>OW679194.1:205961505-206133104 GCA_940337035.1 Agriotes lineatus
ATACAAATATGAATGACCATAAAAATCCCAACAGTTTACAATAAAGACATATAACCTGTAAATAAATACACGCAAGAAAATACATATAAGCCAATACAAAATCAGACGCTAGCCCGCTACATATATGCAAATGCTTTAAACAGATACTTAAAGGTTCATTTATCCACGCAAAGTCAAAGGGCGCGCACTAACAAACTTAACGCGACGTTGTCTATTCTTGAAACGGCCTAGTAACAGAATTCCGGCCTTCCAAGATAGCGAGGACACGCTCAGATGACGTAACCGCGAAGCTCTGTCCGCAAGGGTTCCCCATGCTAACAAACACGAGTGCAATTGCTCCAGATGTTGCAATATTATTTCACCTTCTACGGTGATTATAGTTAGCAACTGACCTTGCTTTGGGGCCTTCCCGATGCTCTAGTCGTATACTAAGACAGGGGCTTTTCCTATGGTGTCGCAACGATAGTTGTCTTCTGACAAAGGCTGCAAATGCAGCAGGATTTGGCTGCTTTTAGACGCTGGCGTCCCTTTTAGAGGCACAATGAGCCGGCGGCGAATAATGCCGGTTACAACACAATATACGGAGCACTGTTTAGGGCTGTTATTAGCCCGCTTTGTACTGCTGATAATTCGTAAGTACGACCAGCGAGCTCGCATACGACCCGCACCTGTTAACAATCTTGGTGCGAATCCATTGAATGCCCTTTTTGCAGGCCTCCGGCGTTGATTCACATACCGACCGGTTATTCCCCGAACGAAACTGCACTATCGACGAATTCCTTCATGAACTCACGTCGCGTTACACTCTATAATCATTAACAGCGTATACATCAATTATTACTATATAGTGCTAAACTACCTGAATGAACACAAAAACACTTACTGTCAGGCTTTATTGCTAATTAGCATATAATGAACAGATATAAAATAAGTAAATACAGGTGGCACGAATTGACCCGTTTCAACTTTCCAAGGGTACATCATCTGCTCCAGCTAGGCAGAATGGGGAGCAACAAAAGTGTATTACTCTACGTACACCCGTTCCTAGATGAGGACGGGATACTTCGAGTAGGGGGAAGGGTACCGCATTGACTGCTACCTTATGCTAAGAAACACCCGATCATCATGGCCAGCAGCAATCATCTGGAAGAACTTATCATCCGGGACGTTCATCATCGTACGTTACATGGAGGTAATCAAGCAACATTAGCCTTCGTGAGAAGAAAGTACTGGATAATAAGGGCCAAGCGAACCATTTCCAAAATCATCAATAGATGCATTACGTGCGTAAGACAAAGCAGCAGCGATGCACCAACTAATGGGTCAACTATCCCCTGCATGAGTAACACCATCCCATTCCGATCCAAGTACGAGTATCCAAAGGAAGAGGCAACAAGTCGTACAAAGGGTACATTGCCATATTGATTTGTTTGGCCACAAAGGCCATCCACATCGAGGCAGTAAGCGACATGACTGCTAATGCCTTCATAGCAGCATTCCGAAGATTCACTGCAAAAAGACGAAAATGCGCCCACATCTATAGCGATAATTGTACCAATTTTGTGGAAGCAAACAAGATGTTGGATACCCAAATCAAGGTTGGGCACCGAAGCGATCCAGTGGCATTTTATACCCCCGAAAAGCCCCCACATGGGTGGAATCTAGGAGGCAAGCGTGAAATCAACCAGGCACCACATCAAACAAGTCATTGGAGACAGCAAGCTCAACTTTGAAGAGATGACAACATTATTATACCAAATCGAGGCATGTCTCAACTCAAGACCATTGTCACCGTTGAACAACGATCCGAACGATGTGTCAGCAATCACCCCAGGTCATTTCTTCATCGGGCAAGCACTTATCACTCCAGCAGAGCCGGACGAAACCATCACCACCGACGATCATCTAAATAGATGGAAGCTGCTACAAAAAATGAAGAGAGATTTCTGGAAAGCATGGTCGACGGAGGCTACAACAGCGTGGACAATTGAAGGCTCCAAAATAAAACATAGGAGTAGGACAATTAGAAGACAATAAGTCGGCTAACAAATGGCCATTAGCATCGAGACACAACCAGGATGTGCTGATACGAGTAGTGACAATCCAGGGCAGAGATAGAGCTTGGTTCAAACGACCTATTACAAAGATTTGTCAGCCCAAACAAGTGCCAGCAATTCCCGACCTACCACAAGGTCAACACGGAAACAGAATACAAAAGTAAATTCAGCATTAATGATATGCTTGCTCATAGTGCGTCACATGATTCCAGGCAACTTGGCAACGCTACAGAAACTACAACGTGGAGTATATGTGGAACACATTGGTAATGCAAAACTCGATAGAGGAATTATTCGAATAGGGGTGGAATATTCGATACCTGCATTTCACACAGATGAGCACGGGATTAATGCTACCGCTACACAATTCAAGCAATTATGTGACATCAGCAGCGAAATGACGGAGGATAAGTTTTGTGAGGAACTCATGCTTTATATAACAGAACAACAAGACAGGATTCTATGGAACATGAGGAGCATCCGAGTAATTGCCAAACACCGCACATGCAGAGGACTGCTTGGAAAATTCCTTACGTTAGTTTTTGGGGTAAATGACGAAGTATACACGGACATCGCTGACTTAAATAAAAATCAGCATGTGCTAATAGACGCCTCCAGTCATCGAGCCAAATTAATGCTAGCTGCAATGACAACTGTGAACGAGACAGAGAACCTGATCACGACGAAGTTAGAAAACTTTCGACGGAAATTTAACCAAGGAATCCACCTTATGAACGAGATGAAGGCCTGGTATAGATCCATCAATGTCAACAAAATAAATGTTCACGTACTATCAGCATATCAAGTTGCCAGTAATTATTTACAAAAAGTCGCAGAAAAGTACGAAAAATTGGTTGACGCAGTATTTAGGCAAAGTGATCTATTTGAGTTTGTATCACTAGCTCAAACAGCAACAATAATTAGTCAGCGGTCCATGAAGTTGCTACACAACCTGCGGATACTACCATCACCAGTGTACAAAATGGAGATTGTACAAACCGAGGAAACCATCAAGATGTTTGGCTACTTCCATATCACTGGGGCGACCGAATATGAAGTCATCAAGCTCACCGCCATTCCTAGAAGGATCAACAACGGAGAGTATGCGACTCTAGCAGTCAGCCCTTACTTCTTAGCCATTCACTATAATCATCAGAAGTACTTCAGCATACCACCGTCCAAATTTGAGGTCAGCATTCCAATAAAGGAGCACACCTATTTATGCACGCCCACGGTCATAAATAGTATCGAGAAAAACCCCAGCTGCATAATCAAGGAGATGTACCACCGCTTGGAAAGGGTGCCATGTAACACACATCGATACATCACCACCATTGTATAGAAGGAACTGTACAAGGACAATACGTGGATGTTTACAGGCAACGAAGCCACCAGTGCAGCGATCATCTGCAACGATGTACGAGAAGAAGTGGTTCTCGAAAATACAATCCATGTCATCGCAACTTTTAACAAGGTCATCCCAGTCAACATCACCTCGAAGGCAGACGTACTGGGGAACGAATATCCGCGCTTAGCCGAGGAAGCAAGTCTGGAAGCATCGGATCACTTGAGCGTATTGATATCTCGACAACAACAAACTATACATGACCTATCCAATACGCGAAGGAGACACCTATCAATCACAACAGGGTCCGTCAGAAGTACACTACACTCCTCATTATTTGCTTGTTGTGCGGAATAAGCTATTTTATATTGAGAAACACATGCCAGGCCAAGCAGCGTCAGCAACGCAAGCAGAAGCCTAACACCCGCAAGGACTACTTCAGTCTGGAACCATTGTACTCGACACCGGAAGCCACGCCCGCCGGTAGCAAACCATGCCCTAGCCCAAACGTTTAATCATGGAACTCCCGCTAGTCGCCCACATCGCCCGGCCAGAATGTTCAAACTTATGTTTGATCATGGACCAGACAGCTTAATAAAAAAGGTGTAAAAATTAAGTGAAATCATGTAGACACAAAAGTGCGTGTAATTAGGATACAAAACTAGTTCAACGTGTGCTAGATAAGTTATTTTGTAAACAAAACTCGGCACATTACGATAAGTTGCTGGGTCAAGTTGCAATTACTATAGGAAGCATTTCGCCAACCTTTGCGTTATGAGACCTGCACTCGGTCATATTACAACCACTTTTGTATACTTACGATACATTAATTGCAAACTGTCGTGTATGCATTGGAGATAAATAAAAATAAAACCAAAGTGATGATTATAGATAGAAGGAACAACAACCTGCATCACATCCAAAATATAGCGAATTATGAAGTAGTGCAACAATTCCAATATCTTGGCTCCACAATATCGAACACAGGGGAATCTGAACCAGAAATCAGAAGGCGACTAGCGATCGCACGCACAGCAGTCACAAAGCTCACGAAAGTATGGAAAGACACAGCCATAACCAAGAACAAAAAAAAAGACTATTGCACGCATTAATATTTCCAATAGCAACCTACGCGGCTGAAACGTGGACGATCAAGAAAGCAGACAAGAAAAGAATTGATGCCTTTGAAATGTGGGCCTATAGACGGATTCTACGCATACCGTGGACGGCCCACCAAACAAACAAATCCGTTTTGGAAGAACTCCAGATCGAACAACGGCTAAGCACAACCATAGCCCAGTCATACTTACGATATTTCGGACACATTAACAGACGCACCAATGACATGGAAACTTTAGTAGTCCAAGGCAGAATGGAGGGATCCAGACCAAGAGGCAGATCGCCCATGCGATGGAAGGACCAACTCAAGGCACTGACAGGTCAAACACTACACGAAGCCATCCACTCGGCCCAGGATAGAGCGCCCTGGAAAGAAACTATCAAGTCCATAAAATAGCCAGACCATAATGTCACCATGCCCCTTTGAGGGGCCTAAGGAATGAGGAGAGAGAGTTGTGTTTTTTGTCTATGTTTGCAAAATACTAAATTTTATTTTAAGAAGTATGATTTTACGCTTTTATCAACGTAATGGGACAAGTGGACGCAGCCAACTGGGCGCGGCCATCTCGCCGCGGCCAAATGGCCGCAAGCCAACTCGGCTCAGGGACAACTGGGCGCGAGCCAACTGGGCGCTAACTAACTTGGCGCGAGACAAGCGGGAGGGAAATAATTTTAAAGCGCGAATTTTTACAGGAAGTACTTTTTTGCTTATCTGATGGGAATCTGCTGACTGTCAGTCCTTATCCGCACAGAAATATTATCCTCTTAATACTTTCTGCAAGAAGTGATTTATAGCTTTCTCGTAAAGCAGATTAGATGAAAGATTGTACTTGCTTAGACAGGGCCATTTCTATCCTTTTATGATACGTTTATTTTTACAAACAACAAAGATATAAATCTACAAAACAGAAAATAAAACAAATGTCAATTATTTATTTAGATAATATATCCTGATTTGTGTCCCCCGAACAAAATACCCCCCCCCCCTCCCGGACAAAAACCTCAACATATTATGCGTGCAGGATGTTCATCGACTACAATAGAGACTAACGCGCCCTTTCCCAACGCGGCCAATATTGTGTGCGGACAGATCAATTTAGGGTAAGGAAGTTCCGCAACAAACAACATGATTAAGACTATGACGGACCTTGGCATCGACATCTTGCTGGTCCAAGAATCGAAACGCGAGGCGAGCTCGTGGTCGGATTCCCGGGCGCGCTGAATACATTCGCCCGCCGAGTGATGTGCCAGTGATTGCCAACAGCAAGTTCGCGGCCATGCTGCTTACGGACGCGTCGTGCGTGCTTGTCACTGTCGTCGAGGTGACAGCCCCCACCGGGGCCTTCTACGTGGTGTCGGTGTATCTGCCTCCTGGCAATAACGAACAATACCAGGAGGTCGAACTGCTCCAAAAGGTAGAGGCGGCTCTGCTCAAGATCCCGGCGACTAGAGGCATCATCCTGGGAGGGACTTTAACGCCAAGTCATCGCTCTGGGGCACGGCTTTGGAGGACGAGCGGGGAAGAGAGGTCGCAGAGCTGCTGGAGCGGAGAGCTCTTACTGCCATCAACTCGGACGGCCCACCAATATTTGCGGGGCACAGGGGCTGCAGTTACATCAACATTACAGCGACCGACCTCCGCATGTTCGGGAGAGTCTCGAGCTGGCTAGTGGCGGAAGAAGAGGAAACCCTCTCCGATCACAGGCTTATTACCTGGCGACTCACCTGGGCGACGGATGGCGCGGCATTTGTCATCTTCCGAGATGCCGTGGAGATTTCCCAGGGCAGAATGAAGCTCGCGGACTGGAGCTCGGTTTTCCAGTGCGAGCTGGTGGGCCTTCGAACGGCGCTGCACTTCATACAAGGGGACATCTTCGCCTTCCCCGAGGTCTCGTTTGTGACAGACAGCAGATCGGCCCTCATGGCGCTACGACACATGGGGAAGGCAACAGAGCTGCAGGTGGAGGTCCACGAGCTGCTGCGGGGACTGGCGACTGCCATAACCACCAAGCTCCATTGGGCGAAGGCCCACGCCGGGACCGGAGGAAACGAGCGCGCAGACGTACTCGCCAAGGAGGCATGGGCAAGCAACGATCCCCCGACTTTTGACGTGGTAAGCCGCGCCTACTGCAAAAGGATGTTCGCCACGCGGAAGACGGAGCAGTGGGAGGAGCGATGGCGTAATGTCACCACGGGAAGACCTGTGGAGCGCTTTATCCCGACAGTCTCGGTCCACATCACCCAGCTGGTTACCGGGCATGGTGCTTTCGGGGCATACCTCCACAGGATTGGAAGTCAGCACGAATCGGCCTGCGCCTGCGGCAAGGAAGATACGGCCGACCACGTCATCCTGCTCTGCCCACTGGAGGATTACCACCGGGGACTGCAGGCGCAAGATTCGCAACCCATGGACTGAGGTGGCCCACGGACATGGAGGAGGACAGGACACTTTTGAGGGCCGCCCTCTGGTGGAAGACCCTGATCAAGTTCGCCTCCAGGGTGCAGCGGCTGCGTGTGGTGCGCGAGTAGTGGTTACTGAGAGGCGATTGTTTGGACGCAATAGTGGACGCATTGAAGGCCGAAAGGTGGTTAGATTAGGTAGTGATAAGTGTAGTTTAAGGCGTAGTTTAAGGCAGAGCGAGCGCGTAACGGCGTCTCTGAGGACTAGTAAAACAGAGCGCACAGGTCCAATCAGAATAAGGTAGTTTACGTATGGGTTAAGTATGAATTAGCTTGGTAGAGGCAGAACAATTTGAGCGGAACATGCAGAGCCAAGACAGGCTACGTTAGGCAAGATTAGTTTAAGTTTAGGTTAGACTACTAAGTTAGAATTAACATTGCAAGATTAAATATATTCGAGCAAAGACATGTAGAGCAAAAGCAGGTGTAATGCCGAAAGGAGGGGCACCGGCCTGACTGTACCTTGAATGTGTTCCCAAATAAATTGAAAGGATGTTCAATTTTCAATTTGATTAAATGGAAATATTCGTTATTGAAAAAAATGATTTGCACATTTTGAGGGCAACACGACACGAACAGAATACTCTTTTAATTTCCGGGCTACAGTCGAAAAATGACAAATCCAACATTTCTATTCGACGCCTCAGTTCTTTTGTTTGTTCCTTTTTTTTCAAATGGGATGGTGACTCGGCGGGTATTTCTAGGCTTGACTATCAAACGGCAGTACGAAGTTCTACCAATCAGAGCCAGTTACTGTTTCTGCTACCAATCATATGTGATAAAGTAGTGGCGCTATCTGTTAGTACAATCGGAAAGTACCCCCCCCCCCCATGAGCCGTTCAAGGTCATACAAATCGGTATTTTAACATAAAAGGAACCGACAGTGAGTGTATCTACTTGCTTGATTCATGTACGCTGGTCAAATGTCTATTTTGACATTTAATTATAAACCATACGTTTTTAATTACGCTGCCTGCTCGATAACGACAGTTGTAGGACACACATTAGTTTGAAAATATTTTTGTAAACATGTACACATTTTACAATTTTACTATTATTATTGTTATTATGAAAATATTAAGACACGCAATAAAACAAAAAAAAAATAAATAGAAAACCAACAATATTTAAAATGACAAAGCTGGTATTTTAAATACAGCCGCTTTATTAACTACATTTTGCGTTGACTTACATTAAACTAGTCAATTTATTATGTATTTAAAGCGTTCTGTATTAACTCATCTAATTATGCATATTTATACACTCATAGACCGGCAATGATGTGTTGGTGGAAGATATGGGGGTTACATAAAATTTACCTTCAGTTCTCCCCAAAAACTCTCATTTTTGAAAGCAATAGCATTTCTCATTCTAAATGCAAATATATCTATTTTCCTGAATTACTTTTCGAGTGCAAATTAGTGGCTCTGCGCATTAATACTATACAAAGCGCTTAAAATTTGCAAATTTAATATTTTCGGAACTTTTTTAAAACAATTGAAAATCCCTCTTTAATGAAGTTACTTCTGGTATCTTAACTTCATACATTTAAAATTCGCCGTTCTTTAAATATTCGACTTGTAACATAAAAAAGCATTTAAGTTCCTTCACATGCTTTATGGAGAGGAAAAACAAGCAAACACCGTCAAAATGTTAAATTTAAACAACTGCACTCTCCGAATACTCGTCTAACTTACTGCTTACTATCTAAATAAATATCCAGTCATTGTTGATAAAAAAAATAGTAAACACGAAACAAAAGAGAAATTCAAAAATAAATACCAAAAGATAGCAGTTCAAAAAACAAGAACGAATACATGAAAATCCTATAAGTAATTTCGTTCAATATTGAAACATTTCACCTCATAATATCTGGGCATTAAATCTGTCCTCAACATTTGCAAATTTAATCGTTTCGATTTTTTAAAAGATCTTTAATGAGCTTGCTTCTAATATTGTATTTCATACCCCTAAATTCAACCGTTTTTAGATAGAACTTTCTCCTGCATTATTTGATTTTTCGTGTTTGTTACTTCTCGTATCAGCAGTGGCAGGGTCTTCAATTTTCGAACCTGGTTTTTGTTGTGCTCGGAGTGTGTTCAAACTTTTGTTTGACCATGAATTTAACATAAAAAGTGTAAAACTAACTGAAATTGTTTAAACACAAAAGTGCACGCAATTAGGCTACAAGAACTGCGGAGCGCGTTCTAGATAGAATATTTGTAAACAAGACTCAGCAGTTTGCGTGGAGTTTCTGTGTCATATTACAAATTACTACGGCGAGCATTCAACGACGTCAGCATTATGCGATGTGTATTACGTCGAATTGCGAATTACGGTGTACTAAATGCATACTCTCCTGTTTTTAACCTACTATTAAAAAATACGACACACATTTAATGTATATAACTACTGCAGTATTCATTTAAAATCAATATACTTTTAGCAATGAGAGTGTATTCATTGATAACGATTGACGAAGGCTACAATTGTCTGTAAAGGGGTGGTTTGGCTTGACCAACCCCCGTTATCTCTTATGAAGCAACTACAAGTTTCATCTCCTGTCAAGGACTAACCTGGTCCTACAATACTATAAAATTTCTAAGTTCCAGAGTGGACTTGGCTATTTTAACATTCGTCCTTCGAGCCGGATCCGAATTTTGGGCTATTTGGGCAACTTGACCGGACTTTTGAGGAAGAAGAGTAATTACAGGAAACATTGGCAATATTTTACAGATTGTTTAAATTCGTATCTGGCAGTGTTTGTTTGTTTATTGTCCCTTTAAACATCTTAAGAAGCTTAAATTGTTGGTTTATGTTCAATCTAACATATCTGAAAAACGGTTGAATTTAGATCTATGACGAAAGCCATCAGAAGAAGTCTCATAAATATAAAAATAGTGTGCCAATGTAAAAACAATTCAAAATGATTAAATTTGACAATGTTGAGCACGTTGCATAGTATTAATATTCAGAGATACTATTTTACACTAAAAACGTAATTCAGAAAAAAAAATTTGGCAACGTTTTCGTTCATTCAATTGTTTTCTGTTTCAGCAGCCGCCCAAAATTCAGCATTTTTCCATACAATCGTTAATATCTCCAAAAGAGATGACGTAAGGCCATACACATTTATATTAAAATAATTAGCATTTCGGCCCACCATTTTTAAGTCACCCAAGTACAGGAACTTCCGTAAAAAAATTACTTTAGCTGCTAAACTATTTTAGCAATATGCAAAATCTTCGTACCCTCAACTTTTATATGAGCAATTGTTATGCAATTTTCGTAGTTCATAAATTATTGCGCAGCCCCGCATCATTACCGGTATGCTTAGGTTTCGCGTCCACTTGCCTCGCGCCCAGTTGTCCTTGCGCCGAGTTGGCTCGCAGCCAGTCGGCCTCGCCGAGATGGCCGCGCCCAGTTGGCTGCGCTCACTTGTCTTAGACCGTTTATCAATGGCAGCAATAAATAAAAAAACATGTCGGTCGTCTTAGTTACTGTCAGGTAGATGACGGTGCACAATTTGTACATTTAATTTAGTTGTTTTTGAAATTATCATTGCAATAAAATTTAATATTTTGCAATTTTTACATTTTTTCTTAATTTTTGATCATCTGACCTATACTCACAAATCAGCTTAACGTAAGTAAAAAGATGCTTTCTTTCAAATTCCGATATAAAAAAGGGGGTTGCTATTTAAAAAACATCGATGACGTCATTTTTACACGGGTCACCCTGTATGTATAGACTATTTGAAAAAATGCCCAAATAAAAATGAAAATCGACGCATCCGAGCGTTTTTCCAAAAGTTACTCCTTAATTTTTTAACGAGTTTATCCACTGCTTTACGAAAGCACTGTGTATAAAAGCGTTCTGTGGTTTTTCATGATTCACAAAAATGAGTATAATACACGGTATGCTCTTTTTTGCAAGCAAAAAACCTAAGATATGTGCAAAATATCACTTTTATTTTACTAATAGTTCTCGAGTTGAAGCGAAAATAGGCAACATTTAATTCTTTTGAAGTGCTCACCCTGTCTATATTTTACCAAAATGTTCTGGGTTTTGTTCCAGGTAGACATAATCCGTCTGTTTTTAATTATACCGCCAACGGGCAAACGGAATTGGAAAAAGAAACTTGTTTTTTGTCATCTACAGAAATAAGGAATTAAGGATGTATACTAATTTAATTGAAAGAATATCCACTTGATATTATTTATTATGTAAAACGTTACAGGGATTGACAAGCATGTTCTAAGTAGGGATATAGATTAGCTCGTGCTGATATTTGTATTGCTAGAGACAGACCGATTTCTGATAGCGATGCAGTAAAAATCTGAAAAATAATAAATTTCTTCATTTTTACTTTCCTCGTCTAAAAGACGAATGAAGTATTGTAATCACGAAAAAATTATCTTCCGAGATTTATGTAGATCTACGGGATTCAGGGTCTTTAGATAACAAAAACAAGTTTTTTCAATTCTGTCTGTCTGTTAGCGGTATAACTCAAAAACTATTTGTCGAAGAAAGACAATATTTTGCATGCAGATTAAATGTCCGCCTGGGACAAAACCGAGAACCTTTTGGTAAAATATATACAGGGTGACCACTTTAAAAGAATAAAATGTTGCCTATTTTTGCTTTAACTAGTTAAATAAATGTAATATTTTGCCCATAGCTTAGGTTTTACGCTTGAAAAAGGGGGAATATTTTGGACCCAACAGAGCGAACACCTTCATAATGAAATTCTTTCTTTCCTTTGATATTTTAAAATTTTTTAACTTAAAAGCTTTCACTTGGGAGGGAAGTTCTGTGTAAAGCTTTTTGCAGATTTTTGATACAATTCTACTCCTGCTTATCTTACATGTTAGGATTTTGTTATTATAATCAACATACAAACTGTTATCGTTGCAGGAAACTGAATGGATTATGCATTGATATTCAATGTTTCACTCTAATTCTGATTGATTATTTATATTTCAGTATTATATTATATTTTTAAACTTGAATATCTGTTTTTAGTAATAATATATTATAGAGGTTTTCCCAAAATGCGTGTGTTCCAAATACTCAGAGTACAAATATACTCTGTAATAGAACTGTTACATGCGCAATGCATGCTAAATAATTGATTCACAAACTGGACTGCGATTATATTAACCAGATGAAGCATGAAAAATTATGAAAGTTCAGTAAAACATTTTCCTAAAACGTTTATCGATTATACTGTAATAGCATGATTTAACCTACTGTAATGTAGAGATGTTACACATTAAGCCTTACATTTTGTGCACGCTTGACGGAATGTTTGTTTATCTTCGATCCTGCAACGAAACAGCATTCTGCTGTTAAAATTATACTTGTAAATTAACGATTTTCCTTTATAGATGTTTGTTAGTTTGGGATACGCGGTGTCAGCAATTTACCTACTTACTAGCGGAGGCCATTAAATTTTATATTTATTGTAAGCATAATCGCCTCGGCACGGGTGCCAATATTACTGATTTTATGAGAAGCACATGGAGAAGCTTAGATTTTCAACGATAGTTTCATTTCCCTTTTCTGATACTTTGAGAAGTAAATTTTTTCAAAGTGAGTTTTTGTAAAGTACAAGTTATTAATAGTACACTTGTGAAAGTAAGACATTGAGAATAATACAATAGGACATTTAAAAAAAATGAATGAGAAACAATCTTACAATGTCTGTCTATAATGTAAAAACCATGTAGTAGAAGGGCTATGCATAATTTTTTATAGAACACTTATTGTAGACAAATAAACGGCCTTTTTAAATACGTTCTTATGTAAAATGTCGAGTTATTTATAAATTATTTATATCTGGCGATGTTATTTTAACATCGGTAACTCAACGTATAAACCACGCCTGAGGCAAGACCCTTAGAGAACGGACGGAAGAGCAGGGCAACATAACGTGTGAACCACGCCAGCGGCGAAACTCTTCTACCTATCGGAAGGAGAAAATAGAAATTTGCAGTTAAAAGTTGTTGTTGACAAATTAGTGCCTTTCACATGGAAGGAAGAGGACATCTTCGCCTCATTGGGATTATTCGAGTGTTTGTAAATCTTAATGGATTCACGATTTTTTCTGTTAACGAAGAATGAGGATTTGCAGATAAGTTTCTTCGAAAAGGATCTTATGACGGGTATCGCATTGATGTTCTGCGATGACTGGCGATGAAACGTATCCCGACCAGAGACAATGGTCACCGACACAGTTTTAATTGAACGTCATGTTTTATTAATATATACAGAATTACGGGAGCAAGATACTCTAGAAACACCTGTAGGGGACATGGTATTTAATTTATCTATGGGTGAAGAAAGAACCTGTAAGATCTTGCTCGGGGGTTTGAACACTGTTTTGATGTTTTTTTTTAAGAAACTTCCCTACGCGATCAGCTACATGTTGGATATACGGAAGAAAGACCCCTGCGGGAGGATCGGTTTTTGGAAGTTTGAGCGGCTGTGGATGAATATGACGATTGATGGCGGACTTTATAGCCCTAGCACGGCAACTGTGGTTTCTAAGCGCTTTCTGAATGGCACTCAGTTCAACGTGGATATTATCGGGTTGAGATATGGAAACAGCATGGTGTACAAGTGAATTGATGGAGGAAATTTTTGTTGTTGGATGATGATAGAAATCGGTATGTAGATAGCGGTTGGTGTGAGTGCTTTTAAGATATGCAGGTATATCCAGGTAAGGAAGAAAACCGTTGCTTTTTATCTCAGTGGCAAATGTTAATGTCTGGATGTTGACTATTGATATATTTCAAGAAGACAGGTAAAGTGTTTTTACCATGTGGCTAAATGATAAAACTATCGTCAATGTATGGAAACCAGACTTTGGGTTTCAACTCTGAAAATTTCAGAGCCACGGTTTCGAAAGCTGCCATAAAAATATTGGCAACGATAGGTGAAAGATTCAAACCCATAGCCGCAGGGCAGGTAGACTTGAAAACGTCTCTCCATGCTCTGATAACAGCTGCTCGATCATGATCATGGAGTCGGGAGGTGTACCTTGGACCGTGGACCGGAGGTTAAGAATTTTTGTAAAGGCAAGCCTACATGTTAGTGAAAAACTAGGTTAAAAAACTTTTAATATGTAAGCCGCTGGCCTTTGACATTTATTGTCACCCTGGTAAAGGATCCCTAAAAGGTTATAACCTCGTGCCAGGAAACACTCGGAATTTGCATGGACAGGGTTGCTCATTTCCCTGAAGTAGGACCATCGACGAGGAGAGGTCCTACCCGCTACCCACTAGACGTATTAGAAATATAATATATTGTTAGAGCATATACATATACAGAAATTAAATTTAATAAAGTAGTAAACCCTTTTGCAGGCCACGTATTTTCAAGAATTTTTCTGACTTTTCTGCAGTATAGTGTCACCAGATAAAGACGAATTAATAAAGATTATAGAAGAGTACTACAAGCAACTGTATTCATGAACAAATCAACCGTCAGATAACATAATCTCGAGGGAAATTAGGAATGTGGGTTCAGAGGTTATCCCTGAAATTACTACAACAGAAATAGAAAACGCGCTTTCACAAATGAAAAAAATAAAAAGGCTCCCGGGGAAGATGGAATCACCTGTGAAATGCTGAAAATGGGAGGCGCTGTGACATTAAAAGCAATACAAATTCTGCTGAACAAATGTGTTGTTGAAGGCAAAATCCCAGAGACATGGCAAAATGCTCAGGTCATTCTTTTACATAAAAAGGGAGACATGTTAAAATTAGACAATTATCGACCAATAAGCCTCCTCCCACATCCCTATAAATTGCTAACGAAAATTATAACGAATAGATTACTAAACAAATTTGATAACTACCAACCCCCTGAGCAGGCTGGTTTTCGCAAGGGCTATGGCACCACTGAACATCTTCAAACAATACGTTTGTTAATGGAGAAGGGCACGGAATATAATGTGCCACTCCACTTAGCCTTTGTAGATTATAACAAGGCCTTTGACTCTATAGAGATGTGGTCAATACTCAACGCAATGGACAACGCTAGAATCGACTCGAGGTATAGAGACATGATGAAATTCATATATGACAAAGCAACTCTCCAAATTAAACTGGATGAGGACCTAAAGACCAACAAAATACAAATTAAACGTGGAGTTCGACAGGGCGACACAATTTCACCCAAATTATTCACTCTTGCGATGGAGGATTCAAAAAGTTGGAGTGGGACAATAAAGGCATAAATATCGACGGTCGATACTTAAATCATCTTAGATTTGCGGATGATGTAATTGTAATTAGTAGCAACCTAGAGGAGCTAGAGGAAATGCTCCTACAGTTAAAAACAAGGTCAGAAGAGGTTGGATTGACGATGAACCTGGGAAAGACCAAGATTATGACCCCAGAACAAGTCACACTAAACATAGCAGGAACCGAAATAGAGAACGTCGACGAATATGTGTACCTGGGTCACAAGCTGAAATATGGCAAGAAAAATCAAAGTGCCGAAATACCTCGTAGAGTACGCATGACTTGGGCAGCAGTGGGAAAGCTCGGATACATTTTAAAGAACGCCAGTGTTCCCATAAACCTTAAAACAAAAATCTTCAATACATGTATACTTCCAGTAATGGTTTACGGAATGGAAACAACAACACTTACCGTTAAGTCAGCAAATAGATTAAGAACAACGCAAAGAGCGATAGAAAGATTAATGTTGGGTATAAACCTTAGAGACCATATCCGAAATGAGGAAATAAGAAAAGGAACAAAAGTAACGGATGTCATAGAAAAAATTGCTCAATCTAAGTGGAGTTGGGCGGGCCATGTAGCCAGACAGGATGACACAAGATGGACTAAACGGGTCATGCAATGGAGGCCAAGATTACATAAGAGGAGCGTGGGAAGACCACAGACTCGTTGGATAGACGATATCAAATTGAAAATTGGGAGAAATTGGCACCAAGTGGCACAGAACAAAGTACACTGGAAGGAAAAAGGGGAGGCCTATGTCCAGGAGTGGATGAAAAGGGGCTGCTAAAGAAGATAGTGTCACCAGATGAATCTGAGTCACAGTCACCCTCTCTGTTGAGCCAGCAAGTGAAATTATAATGTCGTCCACACCAACATTTTGTGTATAACGAATCTAATCCTTATTTGGATCCAATATGTAAATTTACATGTTTTTTGCAGTACGTCGTATAACATTATTATAAATTGGATTATATTGACAATTGTATGTGGGTAGGTACTCTAAGAACGCCATTCTCATGTGTCTTGTATTAACTTTTGATACTTCAACTATTTTGTTTTAAAATTTAAAATTGAAATAAAATAATTGTGATAATTCCAAATTTTGAGAGCAAAATTTTTAAAACAATAAGCTTAAATTATAGTATTTGTAAATGTTTATTTATATACAAGGTTATTCAATTTTGAGGTTCACCATTGAGATTTAGAAAACGGTAGAGGATAACAGGTCGGTTAAATTGAGGAAAACTTGCAGATTCTAATGCTGAATAATATTAGAAAAATTGGATCTGGTGGCTTTAGTTTTTGAGTTATGTCCAAAAAACAAAAACTTGGCATTGTTAGGACATTTTTTAAAGAAAGAGTTCAAATCTGATTTTAGATTTTCATTAGGTTTCATAATTTTTGAAATACTTATTCTAACTGTCGCATTATAAATAGACAGCAAGGATGGCTACTTTTCACATATCTTGGTTATTTATGAAAATACGTATAGCAAACCTTATATTAGTTACTTTTCACTGATCTTAATTGAGTCAAATGCTCATGGTCATCCTTGATGTGCATTTAAAATAAGAAAGTTAGACTCACTATCTGGAAAATTATGAAAATTAAATGAAGGTCTAATATTATATTTAATTTCTCCTTATAAAGTTTTGGACATAACTCAAAAACTAAGGCGGCCAGATCCAATTTTTTTGGGGAATGTTATTCAGCATTAGAATTTCTCCTACCGTTTTCGAAATCCCAATGGTGATCATCAAAATTGAATAACCCTGTATACACAAGGAATTTGTGTTGCGTATTATGTTACTTAGAGCAATACGTTTTAAAGAAGAGTTCAAATATGATATTAGATTTTCATTTATTCTCATAATTGTTGAGATATTGATCCTGACTTTCGTAGTTTAAATGCACATCAAGAATAGCCATGGCTCTATGACTCCATTAAGAGGGGCAGTGAAGAGTTACTGATAAAACGTTTACTACACTTATTTTCATAAATAACCGAATTACGCAAAAAATATTTTAGTTTTTTTCCTATTAAACATGCACGGCCTACTATAAGAACTTTTTACCTATCGGTTATTTATGAAAATAGGTGTAGCAAACCTTATATCAATGAAAAGAAGAAATTTGGCTCTTCTTAAAGGTATCATGGAAATCCTTTATGTGTATTTAAAATAAGTAGTAGCATAATTTGGAAAATTATAACAACAAATAAAAATCTAAAATTATATTTCAACTCTACTGTAAAAAGTGTCCTGATATTGTAAAGTCAATTTTGTTCTAAGTAATAGTCGGGAATCTGGCCTTTCAAAAGACGCTGCTAAAATGATGGGGTGTGCATTCGAAGATATAGTTTAAAAAATGTACACTATTTGGAATGGCCTTGAAGATCTAAATGGCGACATCCTCATTCTGTTTGTGATTGCAAAAAACCAAAAAAGAATATTTTTTTTGTTACTGAAATTTGATGCATTCTATTCAAAAATAACTGTTTTAAACCTTTTTAAATTAAGTAGCTATGGAACAGAATAATAATTTATTATAAAATTACAATAATTCAAACAATTAACTATGATTGTGGGAATACTTATAGAAGATCTGAAAGCCCGACACGTCATTGTCATTGTTTGTTCTGTTCCACAACTATTTATTTTAATGGGTTTAAAACAGTTATACTTAAATAACTCAGTTATTCTCAATTTCACGAAAATAATTTATAGTACTTATTTTTGTTGAGGAATTTAGTTTACGTCGATTGGTGCAAAAACGTACATGACGTTCTATTAAAAAATACATTTTTGGAAATAACTCGAGAACTAGTTGTTCGATTTGTTTTCTAGTTTCGTCACTGCAATGACCATAAAAGAATCTGGTGTGATACACGCACACAACTTCCTTTTACAATGATCTTATAATTAACCAAAAATATTATTTTTAATATTTAAGATTTTGTCAAAAATTTTCAAAAATTACAAATTCTACAGAAACCGTACAAAATAGTGTTAGTTCAAGAGAAAAATTTTCTCAAAAATTTTAAGCTGAATTAAAACATGTAATAATATACCGGGTGTTCTATTTAAAATAGGAGTTAATAAAAAAATAGGAAAAAAACAAAGAAAATCCATTTTAAAGGTATTCAACTGGAAAATCACCTATCTCAGATTAATACACATTAAAAATGTATTAAAACTGTAAAGTTTGAAAAAAATCGCTGGAGCATTTTTTTAAAAAATGTGGTGATACACGCACACAACTTCCTTTTACAGTGATCTTATAATTAGTAAAAATTTTGATTTTAAATTTTTAAGTATTTTTCAAAAATTTTCAAAAATTACAAATTCTACAAAAACGGTAGAAAATAGAGCGTCAGGTGAACAAATTTTCTCTAAAAGTTTAAGCTAAATTCAAAAATGTAATAATATACCGGGTGTTCTATTTAAAATAGGAGCTAATAAAAAAATTGAAAAAAAAGCGAAAGAAACCCATTTTAGAAGTATTTAACATTAAAAATGTAATAAAAATCTGAAGTTTGAAAAAAAATCGTTTGAGCCGTTTTTGAAAAAATCGAAAAAAACTGAAAAATCACAAGAGTAAACACCTACTTCAGGTTATGCGATTTTCTTCAAGAGCTTGTTGTCGCATCTACATAGTACACAAAACCTATACAGGGTGGTGACTTGCGCGACGCAGCATAGGGATTTCAATGGTAAATTGATTATTAGTTCCCCTAATTATTTTAGAGCTAAAGTAAACGGAAGTTTTTTATAGAGAAAAAAATACTGCATCTGTAGATACTATTGTTTATAATTTTACAATTGCCGGAACCTTATAAATTAAAGAAATAAAACATGCTATTTTTGAAAAAATCTGTGGTGCCTTGGAAATATGTAAACAAACAACATGCGCATTTAGGTACTTTTGTCATTGCTGTTTGACGTTTATAACAGATCATTAAATATTCTTCCCGTTAAAATGTATTCAACTGAAGAAGTAGAAAAGATAAAATGGTTTTATGCTGGAAATAGTGCTCGTCAAGTAAGTGCCTTGTTTAGCGTAAAATATCTGAATCGGCAAATTCCAAGTTGTTCAACGATTGATAGATTAATAAGTACATTTAAAACTACAGGCACAGTATTAAATAAATGTAAATGTAACAATTACGCTGAAAACGTGCAGCACCATGAGGAAAATGACAACACCTTGAATGTTTTGGCAGCAGTAGCTGCAAATCCCAGTGTAAGTTTAAGGCAAATAGCGCAAGATATTGGCTTGCATCACAGCCGAGTCCTGCGAATTTTTAAAAAAAAAACACAAGTTTCGCTCTTACAAATATTGTGTCATCAAGAGTTGCTTGAACGTGATATGGAGAAGTGCATTTTGCTTCCAAATTATGGAAAAATGTAATAACGTTTTGTTTACGGATGAACGCACATTCACACTGCATAATGAACCAAATGTGCAAAATGGCAGAGCATGGGCTATTGAAAATCAGTTGAATACCTTTTAACCGTAAAAAAAATTTAATGATCTGTTATAAACGTCAAACAGCAATGACAAAACTAAATGTGCATGTTGTTTGTTTACATATTTCTAATGCACCACTGATTTTTATAAAAATAGCATTTTTTATTTCTTTAATTTATAGGGTTCCGGAAATTAAAAAATTATAAACAATGGTATCTACAGATGCAGTATTTTTTTCTCTATAAAAAACTTTTGTACACTTTAGCTCTAAAATAATTAGGGGAGCCAATAATCACACATTAAAAATTAACCATTGAAATCCCTATGCTGCGTCACGCAAGTCACCACCCTGTATATGAAGTTTCAACGCCATATCTGTTTTCCTTTTTGAGATGTTCTGTTTAGACAGACAGACACACACACACAGACAGACAGACGCACACACACAGACAGACAGACGCACCCACACAAACAAACGCGCGCGCGCTCGCACGCACACACAGACAGACCAATGAAAAAAAAAGTTTTTTGTGTTCAGGGGACTGTAAAACGTTAAGATCGGTTAAAAACTCGATTTCGAATGTTTGGGGTGAATCCAATACTTCCTTTATTGTAAAAGGAAGTAAAAATCGAAGAAAAAAACTGAAAAATCACAAGAATCAACATGTACTTCCCGTTATGCGATTTTTTCAAAAGTTTGTTGTCGCATCTACATAGTACACAAAACTTATACAGGGTGAATGAGACCACCCGTATCAGTATTTTTTTTTAAAGAACGGTGAGTCGTAGAGAGTTGCGATAAAAAAATATATTATAAAAGTCATACTAAAGAATCGAATGGTGATATTATTATTTCTCGAAAAAGTCAGCATCACGAGTAGTTTTGTCCACAATGTTCAGAACTCCAGAATTTTAAATGGCACCATAAGTCGAGAAACGTATTGTTGAAAAGATCGTTACAAAAGAAGAAAGTTTTGTGGGAAAAAATATTTTTCTACGGTCACCTCTAAAACTGACTATTAAAAGCTTACTGTCAATGCGAAAAGTTAGCGAGTCACACATTTTTTCCCTAGTAACCATTTTAATATCGCAACCACGTAAACAATGTCTTAATGAAATAAACGCGTCACTTCATTTTACTTTACGCATCGCCATGGCTAACCTGATTATTATTGTAATTCGTCATTTTTCTGGAACTGGCTAAAATTATTGAGAATATCCCTTATGCAAATTTAGTTGGAAAGTTACCATGGTAACGGCGAAAATTGATAATCGGAAATTTACCGGGAAATTTCCACTTCTGTCACTGTCATCAAAGTATTTAGAAACAATGAAGCTCTGAACAAAGTCAGTAGGCCGATACTGATTGTTGCTACTGTGTTTTTTCATTCGTGATATTCTCTATCAAAATATAACGCGTGCTCAACAAATTTCCCTATGGAAATATTTGGAAATATGTTATGCAGCTATTTTTTTTTCAACAAAAGCATTCGTGCATGCCTCCAAGAAAAAATCCCTCCTCCTTCGGAGTCGGGATTTTTTCAGTTGGCATGCACTCATGCTCTTATTGAAAAAATAGCTGAAGAACATATTTCCAAATATTTCCGGAAATTTTTCAAGCACTTGTTATATTTCTACTGACAATTGCATCACGGCGCGTCCATCATCACGCAACAGTTTTATTGAGTTTGAGAGTTTTTGTGAAGTTGAAGATGGAATCTGAAGATAATTGCACTCCGCCGGAAGTATTTGAAGCGGCCCAGACAGCAGCCAATGAGTTGTTGCCGGCCAAATCGCGCGGCCTTTATGAACGGCGGTACAACGACTTCATCAAATGGTGTGAATCGAAATTTAAATGATTTAATAATTGTGTCATTTATTTAGGACCGTAGAAAAAATGTTGTATGTATTTCGAGTGTAAAGAGCCATTTTGGTATTCGGTTGCTTTTTCATCCTCATACCAAAATGGCTCTCTTTACACACTAAATACATAAATATCTATTTACTAACGGGTGTTCATAAACAGTCGTCATCCCAGTTGCTTTGAAAAACAAAATGTTATGTCTTTGATTAATTCGTGCAACACAATGAAACGTCATTGAGTACTGTCATAGCGCATTTTTTCTAAATTTTAATAGACATACGTTTCTGAAGTCAAAACCTACTGGGATGACGACTGTTTATGAACACCCGTTACTACCACCCCTTTTAAGTAATATTCGATTAAAGTTATTAAATTTGAAATTCGTTGTTAACAAACAAAATTGAAAAGTCGGCTTTTAAAATTTAGATACCGAATTAAACAATGTTACACACACGTTTTAAAGTCAATAATTCCATTTGTTGTATTAATCTACACTTGTAACATTGTTTAATTCGGTAACTAGATTTTAAAAGCCGACTTTTCAATTTTGTTTGTTAACAACGAATTTCAAATTTAATAACTTTAATCAAATATTACTTAAAAGGGGTGGTAGTAGTAAAATAATTTTTCCTACAAAACTTTCTTCTTTTTTAACGATCTTTTCAACAATACGTTTTCCGACTTATGGTGCCATTTAAAATTTTGGAGTTCTGAACATTGTGGACAAAACTACTCGTGATGCTGACTTTTTCGAGAAATAATAATATCACCATTCGATTCTTTAGTATAACTTTTATAATAAAATTTTTATCCTAACTCTCTACGACTCACCGTTCTTTAAAAAAAATACTGATACGGGTGGTCTCATTCACCCTGTATATGAAGTTTCAACGCCATATCTCTTTTCGTTTTTGGGATATTCTGTTCACAGACAGACAGACACACACACACACATACACACATATATATACACACACACACACACACGCACACGCGCACACACCTACACACATACACACACACAGACAGACACACAGACCAATGAACAAAAACATGTTTTTTGGGTTCAAGGGGCTCTAAAACACGAAGATCTGTTGATCACTTTCGAATTTTTTATATGAATCCAATACTTCCTTATCGTAAAAGGAAGTAGTAGTACTAGTTTGCCCGTTAACAGACATTGTAGCTCCTATAATAGCAAAGTTAGCAATAGTGCGCACTTAACCTGGAACAGCTTTTATATTCGAATTGAAACGTCTTTCAACATTGTCTAATGCCTATTTTTCATGTTATTTTATTATGTCATTCCCCTTCGTTTAGGTTACGTTCACTCATATCTTTTGTTATCCCTTTTTTCAGGTTCTCTTCGGTCTTCCCCTAGCTCTTCTTCTTTGTAGTACCCATTCCTTTGCTTTTTTAGAAATTCTTCCAGCTACCATTCGTTGGACGTGGCCAGGTCAATTGACGCTTTTCATCTTTCATTAAATTTTTTTCTAGTTCCATATTATTTTTCATTCTTTCGTTAGTTATTTTGTTCCTCCGTGATATGCATGCTAATCTTTAAAGCGCATCCATTTTGTTTGCTTAAATTTTTCGCTTATTTCTGTCCGTTATTCAACTTTTATTTTAATACGCGATTGTTCATCGTTTTATATGTGTGGTATATGCAATTAGTATTGCAATTAAATTGTAAAGGATAACGTTAAATACTAATAGATGAAAGGCAGCAAAAATATATGTGCCACTTTGTTGTATAAATCCATTTTCGATAAATGATGTGGTCCTGCTCTGTTTACATAATTTTTAAATATACTACTGTTACGGGATTATCTGTCAATCTTGTAAATAATATTCGCTTTTCATAAGAAAAATCATGGTCAACATCATGATAAACAGACATATAGCCTGGCGGAGAAAGGCTTAGTATATACTAGTCTCATAATATAATACAATACGATAACGGCTATATCACACTGACAGCACCGTTTTAACAGATTACGAAGACTAAGTTAACCTTAGACAACCCAGTAGTGTCCAACGTACACTTTTCAAACTTCTCTAACGTATACAATGAAGAGTATTTATGTTTTGTCAAAATCGCTTTACGTAATCTATCCTCTGAGTTAAAGTATCAAATTATCTTCTCAAATTTTTAAAAATAAAATAATTTTTTTAGATTTTCTTTCAAAAATATACCGTAAAAACGCATATGTGTCCGACGGACCAGAATTCGGTATTTGGCAATCCAATATTTCGTGCTAGCATGGAAAAACCTAGTTTCGCTTCTATTTCATGTTTTTTTAAAGATTTGCGATAATACTATCAGGAAACTAATCAAATAAAATGATAAACTGACACCCATTAAATAATTTTGGGAGGACGTAAATTGCAAGGTAGAGATTTTTGTTTTGTTTTACGGCTAATTTAACGTTATTTTCTCGGTTCCCAATTACGATTCCGCCTGTATTTGGGCATTTCGTATTATTCGCTTGGAGTCAACAGTTTTAAACGCACTCGTTCTATGTTATCGCAGTTTCGGGCACATTGGCGGCGCGCACGTGGTTCTTCTCAACCCACCTGGAGACGTGAATTTGTTGTAGAAGCGCTTTCGTTCTGAGCCATATAGCCCCTATATTTGTAATAGAGGGGCTATACTGAGCCAGAATAGCTCCCGCCACCTTTCGATGCGACCTGTTTTAGCGCGCTTTTCAGGCAGATTTGACCCGGAGTGATTGGAAGCACGAAGTGATTTTGAAGTCGTGCTTCCCGCCCACGCTGTCTTACGGCATGCGTGGGTGAACAGAATCGCCTGGAGGCTGTGGAAATCAGGCGTCCGTTACGTTATTTTGCTGGTTCCATCCCTTATGTTAAGCGCAGAACTGAGACAGCAGTTTCCGCTTTAAGACAGCTTAGTCATGCCACTTAACGGGATGATAATTCGTCACTGTGTGAGATGCAGCCTCACATCCCTTAATTATTTATAGGCTTGGACCCACAGCGACGCAGTAAGTGAATCTAACAAGTAAATGCAGACTGGTTTATTACAAAAATAATTGTTCTATATATACAAACAAATTTGCTTAGATCATAGTAATATACAAAGTTCATTTCTAATAACAGGTGCAATGTATTATATTTAGTAGGTTAATTTACTAGTATTGCAAAACAATACTCAGCGGTTTTGCTTCCGTGATATGATATGGACTCCATGAACTCGAGCGTCTTTTATGCTGAGCTGCGATTGTAGGCATTTAAACCTTGTCACGGCCTTGCGTAATTGTGTACGCGAAGCCGTGTAAAAATGCTGAGCGGCGACTGCGAGGTGTTTAAACTTGACTGTGAGTAGGTCGCCGCGCTTGCATAATGCAATATTGCGTTTTTGGTGGCTTTTAACTTTTAGAATGTTTCGTACAATTTAAATGAATAATTATAAATTTATATCTGGTTAATCTGTTAAAGACAAGATTAAACATATTGCCAATTTTAAGCCACAAAAAAGCAAACCGATAAATTATATTGTTTCTTCGAGATTGAGCGTTTTGAGAGGATATTCTTCTGCCTGGGGTTGTGCGGGTGGTGGCTTCCTTCGTGTTATTCGTTGCCGAATGTAGTAGATAGCTCCTAGTAGGGCAGCGGTTCCCAAAAGGCTGCCTGTGACCCCAATAGACAGGTGAGAATGATGTCGGATGGCTTTCCAGGTGAAGTTTTTTATATGCTCCTGGAAATCTAACTGCGATGCTTGTAGGTCTTCGAAGTGGTCTGACTGAGTTAGTACAGGTTCCTCTGCGATTTCTGAAAATGAGTTTGTTGTGATTGGGTTGGTAATATTGATACTGATAGCCTTGGAGTATCCAGCCAGGATCTTGTATTTTCTGTTGTGCCTTGGGGTTAATGTATTCCTCGCAGTTTGGATGATGCAATCCGATGAAATTTGAATGACACCTGTAGTGTTGACGGTGACTTCTTCCCTGTTTCCACTACAAGTGATTGCTATGCGGGTTGGCTTACTGACTACAAATAGCCAGGTGTTTTCCATGTACAATTGTTTCCAAATAATGGACTGGATGCGATGTCTTCGTAGGAGACATTGACTGGTTTCTACTCGGTGATATATATCGTCAATGATGCAGTTTGGGTTGTTTTCAATTCCTTTAACCACCGTTGGACTGCAAACATAGGTAGTGGGAGAAATTTGTAGCTCTTCTTTGAATTCTTCATCTGTTTCGTGGAAGTACATTTGTAGGTTGTAATCCACAGCGAAGATTCCTTTCGGCACATCGATCATCCAGTAGGATCCATTACTGATTTGGAGAGGAATTGGTGTCACTTTAATTAAGGAGTATTCCGTTTTTTCCACTATGATGAAATACCCTTGGACGTTGATGTAGATGTCGTCATGCCCAATGTCAACCTTTAGAATTGGCGTTGGTAATATCTCCAAATTTGGTGAAAGTTTACTGGTTGCATTAGCGAGGATCTGTTTAATTTGAGCAGGTGTTATTAGCTCGTACAGATTACCTTGCTGGAAGTGAACGTTTAAGATGTGAATATGGTAGTTGCACAGTTCACTAATTACATTTGTGGCGACTTGGTACACACTGATGATGTGAATATTTAGTCGGTTGGAGTCGGTTGCTTTATACCATTTGTCCATGTTGTTAATGGCCCGGATTCCTTGGTTTAATTTTTCTTGGAAATGTTCCAGCTTCTTGTCGATTCGTTCTTCGGTTTCATTAAACCTGGAAAGTGCTGATAGCAAGAATTTGGATTGTTGACTGTCCATTTTTATTAGTTCCTGTTGATTCTTGTCTAGCCTGTCTATATCTTGATAGACTTCATCGTTGACTCCAAAAATTGATGTTAATACTGTGCCAAGGACTCCTCTTTCTTCTCGTCTTGTTATTATTTCTTCCATACCATCTCTAATCCATTCCATATGCTTTTTTTGTTCCAGAAGATGATGCACCAGTGTCTTGCATAATGTGTCTTCGGACAGTTCTTTTGCAGAGTCGCAGAGATTGTCGAATTTGTCTACCATGTCTGTGACTGTTTCGAAGTCTTCTTCGATCTTCCCCCTCTCGAACTGGATTTCGATCCGGAATGTTCCTCTCTCAATCTTCCCGTGTCCAATGTGTTCTACATAGTACCCGCTGTCTGGTTTTTGGATATTAAATTCTGCTTTACTTAATGTATTGGTGGTAAGAAGGGTAAAGATGAGTAACAGCAGTTTCCATTTGGACGCGACAGATTTCCTTGGTGCTGGGGATGATCGTGTCTGGATAATGTTAGTTGAAATTTTATCTTCTGCCTCTGGTTCCTGCTATTCCTCGGTAGTTGCTGGTAATGGAATGATGCTGCCTATGGATCGTTTTAGCTGATGTCCTCCTGATTTCTGGAGCGTCACTACTCGTACTGATCCATCGGCTGCTGGATGAGTTGCAGTGACTCTTGCTAAAGGCCACTTACTAGGATTGATACTATCTTCTTTGATTAACACTAAATCTCCAACTTTAGTGTTCTCCAATGGTTTCTTCCATTTGTTTCGTTGCTGTAGTCCATGAAGGTAGTCCGAGCTCCATGATTTCCAAAAATCTTGCTTGATCTTTTGGATTATCCTCCAACGATTCGATAGATTTGAAGATATTGGAGTGTTGATTGGGTCTGGTGGCGATATGATTTCCCTCCCTATTAGGAAATGGCCTGGCGTCAGAGCAGTTGTGTCCTCAATATCGTTGCCTTGTGGACATAGAGGACGTGAGTTTAGGCAGGCCTCAATTTGGCAGAGAAGAGTTGTTAACTCTTCAAAGGTAAGAGTAGCGTGGCCAATAGTTCTCTTCAGATGATGCTTCATTGATTTTACCCCTGCTTCCCATATCCCTCCGAAGTGAGGGGCTATTGGAGGGATGAAGTGCCATTGAGTACCACCGGTTGCTAAGGTTTCTTGGACAACTGGGCCTTCAATTGTTTGGCGGGTCTCCTTGTCCAACACTTTTTTTGCGCCAACGAAGTTTGTTCCCTTGTCGCTGTATAGGTGTGCACAGCGTCCTCTTCGGGCAGTAAACCTCCTGAAGACTGCTAGGAAGCTGTTGGTTGTCATGTCGCTGACGGCCTCTAGGTGGATTGCCTTGGTTGATAGACAGACAAAAACAGCAATGTACCCTTTGTGCGAAGAATGCCCTCTTCCCTTGGATGTTCGGATCTGTATTGGGCCGGCGTAGTCCACTCCGGAATGGAAGAATGGAGGAGTTGAATTCACTCTGGTTGATGGAAGATTTCCCATCAGTTGCTGTGCTGCCTCTGCTTTGTATCGTAGACATCGGAAACACTTCTGGATGCTGGAGCTGACTGCTTTCTTCGCGTTGATGATCCAATATTTTCTTCGGATATATGAGAGAGTGAGTTGGGTGCCACCGTGCAGCGTGCGTAGATGCGCCTCTTGGATTATTAGTTTGGAAATATGACTGGAGTACGGGAGTATGATTGGGTGTTTTTCATTGAAGGACAAGGTGGAATTTTCTAATCTTCCTCCAACACGGATTATTCCATGCTGATCGATGAAGGGATTGAGGTTGGCAAGCTTGTTACTGGAACTCACATATTTGTTCTGCCGGAGTTGAGATCCTGTTGCCCTCAAAATAGGATCACTTCCTTGGATGACCTTAACGAGTAGGAGGATGGTGTCATCCATTTCCTTCACTGATAGGCATCCTGATTGGGTGGGAAGTCGCTTACACTTGTTGATGAATCTTCGGCAATGTGACATGACTCGTACCATTCTTGTTAGAGAAGAAAAACGATGAACGACTTCGTTCTCGTCTTGATGAATGGTAGTTTGATGCACAGTGTAACTTCTTGCTTCTTCCTCGGTGGTTGCGGTGTCTGGTTGACACGGCCATGAACTCTTGTTAACTAGCCAGCTCGGTCCGTCCCACCATAGGAGATGATTCTTTAGTTTTTCTGGACTAGTGCCTCGGGAGATGACGTCTGCAGGATTCTCTTCGGATTTGACGTGGTTCCAATGTTGAGCCGGAATTAGATTGTTGATTTCGGCTACTCGATTCGCGACGAACGTCTTCCATCGTACCGGGTCTCCTTTTATCCATCCTAATGTAACCATGGAGTCGGTCCAGGCGAAGATCGACACCTTAGGAAGGTCTAATGCTGCAATTACCCTTTGAAGTAGATTGGAAAGGAGTACTGCTGCGCAGAGTTCCAGTCTTGGTAATGTCGTCTTGGCTCGGGCTGGTGCCACCTTGGATTTGGCTATTAATAAGGATACCTTGACTTGGCCGGATGATGTGGTGACTCTGGTATAAATCGCGGCCCCGAAAGCTCTTTCGGAGGCGTCACAGAATCCATGCAGCTCGACTAGAGATTCCCTTTTGATAAACAACCACCTTGGTAAAGTAATTTCTTCCACTGCCTTGAGTTGAGACCTGAGCGTCTCCCATTTGCCTTGGATATTTTCAGACACTGGGTCATCCCATTTGATATTTTCGAGCCATAGTTCTTGGATGAGTAGCTTGGCAGTGATGATGACGGGTGCTAACCATCCCAATGGGTCGAAAATTTTGGCAACTTCGGATAGTATGGTGCGTTTGGTGGATTCCTGTTGCTTAACGTCTACCTTAAAACAGAAAACATCTTCATATGGAGACCAGTGAATGCCCAAGGACTTTTTTACGCCGTCTTCACTTATTTCGAGGTATGTTTGTTCCTTTAACTCTTCTGGGAGTTCTTGAATGATGGCTGACTCATTACTGCACCATTTATGTAGAGTAAAGCCTCCACGCTTTAGTAAGGAAATGAGCTGACCTTGTTGTTGGATCGCTTCTTCCACAGTGTCGGCCCCAGAAAGCACGTCGTCCACGTAGAAATCTTTCTTCACTGCTTCTGAAGCTAATGGAAATGAGACCTTTTCGTCCTCTGCGAGTTGATGCAAGGTTCGAATGGCAAGATAGGGAGCTGATGCGGTTCCATAAGTGACGGTGCACAGCTTATATTCCCTGATTGGCTGTGATTTGTCGAATCTCCATAGGACTCTTTGGTACTCCTGGTCTTGGTTGTTCATTCTGATTTGTCGGTACATTTTTTCAATGTCTGCAGAAAAAACAATCCTGTGCGTTCTCCATCGAAGTAGAATGTCGACCAGTTCTTGCTGAAGTTTAGGTCCAGCGTACATCATCTCATTTAAGGATTTTCCGTGAGAGGCCTTGCTAGAGGCATCGAAAACGACACGAAGCCTGGTTGATGAACTTGCTTCTCGGATGACGCCATGGTGGGGAATGTAATACTTGCCGTTATTCTCATCTTCCTTTGCCACCTTTTCCATATGTCCTAAATCCAAGTATTCTTGCATGAATTTCTTGTATTGGACTGCTAGATCTTGATCTTGTCCTAATTTCTTCTCCAGATGTATGAATCGTGCCAATGCTGAGGGTTTGGACCTTCCCATGTGTACTGGAGTTTGTTTGAATGGAATCCTTACTACGTATCTTCCATCTACGTCTCGCTGGACTGTGTCTGTGAATTTATTTTCACATACCTGATCATCTGGGGAAAGTTTCCTTTGAGGAGAAGCCTCTTCAATGTTCCAGAATTTCTGCAACTGCTCATCCTCTTCAATTTTGGCAACCATGGTGTTGACCTTAAGGCTGGTGGGAGGTCGTCTTCCCATGGTTCCTGATAAGATCCATCCCAATTCGGTATTCTGTCCTAGGATGCCATCTTTGGATTTCTTGATTCCTTCGAGAATTATTTGGGAATATTCTTCAGCGCTAGAAGTATATCTATGGGGCCAGGTCGGTTGAAGGTTGGATCGGCGATGAAGACATGTTTCCAGGCATCCATTTTTATGTTCGGAATGGGTGATGAAGGCATGGTTTTTGTAAGTTTGGGAAGTACCAGTAAAGTAACAGGTAAGGAAAATTTACTTGGAAATCTTGGCGTAATCAAACCTGTGATTTTCCATTTTGCGACTTTTGTTTCGCTGTTCCCAATTCCGGAGATTTCTGCTCGAACCTTGGTCCTGGGTAGCGCTAATAATTCGGCTGCGGCTTCGGTGATGAAGGAACCTTGAGACCCTGGATCTATCAAGACCCTCAAGAGACGAGTCATCCCGGATGCTGCCTTAACTTGAACCGTTGCTGTGGCCAGTAGCACTTGGCTCTTCTTTGCGCCTAGGTTGGCGGCAATGATTGTGGGTTTTGGCTTCTTCTCTGGAGCGTTGGAGGTCTGCATGGCTGCTGCGTGAGAAAACGTCTTCATCTTCGGAGCAGGTATCGGCTTTGATGGCGGCTGTGCCTTGTGAAGCAGAGTATGGTGTGGAAAGCGGCAGATTTTGCAGTTATAATACGAACGACATTGTATATTAGAATCGTGTCGCAAACATCGAAAGCACAATCGGTAGGTTCTTACCACTTCTTGCTTTTCGTGGGTGGAGAGCCTCTGGAATTGACCACAGTTATCGATGTAATGATCCCCATTGCACATCTTGCAGTTGAGATATCCGGCAGCGTAATTTTTCTGTGGCTTGTCCTGAGTTGGTTTTCGAGCTCCATCAATGGATTCCAAGGATTGGAACCGCATTTGTAAGAAGGCCATTAGAGTTTGGTGATCCTGAACTTCATTTGGGCACTGAAGCGACTGCTCATATAATTTGTTAGTTTCAGGATCCCATTTTCGAGTAATAACTCGGTTAATCCACGGACCCCAGCTGTCGGTGGAAATGCCCAAATTTTTGATTGCTTCCACACATTCCTTAGTGGAGTCATGCAATCTTTTCAACCCTTGGGCTGATTCCTTGGAGAGGACCGGCTGATCGAAGATGGTGTCTAGCAATTTGGTTAGAATAAGGCGATTATTTTGATACCTTTGTTGCAGCAAATTCCAAGCGGTGTTGTAGTTGGCTTGAGTCACTGCGAGATGCTGGATTAGTCGGCTGGGCTCTCCCTTGACATGCGTTTTTAAATACTGCATTTTGATGACATCATCCATGTTTTGGTTGTCATCTACTAATTTGGTGAATAGGTCCTTAAAAGTGGCCCATTCCTCATAATTTCCCTCGTATATGGGGATTTTAACTTGAGGAAGCGAGATGGCTGATGCTTGCTCGTTCCTTGTTGGTGCTTGTAACAAATTAATTAAATTTCGGTACCTGTCTTTCAACGTAGTAAATTCAGGACTGAAGTGCGTCTGGTTTGAATCCATCTCGTTAGACATGACTTCTTCGTCCATCTCGATCACCCGGTCCCATTCTTCCTTTAATTCCCTCTTTGTGATGGCGGGCCTTCCGAGTGCTTGTTCCAGTTCGGCGTCGTCCAAAGATTGCTTAAAATTCTGCATCCGAATCTGCAGTTTTCGGATACGAACCTTTTGCTCGGGATTTACAACTGTTTCCTCTCGCCTCCTAGTTTCAGAGGAGTCGGGATTTTCAGTTGCCTTTAAACAGCTCTGCAAATAACTTTTTGCTTCGCAGTAGATGGCTTTAATTTGTTCGTAATACCCTGTGGTAAAATAATTATGTGTAGGAATACTTAGCTGCACCATTTTGGCGTGATTTTTGGTCACGGCGTTCCAAGTTTCGTCCAGCGTCTTGTTTCGGCTGGCGATGTAAGCTTCTGTTTTTCGGCTGGCAGGGTCCTTTTTGCTGTTGGAAAATACCTGCGTGATCTTCTGGCCGAGTTCTTCTTGGGCGACAGCTAGCTGATTGAATTCCTCCATATTGTTTGCCATTTTCGGGGAACCGGGTGGGTTGGTAGATGTTGTTTTCTTCTCGGGATGTACCTCTTCTTAGTTGTAGACAGATCCGGCTCGAAGGACCATGAACAGATTCGCCTGGAGGCTGTGGAAATCAGGCGTCCGTTACGTTATTTTGCTGGTTCCATCCCTTATGTTAAGCGCAGAACTGAGACAGCAGTTTCCGCTTTAAGACAGCTTAGTCATGCCACTTAACGGGATGATAATTCGTCACTGTGTGAGATGCAGCCTCACATCCCTTAATTATTTATAGGCTTGGACCCACAGCGACGCAGTAAGTGAATCTAACAAGTAAATGCAGACTGGTTTATTACAAAAATAATTGTTCTATATATACAAACAAATTTGCTTAGATCATAGTAATATACAAAGTTCATTTCTAATAACAGGTGCAATGTATTATATTCAGTAGGTTAATTTACTAGTATTGCAAAACAATACTCAGCGGTTTTGCTTCCGTGATATGATATGGACTCCATGAACTCGAGCGTCTTTTATGCTGAGCTGCGATTGTAGGCATTTAAACCTTGTCACGGCCTTGCGTAATTGTGTACGCGAAGCCGTGTAAAAATGCTGAGCGGCGACTGCGAGGTGTTTAAACTTGACTGTGAGTAGGTCGCCGCGCTTGCATAATGCAATATTGCGTTTTTGGTGGCTTTTAACTTTTAGAATGTTTCGTACAATTTAAATGAATAATTATAAATTTATATCTGGTTAATCTGTTAAAGACAAGATTAAACAGTGGGCAAGGGTTTTAGACTTTTGTTTATTGTGCTAATTAACGCCTAACGGTTTGTTCCTTCAGTGTGTGAATGTACCGCATGTTTTGTTCCGTACGCAAGTGTTGTGTTTCGAATTTATTGAACTTTTATTAAACTGTAAGTAGTGTAGCTTTGGCTATGGGGCAAACATAACGTGGTGTAGCACAGTTAATCAGCATAACCTAGCTACTGTAAACATATTCTTGGATCTGTCTCACATGCCATCCGAGTGAATATTACCATTCAATTTGTGAAGCAAAATTGCGTAAGCCAAATGTAAAATTGGACTCACGTCATGTTAATGACCGAATAGTTCGGGTGAGTTGAGCTAAGGAAATCCCCTATTTGCAAGATATTTCAGTAATAAATCCGTTTTACCTGACTCGACGTCTTGAAGTATTATTTATGAATTTCACATAAATTACCACGCGACTTCCGGGTTATATATGAACCAAGATATTGCGTCAATAGGACCATTTGAATATAAATATGAATGCTAACTAACAGTTTCTCGCATTTGAGGATTTGGGGTCACATTCTTCCCGATACCCTAAATTTAAATAGTAATAATTTTAGTGCGGTTGTAGGCCTTGTCTAGTAGTTCTCCGGAAATGCAATTTGCTAAATAAAACATGTCAATTTGTACCTCTTGCTGCAATATTTATTGGTATTAAACGTGATATCAACCAAACTTACAAAGTAAGTGGTTACTATGATTGCTGTGTCTGTGTGTCTGTGTGTCTGTCGCACGGTTCCCGTTAGGGCAGAATACAACTGATGGTGGATTTATATGTATTTTTGTCCCCTGAATCCGAATCCACCACTGGCTTTTCGATATCTCAACCCGTTTTCGAAATATTGGACTTTACTGTTCGAATTTTCACATTTTAGGCTTTAATATCAATTTTATGTAGTTTTCTCTCCTGATTCCAAATATGTCACTCATTTCACGATATCTTGAATAGTTTTCGAGATATTTGATTTTTTAAAAATCCGAATTTTCTTTATTTTGTTAATTTTTAAATATAACTTAACCTTGCTTATGAGTGAACCTTGTTTAGTCACGTGATTCTCTCTCTTTAGGTGCCGTCTCATAGTCTGAGGTTGGCGATCAACATGGCATATCTCCATCTGTCACGTGCTGTATGAATTAAATCTTCTCTGTTGAGTCCTAGCCAATTTCTTATGTTGCTCATCCAGGATGTCCTCCTCCTACCTCTAGCTCTCTTCCCTTGAATTTTCCCTTCGATTATATATTGTAGAAGTGTGTATTTATCGTGGCGCATTATGTGTCCAAAATATGTTAACTTGCGTCTTTTAACAAGGCTCTCCAATTCTTTTTCTTTTCCGAGTCGGCGTAGTACCTCTTCATTAGTTGTTCGATCTGTCCATGGAATTCGGAGCATTCTTCTATATGACCACATCTCGAACGCGTTGATTCGATTTAACATCTCCTTCTTAATGGTCCAAGCCTCACATCCATACAGAAGTACTGTCCAAACGTAACACTTCAGTACTCTTACTCTTATCCCTAGATCTAGCTGTCGAGTGCATAGAATCTTTCTATACTTCATGAAAGCTGATCTGGCTATTTCTATTCTGCGATTTATTTCCGCATTACAATCTATGTTTTTATTGATTAGCCGTCCAAGGTATATATATTTATCCACTTGTTCTACTCTCAAGTTATTGCATGTGATGTTTGTAATAACATTATCTCTACTAATTACCATAGTTTTAGTTTTGTGCACATTGATTTTCAGACAGTAGTGTAGCTAGGCGGGTTCTGGGACACATTTGACCTTGAACTTTTTTCAAGGTCACGGGCCTAGCCGAGGTCAAGGTCAGTGGGCGTGGCCTAGTCGGGGTCATTGACCTCGGCCACTTCCGAGATTTTTTTCTAGGTCACGGATCTAGCCTAGGTCAAGGTCGGAGTCATTGGCCTAGTCGGGGTCATTGACCTCGGCCACTTCCGGGAATTTTTTATGTTAAAAGTGTAGTTTTTGAAATTTTCCCACGCTCGAGCATCTGGGATGCAGACATGTTCATTCTTGCAGGATGTTATCAGTAGAACACTCAGGCTCGACCGGATGTGAGTCATCGTCTATTCTTGCAGGATGTTATTGAACAATGGCATCCCTTGTTTTAAAATCAGCACGAAATTCGAGAACAATGAAGCTATTGTTGTCTGGAGATTAAAATGTGCAAAGCTGGTAAAAATAGAACAATGACATCCATTGTTTGAGAAATCTGCATGACATTGGACAATGAAGCCATTGTTGTCTGGAGATTAAAATGTGCAAAGCTGGTAAAAATTCAACAATGAAAGCCATTGTTTGAGAAATCTGCATGATAATTGAACAATGAAGTCTTTGTTGTCTGGAGGAATTTTTGCAAACCACCATTATCAGATAAACAAGCTTCAGACATGTCCAGACATGTTTGAGAAATGTGCAAAGCTGTTAAAAATTGAACAAAGGAACCCATTGTTTGAGGAAAATCTGCACAACAGCTAAATTGAATGCTGCCTTTGTTTGAATTTTTGCTGACGCAGGCCTCCATTATCAGCTGCGACGGTGAATAAATAGAGCGGCTCGGCTGTCTGCAATAGTTAGTATTACAACTGCACGCGCGCGAACATGTCTGCAACAGACAGCGTTACCGAATTAAGTTCGAACTCAATAAAAGCCATCAGAGACGCGATAGCGATTGTAAAATATAGTGATGAAGCTGAGACATTGATTAAACATGTAAATAAAACCATTTTAATTGTTAGTAGATTTATACGTAAGCATAGTTTTAAAAATGATAATCCATTCAGGCTAGAGGCAAATTTAAGTTTGTTAAAGGGGCAACGACAATTATTGCGAAATTTAAAAACAAAATTAGCAAAGAAGGGAGCGGGTGTAGGGAGTGGTCAGCAGCAGCAGCAGCAAAAGAACAAGTTGGTATGGGAAGATGTAGAATCTTGTTTTAACAGTAGAATAAGAACAGGTATGATTGTAAATTTAGGTTATAAGGAACCACAAGAATTTCTTGCAAAAGCATACAGAAGTTTCTCAATAAAAGTGAAACAAATTATAAAAGATAAGTTAATGCTTAAAGCTAACGTAATATTTAGTGCATATTTTATAAAACCTAGTAGTGGCGAGATAGATTTAAAAACTTTTGGTACTAAAAATGAAAAAATTGATTCTGGCACCAATTTAAAAGAGTGGTATGCTACTAATGTTGAGAATAAGTTGTTGACGAAATTAGAAGATTTTCAAGAACGCGAACTATTTGAGCCTTAATCGAACTGTTTATTTTCTTCCGGGTCATTTTGAACCTCTCTAAATGAGACAGTTTCACTAACTGAAGGTTTAGGCGGAGGTTTAGTTAGTTTTAGAGAAAAGTAGAGTTGATCAATTTCAGCTTGAATGTCTGCAATAATTTCATTTGCTATTTCTATATTTGTACTAGCAGAGTTTTCGTGTTTGGAAAGTCGATAAATAATCTTATTAAGTTCTTTGTTAAGGAGGGTTTTGTTGACAGAATCCTCTTCCAATAGAAGATTGGCTAATCGTTTATGTTGAAGATTAAAATATTCACAGTCATCGTAAAAGTATAGATTTCTGTGCTGAATGTGACGACCGAACTTATCTCTCGACATTGTCGAACTGACTTTATTCAATGATTCCCGCCTCTTTTAACTCTTCTATTATACTAACAATTTCATTTCTATGATTTGTGTGACCAGATGCTTGAGAGGCATACAGTAACTTTAATCGATCGACTAACTCATTCGGATCATCCCAGTAAACATAATCCATCGGTTTATTGCTAACTTGTTTATACATTTGCTGCATACCTTTACCAGAACGCTTTTTAGCTCTTAATGGCACTGATGAAGACGAGGGTGATGATGACAGGTTAGATTTTATAAATTTCTTGTATTTCGTTTGGTTGAAACCTACCTTCTGCACATTTTTATCAAAATTTCTATGCGCCGCACCTGTTCTGTTTATGATATCATTATAATTTGCTCTATCTGTCGACGTTGGAGTTATTTGAGGATCGTTTTTAAATAGTAATTCGTACAAACCAGGCGTACCTTCATAGCGAACATTTTTTACAATTATATCAGAACCCTTTATATCTAGCTCATCTCCACCAAAATAAAATTGGTTTTTGTCAAAATCATATCTAATTCCATACCTCCCTAGATTTGGTCTTTCTATAAGATAATTGCTTACATATTTCCTAGGAAGTTTATCATACTGTTCTAAGAAAGAACTTATAGCTTGCGGTTCTATGTTGGTAGACGGTTGAAATTTGTTTGCTATAGTCGTATTAGAATCATCTTCGGCGGTTTCACACAATACTTCATCAACCGGTTTTGGTGTAAATAATTCTAGTTTTGAAGATGGGAGATTCTCTTTTTTATTTATCACTTTTGCAACACTTTGCATTTGTTCGGTAACAGGTTTAAAAAATTTACCGAGGAGCTGTTGTTCCACCAACTTACCCTCCTTAAGAGCTCGAACTTTCTGTCTTATAATATTTTTAGTTTTAATAAGTTCTGTCGCTACATTCGATTTCATTATCGGTGCAAGTATGTAAGCGGTAGACGGGTAGACAGCTAGACAGCTAGACAGGTAGACAGCTAGACAGGTAGACAGCTAGATAGGTAGACAGCTAGACAGGTAGACAGCTAGACAGGTAGACTGGTAGACAGGTAGACAGCTAGACAGGTAGACAGCTAGACAGCTAGACAGGTAGACAGGTAGACAGCTAGACAGCTAGACAGGTAGACAGCTAGACAGGTAGACAGCTAGACAGGTAGACAGCTAGACAGGTAGACAGGTAGACAGCTAGACAGGTAAACAGCCAGTTAGACAGACTGACAGATTCAAACTAGTTCACACGTCAACAGCTTTCTATCAAATAATAGACATCAGAATTGTTAAATGTATATATACGAATCAAATTCATAACGATAGCGCCCATTATTTAAATCACTATCTTTGTCTATTACCAAAAATCCGTGTTTATGACTATTCCAGCAATATGCGCACATTTCTTTAAATTGTTCGTAAGTCATGTCGGTATTAACATGATCTCGATAGACCTTCTGTAAATTCATATCGTCCTGCTTAAACAGCACCAGCATGTTAGCATTATCGCGAATAAGATGTTTAGGAATACATGCATATGTTTGACAAAGATAGAAACAGTCTATATTTTTATGTCGACCCATGCTAAAATATTCTCTCATAACGTCCTGTTTGTCGCAAGCAATGTCATCAAAAATAAAAATGCTGTTAGATTTAGCTTGGTCGGGTGGTACAATGTTCACACCATCGCTGTATGTATAGTAGCCAACCTCAGGAATTAATTGAAACAACATACTTAGATATTCAAACTTTGCTTGAAACAGCGATTTTGAATATATATAAATATTTTCAAATCGTACTCCATTAACATCTTTTATTAGCGATATAATGATGTTTGTTTTACCGCAATTCGATGGGCCTAGAATAAGACATCGTATTGTGGAAGGTAACAACGGTCCGTGTCTCCTGCTTAGAGATGCAGTATGATTATCATGATTTTTTATTGGCAAACTATTTTTTAGTTTAACTACCCTCATGACGTCTACTTGGAAACTCATACTAAAACTGCTACGCATATCTATATATATTAAGATCCTAATCGATCAGTTCTCAGTTCTATATAATGGTTCGAGGTCGAAACAACAAATCAGTCCATCGCCGACGAGGTGCTGGTGTACTCAATACGCTCATTAATAAATTGCCTTTCGAATTGCACATACCAGGATATCAATATTGCGGGCCTGGCACAAAACTTGAGAAAAGAATTGCACGAGGAGATCCTGGAATTAACAAATTAGATCAAGCGTGTCGTGAGCACGATTTGGCTTATGCAAAACATTCTGATAATATGGAGGAACGACATAAAGCTGACAGAATTTTAGCTAAAAATGCTATTGGACGTATTAGAGCTTCAGACGCTAGCTTAGGTGAACGTGTCTCGGCTGCAGGAGTAGCTACAGCTATGACGGCAAAAGTAAAAATGGGGTTGGGAGCTAAAAATAAAACTGGTAAAAAGAGAAAGAGAACACCTGGAGATACGCTTACTTTCAATCAGGTAGTGAAAAAAGCACGAACTGAATTAGGAGGAGGAGGACTGCTGCGAGACTTAAGCGATGCTACAAATATTGCTGTTAAGACAATTAATAAAATAAAGAGAAACAAGATTATTAAAACTCCTCGAGTAATACGTGTGCCAAAAACAGGTGGAATGTTACCCTTGATTCCAATCTTTGCTAAAAATAAAACTGGTAAAAAGAGAAAGAGAACACCTGGAGATACGCTTACTTTCAATCAGGTAGTGAAAAAAGCACGAACTGAATTAGGAGGAGGAGGACTGCTGCGAGACTTAAGCGATGCTACAAATATTGCTGTTAAGACAATTAATAAAATAAAGAGAAACAAGATTATTAAAACTCCTCGAGTAATACGTGTGCCAAAAACAGGTGGAATGTTACCCTTGATTCCAATCTTTGCAGGACTTAGCGCGTTAGGAGCTCTTAGCGGTGGAGCTGCAGGAATTGCAAAGGTGGTTAAAGATGCTCAGTCGGCAAAAAAACAATTAGCAGAGTCTGAAAGACATAATAAAACGATGGAGGCAATAGCTTTAGGTAAAGGGTTATATCTAAAACCTTATAAAAAAGGATACGGATTGTTCACGACAAAAAACTTGTAATGCAGCTGCCAAACCGGGCCTTGTCAAATATCGATTTACAATCATACGCTAAACGTTTAAAAATTCCTAACTTTCGCGGCATTTTTATGAGAGATGATTTACCAAAACAGGTTCGAAATATAGAATGCGGTATTGTAAATTTGGATGATAAAACCAATCTTGGTACACATTGGGTGGCTTACATAAAACGAGGGAAAGATGCAATTTACTTTGACAGTTTTGGAGACTTAAAACCTCCAATAGAAATTGTGAAATATTTGACAAGTGGCAAAAATGGCAGCTGTCATCCTATTAAATATAATCACCAGGCATTTCAAACTTATGATTCTGTAAATTGCGGGCATTTATGTTTACAATTTTTGCACGATGCCATGTGTTAGCTTCCTACCGGTTTACTGCGATAAAAACCTGTCCAGACCTGTCCAGACTTGTCAAGACTTGCAGATGTGGGGAGGATGACGTCATCATCTGAGGATGTACTTATAGTGTGGGAAGTCTGAATTGTACACATTGGCATTATGAAGCAGCAGCAACGATACTATAAATATCGAATGCAGTTCAACCGCTTTACTAAAAATCTGGAGAAATTGAACAGAGATATTGAAATATATTGTAAATTAAAAGATATTTCAAAGGAACTTTCTTGTTTGAAATTAAGCGAGCGGCAGCCAGACCTGAACTTGTTAATAACCCAGTTTAAACATGACTTGGTGTTGTACGACAAAGATCGCCAGAAGTAAAATCAACAAGCAGGTTCACTTTGACCCGATTGTTGAAATTTGGCAGAAAGAAGAAGAGGAGGACGATGAACTTCCATACAATTACTGGCAGTTGTGTGCACTCGACAGGATGAGGTTTAAGAATAGAATAGATAAAATGTCTCTATTGTTAGAACCTATCTTAAATAAACAATTGCAATGTATACTGAATAAGGATGTAAAAGGAAAAATAAAACCTATTGTTTAATAAAAGTTGTTTTATTTCCAGTAAGATTCTTAGAGAAGGAAGAGGAGGAGAATGTAATTAAAATTAAAGGTCTCTAGATGTTTTGTTTCAGTTCTAGTTAAACCGTCTACTATTAAACATGTCGTGGACGTTTACCTTGTCTGGAAATGAATCTGTTCTCACAGCTCAGTATCCATCCATACATCTGGATCCGGAATCTGAATACGTTATAGGATTAATCAGTTTTGAAGCTTATAATACTATACCTAATATTGATTCGAATAATAATAAATTTCATTATACTGATATTGATGGTAAACAAGCTGTAATTGAAATACCTCACGGTTCATATGAAGTTGCCGATATAAGTCAATATATTAGACATGAACTGGGTATAGGTGTAACAAAGTCACCCTCCCCTCAAGCAGGTAGTGCTAATGATATACTAGAAAAAAATATTGTGCAACACCAAGCAGAACCTGTGCTACATATTAAGCCTAATAATAACACGCTCAGGAGTGAAATTAAATCATCCTTAGCAATCGATTTTACTGCTAAAGATAGTATTGGACAGTTATTAGGGTTCAAACCTAAGAAATTGAAAGCTTATGGTAGATATATTTCCGATAATCCTGTAGATATATTTAAAGTTAATACTATATGTATTGATTGCAATATCGTAACTGGTACTTATCACAACAGCAATGCTGTACACAGAGTTCATCAATTTTTCCCTACAGATCCGCCAGGATTTAAGATTGTAGAAAATCCCTCTAACGTTATATATCTACCAATCAATACGAGAATTATTGATAACATTGTCATACAAATACTGGATCAAAACGGTAAATTGGTCAATTTCTGCGGAGAAGCCATCACGGTAAGGTTGCATCTCAAGAAACAAAATGGTGGTTAGATACAACTCTCAGCAGCAGCAGCAGCAGCAGCCGCAACAAACATATATTAGGGATGATCAGTTTGTTTCGAACATCAGTAGGCTGCCTGCAGTCGATAGATTAACATCTGCCAATAAACTGTTTCTAAAATCTTTAGGTTTGAAGCTAACTGCTACTAGAAGTGACGGCGAGGGGGAAATCAAAAAGAAAAAACATCTGGACTGTTATTAAATTAAATTTTACTGTTAATATTCGAAAAATTTTAATATTCTGTAATATTAAGAGCGCTTGTTTTACATCAAATAAAAATGACGACTTCTGAAATACTAAACGTTACTGAAACAGCTTTTCAAGATAACTCGATTGTCTATGCGGAGAAACATACACATCAGCCCTATTCTTCTACAACATTTAATAATAACGATGAAATACGAATACCTATTTTACATCAAGATGTGTACACTTTACCGTGCAAGAGTGTTATATGTTTCGAAGGTAAATTGTTAAAGGATGCAGATAGTAAAGCTACTGCAACGGGATCATTTACAAATTTAGGCATATCTCACCTACTAGATGAAATTAGATATGAACTTAATGGTGTAGTGGTTGATCGTGTAAGAAATGTCGGTATAACTGCAACTATGAAAGCCTACGTGTCATATAATTCGACTCAAAGTATTCGCTTGGAGAATGCAGGTTGGACACCTACCAAAACATCTATTGACGGATTGGTTGATTCAAAAGGTAATTTTCAGATATTTGTCCCCTGCGAAATGTTGATGGGAGTTTTTGAAGACTTTAGAAAAATTTTACTAAACGTTCGACAAGAATTAGTACTTATTAGAAGCAATCAAGATTTAAATGCTGTTATTAATACGGTCGATGAAAAACTTAAAGTAGAATTAACAAAAGTCTATTGGAGAGTACCGCACATTTCGGTAGCTGATGTAAATCGTTTAAAATTACTAAAATACATTGAACAAAGTAGTCAGTTGGAAATCAATTTTAGAAGTTGGGAATTGCACGAGTATCCTGCATTACAACAGACAAAACGACACACTTGGGCAATAAAAAATGTTAATCAAGTAGAAACTCCGCGTCACATTATCGTAGGTTTCCAAACAGACCGAAAAAATAAAACTGTTAAAAATATGGCCCAATTTGATTCTTGCGATTTAAGAAATATTACACTTTATCTCAATTCCGAAAGATATCCCTATGATAATTTAAATCTGGAATTTGCCAGCAATCGATATGCGCAACTATATGAAATGTTTGCAGGTTTTCAATCATCTTACTACGAGCATGACAATCAGCCTGTTCTTACGCCTACACAATTCAAAAGTATAGCTCCGCTAGCCGTAATAGATTGTTCTAGACAAAATGAGTCATTAAAAGGTGGTGCTGTAGATATTCGACTGGAATTCGAAACCAATACTGATATACCGAAAAACACTTCAGCTTACGCATTGATTTTATTCGATCGAAAAGTGAAATATAATCCTTTTACCAGCGACATAAAAATAGTTAGCTAGATACTAGTTCAACTAGTTGCAGATTGATTGTTCTTTCGACAACATTAGCGATGAAATTTATAGATATTCAAGGCTTTCAGTATAAAAATAGCAACTTTATTTGCAAAGAAATAGCTGTATATGATAGTGATACAAATGTTACAATCCACCGGATAGTAGAACCACCGATACCGTACGAACACCTTTCAAATTCTCTAAAAGATCAAGTGATTTGGCTTACAACTAATTTGCACGGGTTAGAATGGAGCAATAATAATCAGCATGACACAATACCATACGAAAAATTGTCTCTGTACATAGGAGAGATCATACAAAGCGGTGATTCCATATTTCTCAAAGGGTTAGATAAAAGAAGATGGTTTAAAAAAATGTTGATCGAAGAACAAAGTGATAATGTAAAATTTGTCGATTTACCAGCTTGCCCAAATATAAAACAATTAAAGATCTTGTATAATTATAATAATTTTTGTTCTCATCATATTGGTACACGGGTTCAATGTGCCATACAAAATGTTCACATTTTGCACAAGTGGTATAATCAAAACCATTAATCGCAGTTATCGCTGTCTACTTGTTCAGACATGTTCAGACTTGTCCAGACATGTTCAGACTTGTCCAGACCTGTTATAGCTTACGCAAACACTTCCTGCAGCCGGTGTAAGGTAGGGGAAAATATTATATATATAAGAATACTAATCATAGAAATATTAGTTTTACGATAACAATGACCGAAGACTGCTTCTCAAATCATAGTTGGGGTTTTGACTCATGGGCTGACGAGTCGTGGAGCCAGGAAGAGGAGGAGGTTATACTCTGGAGTGAGACTGAAGAAAATACTCCTCCTCCACCTCCTCCAATGGGACAACCACACTCCTGGTCAAAGGTGGAGGGCTGCAGCTGTATAAATTGCGCCAACATTCAGGGGTGGGTAAGCCCAACACAAAATTTTGACGGGTGCGCACCACTACAGCAATCTGAACTGGAACAGGTGTCACCACCACCACCACCCTCGTCACCACCTCCTTCGTTTCAAGCAACATATAGTTTTACACTTCCTGAACCAACACTGCCTCTAGATTTAAATCCCATAAAGATAGAAATTAGGTTAGGTAATAAACTTATACATGTAATTATTAAAGATTAAAATAAAAGACATTTTATTTTTAATATGTGTTTTATTTCATTAATATATACACCGTATTTATCTCATATGCAAAGCAAAACTTGACAAGGAGAGGGAGAATAAATGTACACTTAAATATATGCTTTATTCAATTAATATACATATTATTTATACATAAGGGAAACAGAACTTAACAATGTGTAAGTATCGATATAATCTTGAGGTGTTGTTGAAGGCCAGGGACCGGAACATGGACCGCTTCTCCAACCAACAGCTTCACCATTTTCAGCTTTTCTGATATTTTCCTGAAGCCATTTAAAAATATCTGTGTGGTGACGTACAACGCTAGGCTGAAATATATAAGTTATATGGTTAGTATTTAAATATTCGAACACGTCTTCTATAAACTTGCTGTGGGCATAATAAGCAGCCTCAAAGACAGCATCATGAAGAAAATATGGATATTGCTGTTGCTCGTCAGTTGCAAATTCGATTCGAGAGCCAGATGATATTGTTTCAATAAGAAAATGCTGCTCGTAGGAAGTAATGCTCTGTAACGATAATTTTGAAAGGATTAAATTAAGATCTGTTTCAGTATTAATTTTCAACTCTCCTCTTCTTACTTCGTTAATAATTTCCCTAATAACATTAAAGACAGCTAACATAGTTTTTAAAATTTCATTTACGATAGCGGTTTCAACACTTTTAAAGTGCGTAGCCCAAATAAGAGTTTTGCTCGGTATAGCAATACCAATTTTGTGTAATATATACTTCAAAGTTTGCAAGTCGTTACGTCCTATAGCATTACGTAAATGGAAATTATAGATTTCTTTATTTTTAACATACAGATCTTTGTTCAACCACAGTATATTTGAATTTGACGGTAACATTTTGCAGACTGAGATATCTTAGAGAGAGCTGGTGTTTATAATGTGGTTGGTGGGCAGTAACCCCAAGGCAAAGTGTCAGTATACATACAGTTTACTATTCTTTTGTCATCATGTGGATCTAAAGCTTTTTTTCTTTGTTTTAAAGAAAATACGTTGTGGGTTTTTGATCTAATTGTTCTCTGATCGCAAAATACTGTTTCGTTATTAAACAGGCAGTCTTTGTAATCCTCAAATGTAATTCTATTCAAAGCAGCTCTGGTAATACCTTTAGCTTTCTTTGAAATTTTAAATTCTCCATTCTCAGCATCCTCTAATGTTTTGAAAGCATACAATTTTGCACGTAGACCAACAAATTCGGTAATTATTTTACCACTCATTTCGTCTTTCATTAGACCTATTACTTTTTTATTAACTTGTGGAAGGTTATATGGATTGTTCGGAGGATAATCGCTTGTATCAAATTTGTGAATATCTTCCCGTATAAAATCGTATATATTTGGAAGGGTAAAGTGATATATGAGACTATCAGTGTCTGTGTACAGCAGTTTTGCTTGATTACCCATCTTCTGTTTAATATAATTGTAATGAAAATCGTATATTAAAATTTTTGAAATATCTAGGATTGAAAATCCAACGAATATTGGCTTATTAAAAACTATTTCCAACTGATTTAATTCTATAAGTACCAAGTCTTTATCTAAAATAGTACAGCTGTGAAAATTTGGTTTTGATATGTATGCACTGGCTCCGTACCTACCTTCCCATTTAGAAATTAATTTTATTGTTTTGTATTTTCTAACATTTTCCATAGTCTTTCCAAATACAGCGTTATTCATAAGTTTATAAAAATCCTTTTCAAAATTATTTTTGGCGGCTTGTCTTAATTTTGTATTTAAATCTATGTATGGTTTAAGCCAAGCTGATTGCTTAAATTTTAATATTCTGTGAATTTTTACAATTTTCAGCCCTAAACTTACAGCTTGCTGCAGATTGCGATAATGTATTACGTAGTTTTCTTTTTTAAATAAAGTGGTTGTCAATTTTGATTGTTTGGATGTTGGTGGTGTATAATGGTCAGGACATAGAGGCAAATCTTTGTGAAGTTCAAATAAATTTTGAGGATATTCTAAATCGACTTCATAAATATAACCTGTTTCAGAATCTGCTGGAGTATTTAAATGATCAATTTTAGGAATATCTAAATCATTTACCCATTCAAACCCTCCATACGGTAGATATTCAGACATCCCGGCTCCGTACATGTTATTAATATCTAAATATAGGATATACGACTCAAGATCGGCTTCTACGAATTTTTCACCCATATATCGATTATTAGCTTTAGCGTATCGATTCGAACACTGTGCTAGCCCTCCTCTAATACCCCTCTCTATGAACAACAGTTGATCTACATCTGTCAGCAGCTCAAGTTTAACTTTAGTAGTTTTTAACATTGCCTGAAATGCCAATCCTGGTGCTGTGTAAAAATGTAAAGCATCTAATCCATACGTTTTCATACAATTTTCTCTAAAATTCTCAAACACATCAGCTAAGAGTAGAACATCAACTGTAAGGTACATATCAGCATACTGGCCTAGAGTTTGCATATTAAATGTGTTCCAAACACGCAGTGCATGTTCATAATTTTCATCTGAAATGGCTGTTCCATGCAACTGACTAAAAAATTGTGTTTTGTCAGGAATACTTTTATCATTCAACTTTTCAAAATTGTCTAGGTAGTCGTATGGAAAGATACCCTTACGTAATAGTAATTCAAATTCTTCTTGGCTCTTGCAAAATTTACGTGTAATGATTTTTAAATTGTTCGGTAAATTTAATGACAATTGTTCTAAACTGCTAGCCATAAACCGAAATGAGTCTAAAAATCTGAAATCAATATTTGTACCATCCACATGTTTTGTAAATGATATAAATTTTTCCTTATTTATAGGCAACAATTTAATATCTCCCATAATCAGTTTTGCCAATGGTTTTATAATAAAATGAGCGTCATAACCGCTGAGATTATGAAAGAGAACGGGAATATAATGTGCATCTTTATAGTTAAGATTACAGTGTTGATGAGCACTACCTCTATACTCACCTGTCTGATGATTGTGATCACGTACACACACGTCTTTATCGGTGAAAGGTTGTTTACAAATGTAACAGCATACCGATTTTTGAAATGAATCGTTTTCCTGCTGGCTAATATCCATAGGCTCTATATTTGACAGTATACTATTTACTTGATATGCTATAGATTGTAATTCTTTTACAAACCATTCCATACAGTCGGCACCACGATATATATTAAATCGAGATAAACTATCGTCATATGAACATTTTAAATAATATGCAACACTAAATGGAACATGTTTTTGATAAACCCCCACCTTTTCGGAAACAACATTCTTTTCTTTCTCTAAAACACACTCCACGTCCGCGTATATTGAAAATGGTACTTTTTCCTGATATTTATAGTCTTTAAATTCTATTGTTGTACCTTCTTCGGGCATTTTAATTTTGGTTTCATTTACACCATTACAATTTATAATGTGATTTAAATGTGATTCTTTAGTTACGAAATGATTTAAACACGTATCACATACAAAAGTTTGAGTTTTTTTCTTATGCATCTGATTTCTAAGTAATCTAGATAAGTTTCTTATCCAACAGAAATGGAACTGCCCCTCATCGTTGGATATCATTAGTAAATGTATAGCATCTTTATTAATTTGAGTATTTTTACTAATATATAAGGGCAATACTGAATTTTTACCAAATTTGTTTTTTCTTTCTAGGGTATATACATTTATACGTAAATCATTCATTGTCTCAAATTTTGATATATCTTTTAATTTCATTGGAAATTCTAGCCCCGAGTACTTTAAAACTTCACTGAAATGTGGGTATGAAAATATTCTATCAGAACTCTTATTTGCAGGATATAATGCTGACACTACCGACCACAAAAAACAATATTCGTCATCATTTTTTACGTTAATCACGGCCTTTTTATTTTTAATATCTTTAGGTAACTCAATATATTTACCTACTGTTAATGGCGTGTAATGATTTAAATTTACTTTTAAATGTAATATCTCAAGCAAACTCCAACCTGAATCACGTTCTTGAAAATCTTCTAATTTCGTCAACAACTTATTCTCAACATTAGTCTCATACCACTCTTTTAAATTGGTGCCAGAATCAATTTTTTCATTTTTAGTACCAAACGTTTTTAAATCTATCTCACCACTACTAGGCTAGTAGAGGGAAGTGGATGGTTCTGGAACCTCCCCCCACCACTTGACCTTGAGTTCAAGGCAAGGCCACGTTCAATCCCAAGGTCACATGCAAGGAGGGACCACGTGCAAGCCCAAGGTCATGTTCGAAGCGAGGCCACGTTCGGAGCGAGGCCACGTTCAAGGTCAAACCCGCGTTCGAGGTTGAGGCTACTTTAAAAAAACTCAAGGTCAAGATCGCGTTTACGGCCAAGGGCATAGAAAGAGTTAAGTAGTGCTTAGAACAGACTGCGCTTAACATATTTATTTAAAAAATTAGGCATGAAGTAAACGCCTAGGATACTTCATGTCTAAATTATGACTCGACTAGGATTCGAACCTAGGTCTCCCTGTATATCCGCAATCTGCAGCCGAGGGTATCTTTACCTCTAGACCATCGAGTCTGATAGAAGATTTGGTTACTCATCCAGAGCACCTTCGTAGAGTGAAAGATACACATAATTTAATAAAAAAAGTTATATTTAAGATGCACATACAAAGAGTAATTACAGTAGTGGCTAGACTAAATGATTATAATACCAACAGATTAAGAAATACGTTACAGACATACACATTAGAACGAATAAAATAGTGCTTAAAACAATAGTAGATATACAGCAGGAATTATCCGCGGGCGAGAGCAGCTTCTTCAAGACATCAGGTTTATTTTTTAGCAAAATCGTTTGCCAATTCGTATCTACCGCATATGAAGGGAAATGGTATTTTATCTTGAACGTTAAAACGTTATGTTCAGTAAAGTTGTTCACTTCTATTTTAAAAACGGAAATAGTTGTCAAGGAACTGGTATCCATTTTACGCCACGTCACGTTGTGCACTCCATCATTGTAGGCGAAAGAAGCTGAACTGCACCGCGGCGGTTGAAGGACGTAGAGAATCCCATCATGAACTGCAGCGAGAGCAACCAAAAATTGTATTGGTAGCATGTTCAACAAGTCGATGGCAACTAGTGAATGGTTTGGCGCCGCACTTTGCATCACTTATGACAACAGCAACCTTTTGTTTTGTCGGCCGCACCCGTTCCATTGTTGCCAGCCACATCTACTCCTGGGGAAACATGCAACGCATCGAAAAGTTGATAAGTCAAGTCTTCGATGGTTTGTAATTGCTGGTAGACCTTGGCAATTTTGCAGTTGGGTGACCAACGGAGGTGTTCAGATAGGGGTTTGTCATTGCGCTCCCAACCAGAAATTTGAACTCCGCAGTAGAAACACTGTACACAATTAATCGTGTCACTGATGCAAAAGAAACCGGCATTTGCTAGCGATTCTGGAGTTTGACCTCGACTCCAATCGCCGAATGTTCGTAGCCGTTTGGAGTAGCTCCCAAATTCTGGATATCGAGCTTCTGAGCTCATGATGGCAACTAACTACGCACACGTTTGTGAAAGCTTTATATTCTACAATTCAAGGTCACAATCTCGAAACTTTAAAATAAAACCACAGAAATATTTCTAAAATATATTTATTTATTTCCAAGTATAAGTTATATATGTAACTTCCCCATCCTCCAGTAGGCCTAGGTACCGGTCCACTGGCTTGAAGATGTTGGTCTGCCACCACACAGCTGACGATCCGTCGAAGACTGCAGGCCACGTCCGTAAGGTGGTCGTCTCCGCTAGGGTCTCTCCTTGTAGGTTCAAGGCGTACTCCATTGTGACCACTGCCTGGAGAGACCGTTGAGAGGATGCTGGAGGGCAACTAGCCAAAAACCGGCGAAAATGACGGTAAAATTGTTCTGCATTCTTAAAGTTAGTTGCCATAGCTGCTTGATGATTATGGTAGGTGCTGGAGGATTATGATGACTGTTACAGAAAACAGGCAACTTAATATAGGAGCGTAGTCAAGGATGGGAACGTAGAAGGTCAAGGGTCTTACCTTGAGATTCACATATAAAGCGTAACGTTTTTTCCACCACGGCTACCAGTCATCATGCCTGATATTGTTGTTGATGCACTCTTTGAAGATGCTCCTACATTTTACAAGGAGTTTGAATACTTCATCACCTCCGAACCGAGACCTCCATCAGCTCGTCAACTCCAGGCTGTCGTAACAATAGACTATTCCATGAGTCTGGGTAGCGAGCGCCTATGGCAGTCGACCCTCCTGAGGACGCTACCCACCACATACGAGGGTGACCCATTCCTGTGGAGGCGGCGGCATGTAGAGGTCCCCATCCAGCGCTTTCTCGCTCGGCTAGCAGATGGGGATGTAGTGTATATTACTTATTGTTGGCTTAATTAAATATATGTATATAAAGGGGTCTGTGTTTTATTGCACTCCTAGCGACGTCTATGATTATTGATATTTTATAAGTAGAAGCCCACGCTTTCAGTATTCATATCCAATTCGACGCTTGAGCAATGCCTATCGATAAATTTGGTAAACATATGCATGCGAATTCCACGTCACACCCGCAGGTGTTTGTGGTTGAAGAGCTAAGCGAGCCTTTATATTATGAACGAGATTTACAACTAGTATCCATTGCCGTCAATGATGATAGATGGTACATCCTAGCGCATGGTGACATCGAATAGACTATTCCCTTCCGTGAAGCTGAAATAACAAACGTCTTACTTTATCCCGAAAATACCGAAATTTATATCAACAGGTTGGGGTCATATAAATTACACGAAATGATCGGGAAGACATTAAAAAAGGGTGATATGCTAAAATTTTGGGCAGTCAAGCCAAATATGTTATATGTGGAATTTCAACTCAAGGTTCCCATAATTGTTGAGTCCAAAAAGGTAGTGCAGTAAACATGACTTCAAGGTTGCGTTTACGGTCACCTCCTACCACATATAACCTTGGAAATGTGAAAATAAAAGCGCGTAGAAGAGTCTGCAAGGGTAGTAGCATCCGATAGTCGTGCAGAAATGGAAGCCTTGTTGAAAGCTATCGAGGTAGTTCAGAGTAATAAAGCAAGAAAGCCGCAACCACTGTTCTGTCCAGAACTTCTGAATAGTAGGACGTACAAATTAAATAAATCAAGTTCTAAGTACGTGAGTGTAGGGTTTGATTGGAGTTCGCAATTTAACCCAAGTATTATAATACGGGGTGCCAAAAATGACTGGGTGCAGTTAAATGAATGGGAGTGGACAGCCCTGATTGCAAATCAAGGAGTGATTTCCAACTACTTCTATTCTCTCGACGGTGAGTGGCCTGCTCTGGAAATAGGAAAGAAGAGCATTGTATTTGAAGCGATCCAGACAAGGAAAATAATCAAATTGGAGGAAGTGGGCTTGTCAGAGGTGCGTTTAGCGAGCGAAACTGTAGAAGAATTGTGGCGCTTGCAGAAACTCGTGGAAGCGCGATTCGCACAATTAAAAGCGTTACACTTTGAGAGTTTCTATAAAGAAATAGTGAAGGGTGTAGCAAACCTTTGTGGAGACTGTTTAGTAAATGTATGGTCTGTAGTGGATCAGCTGGAGGAGAACTCTGAAAAGACTGCGTGTATGGTGGAAGTGCTAACGTTCGCAAGTTCTATGGTAAAGTGCGACATCGAAGTGGAAGCCCTGAGTCGTCAGTTGGCAGTGTAGTCATGTGGATGAATTATAGAGAGGCTGCTCGACCGGCTGCAAGAGACGTACCTAGTGCGGTTGAACGATTAGTGAGTTCGTTAAAGGATTTAGCTTTCGAAGCGTCGCGCGAAGTCGTATATGGGTTAGGACGTTCCGGATTCAGTGACGAAGAGTTGTATAAAAAAGAAAAACAGTACAAAAACGGTGCAGCTGTCGGTCAACTATTTTTAGACGGAGCCATAAATGAAGGCCTCCTTGTAGATTTAATAGATAGTCTTGGCCTAAAATGGCATATGTGTGAAGTAAAAGCCTTTATAGAGAGGAAGGAAAATGAAGAAGAGCGTGCAGTTTGACGACTCGAAGAATAAGATGTACAATTTGCATACGTGGACGTATGCGTTTCGAGAAGCTCGGAGAGGGCGGTGGGAACGAGAAGCTGTGGATAGGTTGCGGTTCCATCGGAGGATACTTACTATGGATGAAGTACTGCGAGACGTCTTGTGCGCCGAACATAGGCGAACAATTTATGTAGAGCGCTTTTCCACTAGTACGTAGATGTTTAATCCGTGTAGTTAAACGGTATATATTGTAAACAAATAAAAACAATAAAAATTAAAAAAAGGTTGTTTTATTCCATTATGTAGTGATTATAAATATGATACACGTTAGATAAAGCGCAATAACAAATCGGTTTGGAATGATATAAACAAGCGGGTTGTGATGGGGTGAGGGCTGGCCTTTCTTCCACTTCGATGATTGGGATGGTAGTAAAGCGTCGTAGAAATTGCCTTTTCTCGATCTTTCACATATATTTCGGTGACACCTTGCAGAAGACGTCGTAAGATTGCAGGAAACATGTATGCTGGAGTAAATCCCTCATTCCAGTCGATGCAATGGTGATTAGTCATTACCCAGTGGGCTTGTTGTTGTAAATGAGGTGTTAAGGAATGGAGGGCGAAAGGGGGTTTAAAAATGTGGTGAGATACTGAGGTGCCGTCGTAGGAGGCCAATTCTTTTGGGGTAAAGTGCTTATCGGACGTCTTAAAACCTTGAATATCGATAATGATCTTCATCGTATTAGGTATAGAGAGCATGGTCTAGTTACGCTAAAAGTCGAGGTGCAACTGAAGTGTTTTGCGATATTACAGTTGTTTAACTGCTTTTGACAATGCGTTGTAAGTAAAAACTCGATCGTGAAGAACGAGACAATACGCAGTTGTGTTGGCTGGTACGTTAGCGGAAGTTTCAAATTCAACACGAAAAACGACAGCGTTTGCATGAAGGTAGTCTTTTTGATGGGAACAATCGATTACAACAATGGGCGCCTTGTCTGCAAAGTCATGGCGGGAGAAGAAGGGCTCATCGATTTTGCTATAATAAGATGATTGAAACTTGGAATACATGTCGTATAATGTTGCGTAATGATTGAGTGCATAATTGTTATGTAAATTGTCGTATGGGAATCGTTCGGTGTTCAGATAAACTCGGAAATTAGTAAGACCAATTTTATCGAAATTAGCATTGTCTTTAGCGATTAGCCCCGAACGACCTGATTGAAACCCTACGATGACATATCTGGGGGTTTGTAATTTTGTGCTTGTAGCGATAGCGTGAGAATGTTGAGTCACAGCATGAACACCGGGTATGATATGAAGCTGCCAGCTGCGAAATGCGACTTGAGTGTCAATATTTTTATCGATGTATTTGGTCAGGGCTAATTCTTGAGCAAGACCTGGAGTGATATGAGGAACCTTCCAATATAGTTTGTCAATCGTAACTTTAGCCGTCTCCCCTACGGTAGCACTGAATACGGCGTCGGCATCGGTATTGCTGCGAATTAATACGAGTTCTTGTCGGATGTTAAGTATTACTTTACCATAATCTTCGGCGAATCCTAACAGCATTCTCAACGGTATGCAGGCACTAAAGTTACCTTCCTGATCGGTAATGGGAGGATCGCCGCCGGCAAACCAACCTGCATTTTGAAGCTTTTTAACGTCAGCGGAACTGTAGGACACATATCCCTTAAGAGTAGACGTAATACCAGGTTTGGTGACAGAGTCGACAACGACGCCATTGATTTCGTATCGGATTTCGCTAAATAAGTGAGCCAAACCATTGTTAAGGAATTTAGCCGTTGTAACTTCACCGTTTTCCTTCCGCAACTTTCCCTCTAGGTACAGATAGCTCAGGCCGGGAAGAGTTGACATATCTTCGGGAATTGGAATTCGAATTTCATCGTTATAGTCAAAACGGTTTGTATACGGTTGATGTGTGTGCAATTGATTGCTAATGATAGAAGTGTCGACGAGGACTCGCTCTCCAATATTTAAAATACTCATTACACTATTGTAAAGCCTAAGGACCGCAAGAAGTCTCTGTTTGCTTTAGTTAGCTGCGTGGTGGACGAAGCCGTACTGATCTTACTAGGGTGTGGGCGACGATTCTTATAGGAAGTAATACAGGGGTGGTACGGAGTGGTGAATCGAAAACCCATTACAGTTTCTTTAAATGTAATGTTACCGTAACGGTCTCCTTACTAAAACTGACAGGATTATCCGATTGGTCTAGTATTTTAATAGTTAAGTTAGTGATCTGTTTCGTGCTGATCGGTAGATAGATGACAGGGTTAGGGGTCTCCACTATTTTGTACCCGGGTGGTACTATGGGGAAGAATTGGTGAATGATATGGCCGGGCTTACCATTTTTATATGAACCAACGGAGATGTTGCAATGAATAAGAATCGAGTTGATGTTCAAAATTTTCGTAACATGTTCAGCTGTGTGCCACCTATCTGCAGCATAAACTTTTTTCTCAAAGCCTAACATGTCCCGGATAGTATTGTCGCTTTGAAAGTCGATTGGAACGGTGGACTTTATTTCGGTTTTTAAGGTGCTGTTGTTTCCACGTAGCAGTACCTGTTTAACACCCACATCAGAATCGAGTTGGTTATGTAAAAATTCAGCAATGTCGGTAATTTCATATGCTCCCTCCGGTATAATAATAGGAGGTTCTCCAACAAGATGAAATTCATTGTTGGGAGGTCTAACGTTTGGAATAGTATAGTAGGTTTCGAAACTTAACAATCCCAAGACGTATTCGCTACCATCGTCTAAAAAAATGGGAGGGTCAAAATTTGCAGTAAGAACAGATGAATTTCCCGTAAGAGTGAATATACTGGACATGATGAAGCGCGGCACTTAAACTGACGACAAAAGCGGTTTTGCAAAGTTATATAAGAATTTGAGACACAAATGTCCACATGTGTATGATGCGAGTTTTTGATATCTATTAGAGTTGTACATAATTGTGTTGTTGCTACCATCGCTGCGAAAGTAGTTTACTAATTCGGGAGGAGGTTGTAAGCGACCTATGCTATCGAAATACAGAACAAATCGATCAGCTTTAACGTAGGCTGTCCAATGTGTGCCAGGTCCAACATCATCGTCTAAGTTAGTAACACCACATTCTCGTTGACGAATTTTGTCAGGTAGGGCATCTCGCATAAATATCCCCCTAAAATGGGGAATTTCTAAGCGTTTAACGTACTGTGCAATATCGATGTTCGTCAACGCTCGGCGTGGTAGCTTCAACGGTAGTTTTTTGACTGATACGGTCGTAGATATAGCCCTTTTCCTCGAGCAATGGATTCCATAGCTTTGTTATGTCGCTCTTTTTCCTGGAGATCCTTTTTAGAAGCCTTTGAGTCGCCAACCGCTTTAGCGACTGCTGCAGCACCGCCTCCGAGAGACCCCAATGCTCCTAATGCAGCAAGTATGGGTACAAGCGGCAATATACCTCCTCTCTTGGGAACAGGTACTACTCTAGAACGAATTCGGCGTTTCCTTCGCGATTTAAAAACGACCGCCCCTCCAATACGTTTACGCCTACTAGACCTTGTACGCTTCCGTTTTCTAGATACCCCCGTACCAAATTTTTGCGCAATACCGGCAATAGGTAGTGCACGCTTTCGTTTCCGGGAGACTCTCACACCAACAGTGGGTTGTGTACGCTTCCGTTTTCTAGATACTCCCGTACCAAATTTTTGTGCGGCAATAGGTAATGTACGCCTTCGTTTTCGGGGGACCGTCACACCAGCAGTGGGTAGTGTACGCTTCCGTTTTCTAGATACCCCCGTACCAAATTTTTGCACGGCAATAGGTAGTGTACGTCTTCGTTTCCGGGGTCTTTCCATAGCAGCAATGGGTTCTGTACGCTTCCGTTTCCGGGAGACTCCCATGCCGAGTTTGGTTTTCCCTTTCATAATCCCTGTAACAGCAAGAGCTGCCGCTCTTTCTCCAAGAGTAGAGTCTTTTGCTTTAACGCGTTCCCAAGCTTTCTGTGCAAGAACTTTATCCGCCGCGTGACGTGTCGAAAGATTGCTGGATTGTGAGTATGCGATGTCGTGTTGCTTGCAAGCCTCGTCCAGAGGGTTTCTTCCTCGATCACCTCGAGAAAGTCGTTTGTTTAAACGAGTGCCAGGTCCGCAAAACTTGTAACCTGGTATATGTAATTCGAAAGGCAACTTGTCAATAAGGGTGTTCAACAAACCGCGACCTTTCCGTCTTACGATTCGACGACGACTACGAGTTTTACGTCTAGTATAACTCATCTTAAAGAAACGCTCGTCGAAGAGCGACTGACGATGTGAAGCTCAAAGGGGTAGATATATACTTAGCACAGCGCGGTTAGAAGCTAGTTCGCCCCCGTCCGAAAACGATGAAGAACGTCAAACTTGTGAAACAAAAATGTTCGCTGCCGGTAGTAAATCATACAGTAAATTCCATGTCACAGAGGTTCAGACGACACGGCACTTTACTGGGTATAGGATGTAAAAGGGGGTTGATCATTGGTCCTTCCGGCTCTGGGAAAACCAATGCGATGATCAGTCTTTTGGTGCACCGCAATGGGGTGCGGTTTCACAACTTGTATTTGTATTCCAAAACCCTTGACCAACCTAAATACAAATTTCTGAAGATACTTCTGAAGTCACTAAAAGAAATCGGATTCTACGAATTCAGCGAGGGGTGTGAGGTTATCAAACCACACGAGGCGAAAGAAAATTCTGTTATTGTGTTTGATGATGTGGCATGCGACACTCAAAGCATAATTAGAGATTATTTTAGTTTCGGACGTCATCGAAATATAGATTGTTTTTACCTCTGTCAGACTTACTCATCAATCCCGAAACAACTGGTACGAGATAATGCGAATATCATAATCGTATTCCGGCAAGACCACACCAATCTTAAACACATTTACGATGATCATGTAAACACAGACATGTCATTCGAAAAGTTTAAAAACTTATGTTCCCACTGTTGGATCAAAGATCATGGATTTTTAGTTGTCGACAAAGAAAGCGAAATCAACGCCGGTCGTTATAGAAAAGGGTTTGACAGTTATTTCACTATATAGGCATGGACCACTGCTGTACAAATTATTAGTCTACGAACAACGACAGTAATAGCAACATGGACAAACGGTTAGTAAGCGATCTTATTAAAGCTAGAAAGGCTGTCAGGCGGAAATATGAAACTTTAAAAGCAGATATCGCCGAATCTCAGACGGCTCTTGCGGAGCAATTTAAACCAATTTCCCAACCACTCACGGAATTGCTAACATCCATCAAGCAAGAAGGTGGTCAAACAATACAGCAAGAAGTAGGACCTATGCTGAGAACTATCAAACGGCGAGTGTCCACACCATCTATCCTACCCCGTCCGAGAAATGGCAATACCCCCGTACGAGCGTCAACCCCCGACATTGCCATTCCCGGATCGTCGACTTCGACGTTGGTAACATCCACACCTAGATTTCTTGACAGAGAAGTATTGTATGAGAGTTTACCGAATGAGGAGCAACAGGTGGAGGCTCAAGAAGAAGCGGCAATTGAAACTTCGGTAGCAGAGGCTAGAGAAACCGTGCGACAAATGATGGAACCGGAAGTTCTAGGGGAATACCTGGAACAGTTCTCAGGGTTAGCTAGAAAATATATCGAGGGAATGATACGAGATACAGAGAGCAAGTACGATCTCCACTATGGAGTTCGATGGGACATAGACACTGATAAGTTTGCAATTGGGAATAAACAGCTTACTTTTGAGGGTCAGGACATGGTTATTACAGATCACGGCAATAGAATAGTATACAAAGGCACCCCCGGCTTTTACGAATTAATGTTCTTAAAGAAACCGATAACTTATACAACCAAAGACCGTGAAAATTACTATGACATAGTGAACCGATCCGCCGCAAATCGTAAGAACTACGATCCAACCCAACAGATAAGCGGCAACGCCGGCGCAAAATATATGAAAGTAGTACGCCCCCTGGCTACATCCTCCGGCATTAGACAACCTACCAGAGCCGCATCGAGGGTGCAGCGTACCGGTAGGGGATTATTAACAGTAACCAATAAAAAAGTGGAATTTGTTCCTTGGAAAGATCCAAATTCATTAGTGGATCGTCTGCGCATATTACTAGCCTCTCAGGTAGCGGGGCACACCGGCCATTCCAACGAAATCGTAAGCATCACCCAAGCTCTACGAGAAGCAAAAATAATTCACTAAGGCGAGTACAAAAGCAGAGCACCTATTTAATTACTATCAGAAGGTGTTAGACGACAGAGTAATGCCCATAGACAAATTTGGACGCCACTACCATAGTGCGCGCTACGGTTCTCATCGCAAACATATCTTTATGAAAGTTCAAAATGTAAACCGACTCCATATAGAGGTACCACTGCTGCTAGTGGGGCGTGGTTATGATGAAAGCGGATATTCCAAAATTTTCGGTAATAATGAGTACATTTTTCCTTTAACGATCGGTGAGATCATAAGTGTTCAAGTCAACGGACCTTTGGTAGTATCACACATCAACGGCATCAAACACGACACGCTTGTCGGTAAGACATTGCGGCGAGGAGATAAACTGAAATTCGAATCCATAAACACTAAGTTATACGTGCAACTGCTGCTTAAATGTCCCATAGCAGTCGATACAGCAACATTCGGCAATGAGTCCTAAGGAGGATCTAGTTGCAGAACTTCACAAACCAGCGCGAAGAAATTTCAAGAGACGACGGGTGATTCTCAAAGGATTGCATGATTTACTACAAGCGGATTTGGTGGAGATGCAACCATATGCACGAAGCAATAAAGGTTATCGATACATTTTAGCTGTTATTAATGCGTTTTCTAAATACTTGTGGGCTCTCCCGGTAAAACGGAAAACGGGAAAAGATGTAGCAGCAGCTATGCGAAAAGTTCTTGCTAATATGAAGGTATCTCCAAAAAACGTACAAACCGATTTGGGAAAAGAATTTTATAACAGCGATTTTCAAGCATTGATGCGACGTTACAAGATAAATCATTACAGCACGTATTCAACTATGAAAAGCAGCATCATAGAAAGATGTAACCGCACCCTTAAGAACATGATGTGGAAGCAGTTTAGTTTGCAAGGGTCCTACAAATGGTTGGACATTCTGCCCCAACTTTTAAGCAAATATAACACAACCAGGCATAGCACAACAGGTATGAAGCCGGCTGAAGTTAATCTTAAAAATGCCAAACGTCTGTTACACACCGTGTACAGCCACACAAAAACTGTAGATCCGACACCTCAAAAGTTTCATAAAGGAGATTCTGTACGCATTAGTAAATATCGTTCGATATTTAACAAGGGCTACACACCCAGCTGGAGCAACGAAATATTCAAAATAGCCACAGTGCGACTTACAAATCCTACCACCTACAGACTCACCGATCAGGAAGGGCAAGAAATCAAAGGTGGATTTTACGAGCACGAATTACAGAAAACCAAACACTCGGACGTATACCTGGTAGAAAAGGTGTTGAAGAAGAAGGGTAATCAGCTTTACGTAAAGTGGTTGGGATTCGATAATCGTCACAATTCTTGGATATCCAAAAACAATGTTGTATAACTTATTATGATTCTATAGAACTCTTTCAATAAAACACTTTTTTGTTTTACTACCATTTATTTTCTTTAAATAAAAACTTTTTTATGTTTTACAGTAATTTATTATTGTAAATGCTAAACATGAGTGACTACAGTGTTAAATAACAAATATACTTGGTAATGCGGACCCAATCAGATTTTTCGTAAAATTTAACTTACTACCTATATCATACAAGCTAGTGTTCTTAACCTATACTATAATTGCTATATACAATAACTAAACCTACAAAGTACAAGAAAGCCGTGTAGGACCTCTGCTGTTAAGTAATAACGAATACTGTTCCGCGAACATATTGCTACGTCATCGTTTCGGCAATGCGCAGCAAGTTGTCTAGACGACTGTAAACATCTATATCACGGTGACCCCACGCTAAGGTTTTGGTAGTATTAGGAATAAGGATGCGTTTATCATCTCGCGAAGAAAGCGCAACCTTATTCATTAATTCGGTGTACATAGTGTGTAAATGGGAACGAAACACATACATCTGACAAAATACAACTTCCCTCTTGTTTTCGGCTACAGATTTATAAATTTCGGTGGTGAGGTGATTCCGAACAGCACTCTTTCTAACTCCCTTCGCCTTTTTGGCTTCCTTACCAACAGCGTTTACACAGTATGTTTTTGCACCGACCCCGTAATAGCTACACACAGCCACCCCAGCGTACTCATCCTTAAATTTGCCAACAACAGACTCGGTTCTCGAAATTCCGTGCAAACCATTCTTGTAATTTGATGTATCAAAGAGATCAAGGTGCTTTTGCATGTCCGCGTAAAAATTTTCAGTAAAAATTTCCAGGATGAATGAGTCAGTGTCAGAATAGAGTAGAGACACATTACGGCCGTATGTATGCTTCAAAAATTTGTAATAAAAATCGTACATTACCGTTTTCGAAAGATCTAAAACTGAGAAACCAACATAAATGGGTTTGTTATATAAAACCGACGTTCTGTTCATTTCCACTGCTATTAAATTTTCCCCAAACCGAATTCTATCTTTAAAGTTAGGTTTCGATATCAAAGCTTCTGCCCCCATTCTATTACCAATTTTCTCCCAATGACTAATTAACTTTACAACAACCCTTTTGTCCACGTTTTCCATGGTTTTACCAAAGACGCTATTGTTAGCTAGTTTGAATGAATTTCGGTTAAATTCATTGTCAGACTGGTTACGTAAATTTGTGTTTAAATCGATGTAGGATCTGAGCCATGGAGATTGTCTAAACTTAAGTATTTTATGCTTTTTAACCAAAATCAAGCCGGCCTCTAAACATTGCCTCAAATTTCTGTAGTGAATAATATAATTGTGTTTGTCATACAAATTTGGAATTAATTTTGCATTTTTAAATTTTCCCTGTGGAGGCACCAATAGCTCGGGGCAAAAGGGGAAGTCATTGTGATCGTCATGTAAATTTTCAGGGTACCGCAAGTCAACTTCCAACACGTACCCAATATCTGAGTCGTCCAAAATTTGAAATACGTCAAAACTATCAATTTCCTCGTCAGTCAACCAAACAAAACCACCTTGCGGTAGAAACTGTCTCATACTATGGCCATAAAGGTTGGTGGCGTCTAAAAACACAAGAAAAGAAGTGAGCTTTGAAGCGTCATAGTTACCCGCAAATTTATTGTTGGCAATAGCCTTTCGCCCGACACAAGTACTAACTCCCCCACGAATACCCTTTCTAAAAAAGTGAAACATATCCATATCCGTCAACAGTTCCAACTCAACCCCCGTATATTTTAACATGGCGTCCCAACTTAAACCGGGGGCGGTGAAGTACTGCGCCGGATCTAAATTATATTGATTTAAATAAAAATTGCGAAAGTTTTCGAAAACGTCTGCCAATATAAACACGTCACATTTGAGGTAAACATCGGAATAGTCGCCCAACGTTTCACATTCGAAAGTTTTCCAGACCTTAACGGCGCGCTCGTAATCGACCTCAGTAATATGCGTCTCGGTTAAATGATCATAAAACTGGGCGATTGTGGGCAACGCCGGCTCGTCTAATTTGGTAAATGAATCCAGATACGAATAGGGAAACACACCTTTCTGTCTCATCAGTTCGAATTTGATGTCATGTCCGAATTGCTTATGAATTTCAACACACTGATCATCTGATAACGTGGCGGCCAGCGATGATAAAGAAGAACTTAAAAATCGGTAACTATCTAAAAATCGAATTTGCATATAAACGTTTTTCCGTTTTCCGTCAACAACGACTTCATCTACCCAAAGACGTTTGCCAAATGAAATATATTTTTCCTTATTTTCTGGAATGACATCAAGCTCTTCGTTATTTTGAGCTAACTGTTTTACAAAAAGGTGGGAATCGTAATTTAAATTGTGAAAAAATACGGGAATAAAATTTGGAAGTTTATAATTTAGATTGCAATTAGAATGGGCAGCTCCCCGATATTCTCCGGTCAAATGGTCGTGATCGCGAACCTTTACGTTCTCCTCTCCAAAAGGACGATTGCAAATATGACATGAAGCAGCATCCTTAAAATTTTGAATTTCTTGCGGAGCCAGAGGCTTGAGGGGTACAACATGCTTCAAACTGTTGGAATATAGCGCGCGAACGTCTCTGTCTAGACGTTCAACAAACACGTCCACAGCATCCTCACCCCTATAAATTTCGAATTTGGATAGAGTATCATCAAAAGAACATTTCAAATAATACGCGAAAGAATACGGTTTGTGCTCGCACGTTTTGATCGTATAAGGTCTTTCGCGATCCGGCTCCTGATCCCCACCATCGACAGGTGATAAAACTGTCTCGAAATCTGCATAGATGCAAAATGGCACTTTCAATTGCTTATGATAATTATCAAATTTAAGAATGTTCTGAGGCCTCACCTCCCCACACTTATCCGTGATCGGCTCTGTCGTAGGCAACTTTGTGCATACATGATTACAGTCAAAAAGCTTATGGTTCTCCAGATGGGCATCGGTGCGAAAGTAATTTAGACAACCATTACAAAAATGTTTCGCATTGGCCCTAGCCGTTATTTGCCGCGAAACTAACCTAGACAAATCAGCGATCCAACAGTAGTGGCTATTACCTTCGCCGTCTGTTAGAAGCAGTAAATTTATATGTCTCTTTTTTATACGTGGCGAATAGTACAGAGGTCCCACAACTTCATATATGGTAATATCGTTTTGAAAAGTTTTTTCCAACGCGTATACATTTATAGAAAGTTGAGGGTTATTTTTTTCAAATTTAGAAATATCGCGCAATCTAACAGGGAATTTAATGTCCTCAAAATTTAAAAAATCCCTGCAATCCGGATACGAACTCGTTCGATTAGACGGTCCATCTGGTTCGCAGAGGGCCGAGGTTACCGCCCACCCGAAACAACGCTCGTCCTTGACGTTTTGGACGTTCACGATCGCTTTCTTGGTCTGAATCTGCTCCGGGAGCGGGATATACGAAGACGCCCGAAACGAGTAGATAACCAAAGCGGGTTCTGGCGCAAAACGCGTCACTGCGCAGGTCTTCTGCGCAGGTGTGTGGTGGGGGTTTCTGCGCAGGTATTTGGCGGGAAATTCAAATTCGCGCGCAGGTCGTCTGCGCATCGCGCAGCGCAGGTGTCTGCGCAGGTTTCTGCGCAGGTCTGCGCGAGCAGGTGGGGGAAGGGGGCGCCTGCGCAGACATAGAGGGCGGGAGCCGGGGTGCGGGTGCAGGGTGCGGGGACCGGGGGCTGGAAGCCGGGGGCCGGGGGCGGGGGCCTGAAGCTGTTTTCAGCCCTTTCGAAAATATATGAATGAAATGAGCACGAAGCGATAAGCTGATAAGAAACCGCAAGAGCTGATAAGGCGAGCGCGAGTAACCGCAAGAACTGATAAGAAACCGCAAGAGCTAATAAGCCTGCTGCTGCTGCAAACCGCAAGAACTGATAAGAAACCGCAAGAGCTGATAAGGACTTAGCGAGCGTAACCACAGATAAGCGGCAAGCAGTACAGGATGTGACATATATCGCCTAATTAGAAGTAGATATCTCACCAAATATCCGCTAACAATTTATCGCGTTGGAAACCATAAACGGAAATCTCAACCGAACATCCTGCTGCAAATATCGCAAAGTAAAACCTAGATAGTACTAATTAACCGAGCATCCTGCTAAAAATATCTCGCAGGAAAACCATAATCTTGTGACTAAACCGAACATCCTGGTGCTAATATCGCAAAGCAAAACCTAGATAGTACTAATTAACCGAGTATCCTGTTGAAAATATCTCGCAGGAAAACCATAATCGAACTAATTATTATTACAGAAATGAACACGAAGTGATAAGCTGATAAGAAACCACAAGAATTGATAAGGCGAGCGCGCTCGTAACCACAAGAACTGATAAGCGGTAAGTGGTAGGAATACATTTGTATATAAGATGAAGATTAATATATGGGAAAACCATTCGTCATCGTAGAGCAGAAGAGATGGCTGGTTTAACGCAACCCGCATCAGCTATGCTGAAATGTGTTGAAAAAATGTATAAAAATATTGTGAAGGGTGGGTGTAAACGGAGGGAAGTGGAAATGTTAATAAAACACTGTAAATGTAATACTAAACTATTAAAAAAAGCAGTTCGGGCGGAAAATTTAAATATTGGTGAAAAACGTCATCTGGAAACTATATGTGGGCACATGAAGAGATATCAAAAAGTACTATGTGATCTTCACATCAATAAAACGGGTGCGGGGGCGAGAAAACAACCTAGAAGTGCGCGAATAGTGTGGGAAGAGATGGAAAACGCATACAAATGCAGACTTCGGACCGGAGTAATAATTAATTTAAAACATAAGGACCCCAAACCCTTTTTACAAGATGCATTTTATTTATTCGCTTCACGCATAAAGAATGTGCATAAGAAACTTCAAACCGCTATGAAAGTGAACACAACATTTTGCGGGGAGTTTGTTAAAGAAACCAAGGACAATGTTATAACAGACTTAAAATATTTTAGCACGAAAAACAATTTAATTCTGCAAGAACATATCGAAAATCGTGCAAACTTAAATCAGTGGTATTTCGATAACGTGCAAGATTCCATTTTGAATCAAATAAGTGAATTTGAAGAACAAGAAAGCGGATGGGCGTTATCGGAGATTATATCGTTAGCTGTAAATATAAACAGTTGTACTATGTTTCATGCATCTTCTTACATTGAACTACCGCAATATATAAAAAAGAAGCATGCGTGTGTCAACGTGAAAAATGATGATAACTTCTGTTTTGCGTGGGCAATTGTATCCGCCCTACATCCGACCAGCATCAGCAGCGATAGAGTATCTTCATACCCCCATTACTCGGATGTGTTAAATTGTGAAGGATTGGACTTCCCAGTGAAGATGACGCAAATTCCGAGGTTTGAAAAAAACAATCCAAACATTTCTGTCAATGTGTATGTGTTAAACAGAAACAAATACGGAATTAGTGTGTGCCCCGCGTATCTAACTTCAGACAAGAAACAGAATCATGTGAACCTGCTTATGTTTACCGACCCCGCAAATATGATGGACACAAATCTCGATGAACTGATGGATGTAGACCCCGACGCTGTAGACCCCGAACCCGAAGTAAATTACCACTACTGCTGGATTAAAGATTTAAGTAGACTTGTAAGTAACCAGTTGGCAAAACGTAAACGTAAATGTTATATATGCGATAGATGTCTGCATTATTTTTATAGTCAGCAAAGGTTAGACGCCCACGAAATTGATTGTAAAAAATTGAACGAGTGTAAAATTAATCTCCCTCGGCCTGGCGAAAAACTAACCTTCGCTAATTATAAATATCAACAAACTGTACCATTTATTCTGTATAGCGATATAGAATGTGTATTAAATCCTGTAACTGAAAAGGTGGGGAGTAACACTGTCAAGTATCAAAAACATCAAGCCTGCAGCATAGGTTATTATTTGCAATGCTCATATGATGATTCACTTTCACATTATAAATCATATACGGGTGCGGATTGCATGGAATGGTTCGGTAAAGAATTGTACGAAATGGGGTTAGAGTTAAACAAACATTTCAAGGCCATAGTTCCAATGGAAGAACTAAATGAATTGCAAGAACGCGAATATCGAGATGCATCTAATTGTTATATTTGCACGAAGCCTTTCGTGGAGGATGATATCAAGGTAAAAGATCATTGTCATTTCACGGGTAATTATAGAGGTCCGGCACATCAAAGCTGTAATTTAAATTATAAAATCGATCATGTAATACCGGTTGTTTACCACAACCTTAGCGATTATGACAGTCATTTCTTGATAAAAGATGTCGTTACAGCCTTTCCGGGTAACATTTATGTTTTGCCTCAGAATAAAGAGAGGTATATTTCTTTCACTAAAACTCACGATGATGCCAGTAGTTTAAAATTCAGATTTATCGATTCATTTAAATTTATGAATTCTGGATTAGATAAATTGGCTTCATATTTAAAAAAAGAAGATTTCAAAATTCTACCGGCACAAAACAAAGATCTAAGCGAACACCAATTATCTCTGTTAACACGTAAAGGTGTATTTCCCTACGATTACATAACTTCCCTTGATGTATTATCAGAAACTAGATTGCCGTCAAAAGATAAATTTCACAGTAAGTTAAAAGATGTCCACATTTCAGATAAAGATTATGCACATGCTGTTGAAGTGTGGAACGAGTTTAATTGTCAAACAATTCAAGATTATACAATGCTATATTTAAAAACAGATATTTTGTTGTTGGCTGATATTTTTGAAAAATTTCGCGCGAGTTGTCATAAAACATACGGATTAGACCCCGCCCACTATTACACATTACCCGGATATACCTGGGATGCCATGTTGAAATATACTCAAATAGAACTAGCGCTCATATCCGATATAGATATGCTGTTGTTTATCGAGCGAGGTATACGTGGTGGTATTAGTCAATGTTCGAAACGATATTCTAAAGCAAATAATAAATATTATCCAACAGGATACAACCCCACGCAACCCCCAAGGTATATCATGTATTACGACGTGAATAATTTGTACGGATGGGCAATGATGCAGTACCTACCATACAACAATTTTCGATTTTTAACTCGTACAGAAATGAGTGGTTTTGATGTTAACAGCATCAGCGATGAGTCGGCAAAAGGATACATTTTAGAAGTAGATATCGAATATCCAAACGATATTACGCTACACAATCTTCATGCCGATATGCCAATGTGTGCCGAACACTCTGTTCCTCCAAACTCAAAATTGCCAAAACTAATGACAATGTTGAATAAAAAAGAACGATATGTGATTCATTATAGGAATCTGAAACAAGCTATAGCTGCAGGCTTAAATGTTACCAAAGTGCATCGCATACTATCTTTCGATCAAGCTCCATGGTTAAAATCATACATTGAGTTAAACACTCAACTTAGAACAAACGCAAAAAATGAATTTGAGAAAAATCTGTTCAAATTAATGAATAACGCTGTTTTCGGTAAAACCATGGAGAATGTTCGTAAACACAAAGTGGTTAAATTAGTAACGCGATGGCATGGAAGATATGGAGCTAACCACTACATATCCCAACCTAATTTTCACAGTCGAACAATATTTAGCGAAAATCTTGTAGCCATAGAATTATCAAAGCTTGAAATTATGTTTAAGAAACCGATATATGTGGGTATGTCCATATTAGATGTAAGTAAAACCTGTTTATACGATTTTCATTATAATTATATGTTACGTAATTTTAGTTATCAAGATTGTAAGTTGCTGTATTCAGATACCGATAGTCTTTTGTATGAAATAACTTGCGACGATATTTATGATATTATGAGGCGTGACATTCACATGTTTGATACAAGCGATTACCCCAAAGACAATATCTACAGCATTCCATTGGTGAACAAGAAAGTTCCTGGACTTATGAAAGACGAATGTAACGGTAAAATAATCACAGAATTTATCGGTTTGAGATCGAAAATGTACAGTGTGAGGGTTGAAGGTAAAGACGCTGTTAAAAAGGCCAAAGGTGTCTTGGAAAATGTAGTTAAGAACAAAATTTGTTTCGACGACTATGTAGCATGTTTGTTTGATAATAAGGATGCAGTAAGAAATCAAAATTTAATTAGAGCCAATAGCCACATTGTACACAGTGTAAGTCAAACTAAAGTGGCTCTTACTAGCGCAGATGATAAGAGATACATTTGTGAAAATAAAATAGATACCCTTCCTTGGGGACATTATTCTATAAAAACGTAGGTTTATGTAAAATGTATGCTTTGTTTACAATAAATGTATTAAATGCACTCTGTGTTTTATTTACTTAGGTTTACATGTATTGTGGTGAATAAGCTGAGATGCTAGGTAAGAAAAGAAACACACACACATTTTTATACAGTTTTTATTTTATTTAGCTATCAATACATTTCAAACTATTTCATTCTTATTTATCCATTGATCGTGTGATTTATCCATGCCCAACCAGCGCACATACAGTTGATTGCCACGTTTTCGTAACACCTTTTCAACCAAATATACATCGGCATGTTTGGTTTTCTGCAATTCGCGTTCGTAGAACCCACCAGCTATGGGTTGTCCTCGCATATCTTCGAGTAAATATACAACCGGGTTGGTGATACGAACCTTTGCAATTTTAAATAACTCCGTTGACCAGTTGGGTGTGTAACCTTTCGCGAAAACATTCTTAAATTTGCTTATACGTACTATATCGCCGACTTTTAAATGATGTGGGCCGAAGATCTTTATGTTATTGTAAGCGGTTAATTTTGTATTAGCAGTAACTTCAGAAGGTTTCATTCCAATGGTTCGATGTTTTCTATTGTTATATTCCTGGGTCACATCGGCGAGAATATCAATCCATTTATATTTTCCGCGCAGACTGAATGTCTTATACAAATTGTTTTTCAAAGTTCTAATTGCTCGTTCGGCTATGGACGCTTTCTTAACACTGTACGTGGAGTAATGGTTGATATTAAGTTTTGACATTAATTGCGAAAAGTCTCTGTTGTAAAACTCTTTACCCTGATCGGTTTGCAAATTACTGGGTAAGCGACCTTGGGCCTGTTTTAAAATTTGTTTCAGAGATTTAACTATATCGACACCTTTTTTCGATTTAAGAGGCTGGGTCCACACGAATTTCGAATAACAATCAATTACAACTAACATGTACTTATAACCCTTATTGTCTCTAGCATATGGAATAAATTCGGCTAAATCAGCCTGCCATAAATCATCGAATCCTTTAATTATAACCCGTCTTCTAGGAAAATTTCGTCTCGCTTGTTTATGCAACTCCTCAACGACCTGTTTTTTAGACATTTAGTTCGTAATCTATATCACCACGTCACCACTCGATATGTTTAATTGTGTTCGCAAAGCAGCGATGTTGTTATTAATAACATCTAATTTTGTAGTTATTTCTTTTATACAGTCATCGACAAAATTTTTGTTTACAGCATCATCACCGTTGACAGGATTAGATAGATTAGCAATACGTTTTCCTTGAGAATCAAAATTTAACCCGTCAATTTTTAAAAATTTGCTATGAGCTATTTCGGTATTTGCATTGCGCTTTGTTAATTCTGTTCTAATCAAGCTCAATGTTTGCATGTGTGTTGTAGTACCAAGTTCACGAATTTTCTCGTCAATATAATCTTTATTAGATGCATCCGTCCCCTCAGTGGGGGTTTGTACATTAACTAACCTTTTTAAGTTACAATCATTCTTAGTGCTCAAATAATAGTTTAAATTAATGGCGTCGTAACTATCTTTAGGGTTTGCGACATTAGTAATTCTTTGATTTCGTGCATCGAAACATTCTTTGTCAAGCATTAAAACGTTTTGTTTATTAACAGCATCACCACCATCAATCGGATTTGCTACGTTAGTTAACCTCTTTCCTTCTAGATCAAAATCGCCATTATCGGTTAACTTAAATCCTACACCAGGAGGGCCGATAACGTGTGAATGATGACGATACTGATGACGTCCGAACTTGTCAATACTCATGATGATTGTCGCGATTTATACTGCCTACACATGTTTTTATAGATTAACTAGAAAACGTTTACTTTTCGTGGGATCTTTAATGTAACCGGCTTCGTACAATTCTTCTGCTATGGAAATGATTTCGTTACGATGTCCCGTATGACCGGCTTCTTTTTCAGTCCATTTCACATGCAGATCGTCAATTAATTCGTGTACATCATCCCAGTATCTGAATTCTACAGGTTTTCCTACTTCCTTGAATAGTCCCCTACCTGAGACACTCTTAATTCTGCGAGTAGTGGTGCTGCTGCTGCTGCTGCTGGGTGGATATATCAGAGGTTTTATAATGTTTGTGTATTTAAATGCCTTTGTTCCCATTACTTGACCGTGCGAGTCATTATTTCGCTTATGGGCATTTGTATCCATCAGAATATCTTTATAATTTTTTTGATCCTGCTTGGTGAAAATTTTTTTTGCATCGTTCATAATTAGAAGCTCATATAAACCGGGGGTTCCTTCGTATTCCTTTCCATTAATAACAAGATCTTTACCTCGAATATCGATTAGACTATTACCTATTTTCCATTTATCGTTATGTACATCGTAATGCACACCATAAGTAGTATCCGTAAGGTGTTCTGTATCGCGTATCATTCGCTCCACATACTCTCTGGGTAGCGGATGATATTGTTCAAGAAACGAATCTCCTGCCGATTCATCTAATAAAGTCGAAACATGAGATGGTGTGGGGGCTTCCTTCACTTCATCCTCCTCATCAGGCATTATTTCACCTATAACTTGACTCTCTAAGAACTCTGGAGGCGGCGGATTCACTGTTCTTACTGGTGTTGACGTCGCACCTCGTTGTGCCGGTAATGGTAAAGAAGATCGCTTTTTTATTGGTTTTATCTCAGTTTTAACAGCAGTAGTAGTAGGTGACTGCTTTTCTATTTTTATAGCGATATCTTTAAGGGGTTTCGTTACGGGCCTATACATGTCCTCAAATAACTTTTTTGCGGTGGATTTTCCTTTCTGCAGGGAATTATACTTTTCTCGAATACTTTTTCTAAGTTTCACGATTTTTTGTTTTTCTTCCTTTGTTTTGTGATCCATGATTAACCACTGTTTGGACCGCTTTTTGGACTGCTTTGAACTGCTTTTGGACTGCTTTTTGACTGCTTTGTACTGCTTTTGGACTGCTTTGGACTGCTTTGAACTGCTTTTGGACTGCTTTTGGACTGCTTTGTACTGCTTTTGGACTGCTTTTGGACTGCTTTGTACTGCTTTTGGACTGCTTTGTACTGCTTTTGGACTGCTTTGTACTGCTTTTGGACTGCTTTGTACTGTTTTTGGGCTGCTTTGTACTGCTTTTGGACTGATATAATCATCCGCTATCGAACCGCTTTCTCTAATGAACAGAGCTGTTGTAACCTGATTGGTAATAATTATATGTATATATATGAATCGAATCCTTTACGATATCGACCTCGGTCACAGTCTTTGTTTATCACCAGGAAACCGTAGGGTTCTCTCCAGCATTTAGCACACAGTTCACGAAATGTAGCAAAAGACATATCTGTACCAACATGATCATCGTACACGTGATGTAAATTCATTTCATCCTGTTTAAATAGCACCAATAAGTTTGTATTGTCGCGTACTAAATGTTTCGGTATGCGGGTGTATGTCTGACAGAGATAGAAACAATCGATTGCATTATGTCGACCCATACTAAAATATTCGCGCATTACATTCTGTTTATCACATATGATATCATCAAAAATAAAGATAGAATTAGGTTTAGCCTCGTTTGGATGCATAATATCATCGTGTTCATTAAATGTATAATAACCTAATCCCTTTATCGGACGCAATAACACCTCTAAAAATTTATATTTTGGTTGGTGTAACGATTTCGAGTACACGTATACATTTTCAAATTTTAATCCGTTTGGTTCCTGCAATAAGCTCATCATCACGTTTGTTTTACCGCAGTTCGAGGGTCCAGCAATAATACAGCGACATGTGTTTGGCAAAAGTACACCGTGTTTTTTTATGTTATTCACATGACCCAAGTCAAAATTTTTTACCGACAACGTGCTCTTTTGCTTGACAATTTTCATTGTGATATGATTAAGAATTCACCCGGCTACCCCTATTTATAGACACAAATAAAACTCAGCTTTTTGTATTTTATTTTGTATTTTGTTTAACTACGTATACATGTCAAAGCTTATTATAGACGTCGTACTTCACAGCTGAAGGGGTTGTATTCCACCACTGTATCGTGAATAATTAGACAGTATGCGACGGTTCCTTGTTCGAATGCGCTTAAAGCCTCCATTTCCAACTTGATGTCAACGGTAGAAGTTTTGATTGATTCCTTTTGATTAGAACAGTTCAACACGAATATGGGTGATTTTTTAAAGTCGGTGTAGTCGAGTAGCGGTTCGTTTCTGTTTTTTCCATAATAATTCTTTTGAAAATCGCAATAACTGCGGTAAGCCAACTGATATTTATTGTTGGCAAAATCTAGATTCCAATTTTCGTAGGGATAACGTTCTGAATTAAGATGTAATTTGAGATTGGTAATATTTGCGTGATCAAAATCGGTTGCTTTAGCTTCTTTATTATTCAATTTGTTTTTCTGAAAAGCAACCAAAACGTATCGGGGTTTTTCCAAATGTGTGGATGTCTTAATAGCCCACACATCGGATTTGGCCTGTTTAAGAGCAGGTAAATTATATAGTTCCCATTCTCGAAAAGCGACGGTTATCAGAGTGTTTCGGTTAATTTTATTGTATAATTGTAGTTTGGCCGCATCGCTCGGCTCCACATGCAGCACCTTCCACTGAATAGAGGTAAGTTCAATCTTTGCCTTATCGGTATCACCTTGGAAACAGTTTAGATCGTTTCTCGAGAGTATTAGAATCAACTCTTGACGTACATTAACAATAAAACGCTTATAATCCTCAGCAAATCCGGTGAATAATTTCAATGGAACGGAAACGAAAAATTTTTTCTCTTTTGCATTAACCACGAGTACGGTTTGCATAGGTTTATTATCTAGCTGCCATCCGGCCACAGATAATGCGGCACTTTCATTTTTCGTATACGATGTTAAACCTTTAATTGCTGCAGTTATACCTGGCAGTCGACTGGTAAACACCCTTTGACCGTTCAATTCATAGCGTATCTCTTCGAATAATAAGCATGGGAAATTGTGTGTTAAATCGAACGTTTTTCCATTCTCGGTTTCGGTAATTTTACCTTCGATTACAATGAAACTTTCTCCGATATCGGTTATTAGTTCTTGATTTTGAATTAGAATTCTGATTTCGTCCGAGTTGGCATAGGTGTTTGACCCATATGGCAGATATGTATGATAGTTTAAATTCTCAATGTCTTCCTCGTAATGCGGTTTTTCGAATACGTTTAGTTTGTCTACCGCCATCTTGCACTATTTCCAATCCGATAGAAGTTAGAAATTGTTTTTCTGCACGTGTTAGTTCTCCGGAAGCTGGAGAACGATTAAACTTTGATGTTATACCACCTCCTACTTTATAATTAAAATTTATCCCCATTATCTTTCAATTCTAAGATTACGCTAGCTTGTTCGCCTCCAAAATCTATTAGTTCGCCCTTCTGATTCACAAGGCGGATCTCGATGTTATAAATAGTTTCGACATTAACCTCCAAATAAATAGGTGCAGTTGGCATACTTTCCATACGAAACCCAGGCGCCACGGAAATACTAAACCCATATAAGACGTGAGCGGGCAAGTTGTTGCGATAAGAACCCCGTGTGATGTTGCATTCGATGTAGACGTTTGTATGTTTAATTATCTGTATATCCAATTCGGATGTGTGAGTATGGTTAGGCTTGTATTCGATTGGTTTGAATCCTAGCATCCGGCCGATAGAGTCGGTTTTTGAAAAATCTACGGTATACATCGATTTAATTTCACATTTTTGCGTATTATTGTTTGCTCTTAGTACGGTGTTGTCTACGTGTTTTTCTAAATAAGAACTTAATTGATCGATTTCATATGAACCGTGTGGAATAGCGAGTACATGCTCATGCTCATCTTTGTAATAAAACTTATCGTTGCTGGGGTGGATATTTTTAATCGAATTGCAACCGTAGAATCCCCTTAGAGCAAGCTCATACCTATGTCTAGGATTTAATCTTATCGGTTCGGCATAAGTAGCATACAAAATGTTACCAACACCTTCAACTACCAATAGCACAGACATGACTATGATGTGTTATCATTTACAATCATTTATATAGAAAATGTAAACAAAGGTGACCACATATCACGGTATTATAGTTCTGTTCTCTAACGTAATTATAATAAATTTTACAATCCCGAAAGTAGTCAACGACCTCCAACGGTGGCGGTAAATTCCCAAAACTGTCATAGTATTTAACTATAGAACCACGCTTTTTATAACACACCCAGTGCGTACCGGGTCCTTTTCTATTATCTAAATTCACAATTGCACTCTCATTCTTCCAGGGTTTTTTAGGTAACCCATCTCTCATAAAGACACCTCTAAAATGGGGAATATCAACTGCATATCGTTTTAGGTCGCCATCGGTTAATGCTCTTTCGGGTAGTGTTATTAGTTTTTTGATTTGTACGGCTTCAAGTACATTGCCCCTCCTTCATATGGTTTAAGGTACAGAGCACCGCCACCTTTTTTAGTTTTTTTCAAATACAAACCGCTTCCCTTCTTTCCGAGAGCTATAGCTTCCATGGATTGATTGTGACGCGCTGTTTCGTCCAACTGTTTTCTGGCGGCCTTAGCATCATTGACCGCTTTGGCTATACCGGATGCTCCTCCGGCGAGCGCTCCAGCTGCAGATAAACCCGCAAACAAGGGGATCAGAAAAGGTAGAAATCCACCTTGTTTAGGTAGAGGTAACACTCGAGGAATCAAAATGTTACGTTTACCACCAACACTCTTAACAACAGTTTTAGCAACGGCCAGAGCTTTCTTAATTATATTCTTTTTATTACCAATATTCTTTACAGCTTGAATAACTTTTCGTAGAATTCCTCCCTTAAAAGACACTTTTTTATTTTTCTTTGATTTGCAACAGCCCATCCCCAATTTAGTTTTTGCTTTCATCGCTGTTGTTACTGCCCACGCTGCAGCCCGTTCTCCAAACCCCGCGTCTTTCGATTTAACACGCTCCCACGCTCTTTCAGCTAATTCTCTATCGGCCAGATGTCTGCTGCTTAAATCTTTGTTATCTCGATATGCGATGTCATGCAAACGACATGCGGCGTCCAGAGGATTTATACCTTTATCACCTCTAGCGAGTCTTTTCGCTAAACGAGTTCCAGGTCCACAATATTCGTAACCTCCAGGAATGTGTAATTCAACAGGTAGCTTGTTGATGAGATCGTTTACAAAACCCCTCCCACTCACCTTACCTCGCTTACGGTGAACAATCATTTAAGCGACCGTAGTCGTTTTCAACTCTATTTATACTTTTTCAGTATCTCACATCTGGCGGTAAGCAAACAAAACAACTATATATTTTTAATACATTTATTTAAACGACATCGTTACAGTACTTAAAATAATAACACGTACACATACATGCCATAAACATACCTAGTAATAGACAAGAAAGAAGAATTATAATAATAAAATAATAATTGTTTTTATTATCTTGGGGAGGCAAAATCCACTCGATGCTAAGTATATCGGTATGATTTTTATTCCAAACCTCCATTCTCCAATCCAAATCTTCCATCAAGCCGTTAATTTGATAACGTATCTTGTAGAACAGGAAATGGTCGGTACGATTTTCGAATTTCTCCAAATTTGCACGATACACGTAATGTTCGTGGCCACCGGAAAAATAATCCATAGTCATCGGCATCCATTTTGATGGCCACGATAATGGTTCATTGTATGCGGGTAGATTTGCACTGTCGTTTCCAAATTCCACATAAATATATGCTCTCGTTGCAGTAACAGGTTTACTTATAATTAATTCCTTCTCGGGAGTAAGAAAACTAAGTATTATTATCGATGTAAGATTCAACATCTTTCACCGATCAGAGTCCAATGTCAACTGTGCAAATTGTTTAAACATCCGCCTTTTCATACAATATAAGTCTAAAATTATTCTTAACCTATTCAAATTAATTTTATGTAACTTTAACCGCGTGCGTAACTGTTCATTTCGGTATTTCATCACACCTCGCATGTCTAACAGCTTCCACAAAACAATCCGGATGCAAATGTAGAATTTCCAAAGCGATGGATATTATATACGAATCGCAGTTTAATTCTTTATTTAACAAGAGAATAGCGTCCTGTATAATCCCTTCGTTGGTGGGCTGTTCTCCGTGTTGTGCGGTTTGTGTTACTAAAGTATTAAAAAATGTATTTATATCGTATGTATTCAATAGATTTAAACGATAAGATATCAAGTCACGTATTTGAAACAATTTTTTAAAATCAGTTTCCAGCAGTCTACACTGACACACGTTGCCACATAGTAATTCTTTGATTTCATCACAAACACGCCAATTATAATAGAAACACTCGTATTGTTGAAATATTTCAGTTTCTAATTGCAGTAGCTGTTGCCACAGTTGCTTCGTTAAATGTACTGCTTTGTAGCTTTTACGATCATATATATCCATGCATCCAATACACGAAATTCTTAAAATAGGTTGAACGTTAGTTTTTCCAAGGGCAATTTGCCTTATACCAAAGCCAACCTCGATAATTTTTTTATGATCCCATACTTCACTGATAAAGAAATTCGTATTTCCTATCATACAAGCGCATTCTTCTTCTTCATCTTCTTCTTCTACACATCGGTCTAGCGGATATTCAATAATATCTTCATCATATGATAATAGTGGTTGATTATTGTCTTCTACTTTTTTCCTTTTAGCTTCAGGTTCACCGTTGGTTGTTGTCCATTCAATTTCGATATCGTCATCATCACAAAATATAGGTGACCGTCTTAGTTTTTGTTTTTCGAGAAACACCCTTATACCTTCGTCTATATTATCGGCGGTAGCACCATTCACACCACACCCAAACATTGTAACTGTTAGAATGTTGAGGCTTTTTACTTGTTTAAAAACCGACACACGTACCGCCAATTGAACTATTACTTCCGGGGCCCCCAATAATTCGAAAAAACCCACAGATTTGTGCTAGTTTTCCATAAGAACCAATGTTAAATTGAAAGAATGCACCCAAAAGTCACAGTTTCATTGCATGCTGACATCACCATAACTTGTATACGATTTTTTTCACACATTCACGTTCTTATCTCCAATTTTTTAAATACTCCTCGAGGGGCTCCATCACATTGTAATCAAACCAATCCCCGTCTGGGAGTGGTACTGTTGCAAAAGTTTCAAAGTCCGGATGTCCATCCAACGTAACGGTAATAATCATTTGATCGCAACCAAACCATGGAAATAACTCCGAAAATTCCTGGAAATATTTCCCATATTGCTCCCATGTGTTCATGTTACAACCAGACTGTCACGATTTATTCAATAGATTATGATTTATTTTGCTGCTGCACCGTTTTTGTACATTTTTCTTTACATGCCGAAATACTACAGCTCTATGTATACACACATACACGTACCGCCAATTGAACTATTACTTCCGGGGCCCCCAATAATTCGAAAAAACCCACAGATTTGTGCTAGTTTTCCATAAGAACCAATGTTAAATTGAAAGAATGCACCCAAAAGTCACAGTTTCATAGCATTTCTATTTTTTAAAGACATTAGATTTGATTCTAGATTATATAGTTGTTGTAAAATACCTTCGTGCGGACAATTCAAACTGAAAATATCGATATTCTTTTTACCGGCTTGTACTAGCATACCTGAAAATTCGTTGTATTCATAAAAATTCTTTTTATTAAAGAAGTATATGTGCCCGTTCGTATATCGAAAAACAGATGTAAAGTCTACCGATACACCGGGGAAATCTTTAATTGTCGAACCGTATTTCGAATATTTAAATGTACATTCATTCAATTCCATGTATAAATTGGGTTCATAAAAAATATATGTACGACCGGTGTACGTATTAACAACGCCGTTTATCTTTAGTATCTTATTTTGTCCTAAAACCGTATTTATTTTTGGGTACCCGGCTGTGAGTTGGAGCGAGGGGACTTCTATTACATAAATATAATTGTCTATGAAAAATACTATTTCCCCATTTGGACGTTGATAAACCGCATCGATTTCGGTAAAATTTTTCGGTAAAAACGTTAACCAATCAGTTATCAGTAAAGGTTCGTGATATGTATTTTCACCTAAATGTATTACCCATACGTACTTGCCATAAAATACATAAAGCTCTTGGTTAACTATGAGAAATTTATCAACTGTTTTAGTTAGTGCACAGAGATCGGGTTTTTTTTCGGTTTGTTTTACCGGACTGTTTCGCAATTGTTTCTGCTGTTGCTGTTTGGTGGTTGCGGTGGCGGCGGTGGTGGTGGTGATAGTACTGCGCCTTGGAATGTTATTTTTTTTCCCGTATAAACTTTGTACTGCAAGTATATCATCTTGGGAGAGGTCAAAGTCCGATATGCTAGAACCTTTAACGGGTGTCCGATAATGCGGATACATGATTGTGTTTGCTTTTGACGAATGACGAATACCTAAAGCATGTCCTGGATTCTGGATTCTGGATTAAAAATTGGAGGGTGAGTTACCTCACATGCACTTAGGCCGCATTAAGTGGGCCCATTGTGCTACCTCCCAGCAGCTCTCCAAGTTGGGTATCACTCAAGCCATCCAATCCTTTGAATGTACTTAAGGACATCCGCAACTGGAGTGTTGCTAATTCTGACCATATCGGGCCAGAAGTCCCCCAACATGGATCCTCTGACTCTTGCGAGAGCTGGACAGTGGCACAGAACGTGTTCTGCTGTCTCGTCATCCTCGTTGCATCCGCGACAGTTTGGGCTGTCCACTAGTCCCATCCTGTGCATATGTTGGTTTAGAGTGCAGTGTCCAGATAGAATACCCACGACTAGTCGCAGGTTTCTTCGTGACAGTTGCAAGCAATATTTGGCTGTCTTTGGCGAGGGCGCTGTAATAGCAGCTCTTGCTTGCCGGCAGCTTTGCATGTTAACCCATCTTCGTATGAAGCTGTTTAAGGTTTTTTGATATAGCATAGAGCTTAATATTGTCAGGGATATAGGGATTACGGGTTCTGGCCCCCAGAGAGGTTGTCCGGAAGCCAGTCTCGCAGTCTCATCAGCCTCCTCATTGCCGTAGTTACCGTCATGTCCTTTCACCCATACAAGGGAAACAACATTATTTTTTGAGATATCCTCGAGAGCTTCACGGCACTGCAGTACCACACCTGAGGTAATTTTGCAACTGCCCAGGGCTAGTAAAGCGGCTCTACTGTCACTGAAGATACCAATACATTGATTCTCGATTTTCCTTTCAAGAATTGCTTTTGCACCATGCATTATTCCAATTACTTCCGCTTGGAAGACAGTGGCCATTTTGCCTAGTGGTATGCTTTGGCGGAGGTTCAGATCGTCAGAGAAAACTCCGGCACCCGTTCCATGCTTTGTTTTAGATCCATCAGTAAAGATGGATATATCTATATGCTGGGTAAACCCGGCATTTTCATAGACGTTAAATTGTCTGTTGAAGGCATATTGTAGAGGGAGGTAGTCTACTATAGCGTCCAGAAGAGGGATCTTGTCGACGGCTTCATTCAGGACGCGAGTATGCCTGCCTCCCCTGCCTGCTGTGTGCCACAGCCCTTTGTAGCGCAGCCTCAAGGCGGTCCTTACGGCTACTTCCTCCACAAAAAGATCAAGTGGTGGAAGGCATAAGACCACCTCTAAAGCGGCCGTAGGGGTTGAGCGTATAGCACCTGTAGAACTAAGACAAGCAAGGCGTTGCACATGTCCTAGTTTACTTGCTGCCGTAGCCTGTCTGACCCTGGGCCACCAGACAAGTGCTCCATAACATAGCATGGGCCTTATCACGGCAGTATACAGCCACAAGGTAATTCGGGGGGAAAGTCCCCAGGATTTACCCAAAGCGCGGCGACACTGCCAGAATGCCATGCATGCTTTTTCAGTTTTAACTTTTAAATGTTTCTCCCAATTCAGCCGTCTGTCAAAGATAACTCCCAAGTATTTGACATTGTCTGAAAAGCTGAGAGAAGTGTTGAATAGGAGAGGTCTACGTAAAGGTCCCACCTTCCTTTTATTTGTGAAAAGTACCATTTCTGTCTTTGAAGGATTGACAGAGAGTGACTGTTCATTACACCATGTTTCTGTTATTCGAAGAGCTGTCTGCATCAAGTTACAGAGCGTGCCCTCGAACTTGCCAGTAATGAGGATGACAATGTCATCCGCATATCCAGTAGTATAGAATCCAGCATCATTGAGTGTGCTTAGAAGGCTGTCTACCACTGTATTCCACAGTAGTGGGGACAGAACCCCCCCTTGCGGACAGCCCTTCGTCACAACACCTCTAATGGAGTTGTCTCCTATATTAAATTGTACTGCTCTCATCGTAAGCATGTGTTTTATCCACTCACAGAGAGTGGGTGCCACACCATGCCTGCGTAAGGCAGAGTTAATGCTCTTAAAGGAAGCTTTGTCAAAGGCTCCTTCAATATCAATGAAAACTCCCAGAGTGGACATTTTATTGTCTAGCGATCTCTCAATACGGTTTACTACAGCATGTAGCGCCGATTCAGTAGATCTCCCTGAGATATAGGCGTGTTGGTTCGGGTGCAATGGGTGTAAAGCCAGCACCCTTTCCCGTATTTCTCTGTCACAAAGTCTCTCAAGCGTCTTTAGTAAGAAGGATGTAAGACTAATGGGACGATATGATTTGGCCTGGGAAAAAAAAAGCATGTCCTATTTCATGTGTTAAGATAATAAGAAGACTCGTTTTTCCTTCAGGTAACACATCATTCACTCCAGTATGCCAATCAACCTGTGCATTTATATGTATTTCAGCTGTTTTCTTCACAGAATCCGGAAAATATGCGTGAGCCAATATACCACTCTCAAAATCAAACGGGCATCTTTCATTATCGACCGCTGTATATAGGTGATATTTATCTCTCATAGAGATTGCTATCATAGCATTTCTTTCGTACTTGAATTGAAACAGTAGGTTTGTATATTGTGACCATATGTCGAAAGCCTTTGAAGCTACTTGAAACAATTCGGGGGTTGTCTGATGAAAAGTCCAAGTTATAACATTGGCATTCCACTTTGTCCGATGAAGTTGGTATGTCGCTATTGTATCCTCAACACCGCATCTGGGCTTCCTCATTAACTCTAGAGCTTCCGTGCTAATGGTGTTCGATACTGGTAGATTATAATATGATTGAAATCTGTTTAAAGCAAATATAAAATCACTCGAATTTACAACTAAATCTATTGACGTTAAACCATGTTCACTTTCGTTCGATTTCAAAAATCCGAAATTTTGCAAGTATTTTACAACCTCGCATGTTGAATTCTGCTCGCTAACTGGATCAGCTACTACTACTAGAAATAAAACAAACATTTGATACATTTTGTGTGTTTAATACAAAGTATCGATGCATACTAACAACATTTTATAATACAACAGTAAATATAGTATGCTACGAAGACTGTTCTTCCTCCATTTCTATAAATTTGGACACTTCGTCCAACTGGTTGCCTAGTCCGAGACCCTCCATCAGATTTATAAACCGTATTTTTCCTATTGCGTTGTTTAAAAATAATTCACACACAACTGCACCATTTTCATACAATTTCTGTCTCGTATAGAGCTCGTCGTCGCTATATCCACAAAACCCCATTCCATACACAACTTCATGGCCGGCATCAAATGCTAAGTCCTCACACAAACCTTGAAGATTTTGTATAGCGCTGCGCACATCTGTTGGCGTAGCTCGCGCGGCTTCAGAGTAGGACATCCACATCTTACCACTCTTCAACTAATGATATAATAAACCGTTCAAACAACACTTTAACCGATATATATCACATCCTGTACTGCTTGCCGCTTATCTGTGGTTACGCGCGCGCTCGCCTTATCAGCTCTTGCGGTTTCTTATCAGTTCTTGCGGTTACTCGCGCTCGCCTTATCAGCTCTTGCGGTTTCTTATCAGCTTATCGCTTCGTGCTCATTTCATTCATATATTTTCGAAAGGGCTGAAAACAGCTTCAGGCCCCCGCCCCCGGCCCCCGCCCCCGGCCCCCGGCTTCCAGCCCCCGGTCCCCGCACCCTGCACCCGCACCCCGGCTCCCGCCCTCTATGTCTGCGCAGGCGCCCCCTTCCCCCACCTGCTCGCGCAGACCTGCGCAGAAACCTGCGCAGACACCTGCGCTGCGCGATGCGCAGACGACCTGCGCGCGAATTTGAATTTCCCGCCAAATACCTGCGCAGAAACCCCCACCACACACCTGCGCAGAAGACCTGCGCAGTGACGCGTTTTGCGCCAGAACCCGCTTTAGTTATCTACTGAAACGGATTGAATTTATTTATATTTAATTCTAGGTACAGCAGCTGCTTCAAGATCCACCCTGTAAACATTTTGCGGTTAGTAACATTAACAAGAATTACAATTGTAATACACACCTGAATCGCGTTCCTCAAATTCGGACACCTTCTGGTCCAATATCCCCGTTAAATTATCATATAATTCGTTCAAGTCTGTACCGCGAGTTACCACCTCGTTGGTCGTATTAAAACTTTTGACGTCTTGTACATCTTGAGTCTCCAAAATAAAATACCCGAAAAGTTCGAAATTTAATTTTATACTGTTTAATTTGGTCAGTTGTCCTTCTATTAGACCTATAATTTTGTCTTTCAATTCCGTCATATATTCTACAACACTTATATGATAATTTTCCGTGGACACCCTGTAGCTGGCAACACGGGACTTGAAGGCGCTTGGAAGGGCTACCACTCCTTTCTCCAGGTGGATGACATCACACCGCCTCGTGTGACGATTGCTCCTCAGGTGTCCAACGAAACAAGTCCGACGAACATTTTCATCACACACGTCGCAGTATTGCGTCTTGGGGAGCTGTTCTGTTAAACCAAACGTTGGAAAACATGAAACACTACAATAGAGACGCACTCACCACTGCTGGAGTCATTAGGTCTTGGACGTTTACTCGCCGATGGTCCCTCACCAGCTGCTACCGAAGCCTCCATAGCGTCACCTGTAGGAAACACACAATCGATATAATCAACAGCAATCAACACGTTTCCACTTACCACTCGTCGATGGGTGGCCCAGCTCGTGGCGACAGCTATCTCTTCGATGGCGAAACAAATTGTCAGCTCTGGTGAAGGACTCTCCACAAGCAGTGCACCTGAACATAATGGCAAATTAGTCTCGCGCAATCGGTTAATATACTAATTGCGCGATTAGCTACCCAGCTCGAGGCTTACTATTCACAAACGCAATGAACACCTTTATTTATAAACACTGATTAACAAATTAAACCTCGAAATGATTACCCAGGTGTCACCACGGGGAGGATTCGCTTTGGACACCCTGGAGAGGATAGGGGGGCAAGGTTATTTGTGTTAGAGGTGTATGATATGTTAAACGATTATCTACTCGTTACTTAGCTTTTTTATCGAGCTCCTGACGTCTTGCACGAATCGCACTCTCCACAGCTAACAGATCTTGAATTAGCTCTAGCCTTGCTAACGCAGCATTCTTAAAGATGTCCATGTTAGTTGCGCTGTGGCCGTGGCGGATCTTAGGTAAAGCAGCTATGCTTTTTAGGTACTCATCATGCATCGTCGCTTCTAGGCTGGCGGCTCGAATTTCTAGGGAGCTAATAACAATATAAGCTACTAAACTGGGAAAAGCACGTTCTAAACACCTTCAATGTTAAATAACATATATGGATAAAAAATAATATCTAATATACCTTAGATAATGCTCTCCACTGCGAAGATCAGCAGCTTTCGCATCTATTGCATTCCGATTAGACACGTATTCACGTTCGGCACGCTGGGATGGCGAAATGTCATCCATGTCTTCCTCCTGCGGGGTAGACGTAATCGACACCACAGTATCGATTACGTCACTCCCAGGGGCTACAACAGCCACACCACCCGAAACCGGAGATGCCTGTACAATTACAGAAGGCACTGCGGCCACATTTTCCGAAGGTTGGATTGTTAGCCGCTTCGAAATTCGACTGGTCGGTCGACTTGAGCCGGAGTCTATCTCCAAACCATCTACAAGGGTTGTAAACTCTTGCGCCGCACCGTCGCCGGAAGCCGCCTTTTCCAATGGAATGTCGTCAAAATCGAACGCTTCCATAAACATTTCCGTTTGTGATAGATGCGGAGACTCAGATTGCATCGGCATATTTTGGAATTTTGGAGTAGACAGTTCACCAACTGTCCGACTATCAAATGTGGATACATTTTCCACTTGAACCTGAAATTCTCCCGTTTTCTTCTCAGTCTCCGCATTCATATTCTCTATATATTTCCTAAAATTGAATTTTGCCGGTTTTTTTTGTATTTTCTGACCTTTCTTTAAAGCTGATTTTAAAATTTTGCTCGAACCTTGGCTACTTGGAGAAATAATTTCGTAATTAGGAGCAATTAATACGTCACTTAAAACATTTATGTCGGCTGGCGGCAACGCCTGTGCGGAACTGGGGTGTGAAACGCTTGGTTCCGTGCAGGCGCAAAGTTTAACTTTACCCTTTTCCGATGTTTTCTTCAAGCTAAGCCTCGAGTATTTAGACATCTTTTTGGGTAGTAGAACACCTCTACAAGATTGGCACACAGTTGACATTGCAAAAGCAGGTAACAGAATGGTTTGCTGCAGCTTGGAGGTCTGCATTTATACGAAATGCGAAGGCCAACTTCAACTTTCAATATTAATTTAATTACGATGCTAATTTCCTTAAAGATATAGCAAAATTTTATTAAGAAAAGTTGTTCAGAATGAGAAACTATATCCCTCTGTGAATTTTCGCAAATATCTGATTACTTTGAAAAACTTCTAATTGTCCGTAATTGTGCTAAAACGAAATTTATTTTCAAAAGTGCTGCCTCGTTAGTTCATAATACGGCAAAATTTTATTAAGAAAAGTTGTTCAGAATGAGAAACTATATCCCTCTGTGAATTTTCGCAAATATCTGATTACTTTGAAAAACTTCTAATTGTCCGTAATTGTGCTAAAACGAAATTTATTTTCAAAAGTGCTGCCTCGTTAGTTCATAATACGGCAAAATTTTATTAAGAAAAGTTGTTCAGAATGAGAAACTATATCCCTCTGTGAATTTTCGCAAATATCTGATTACTTTGAAAAACTTCTAATTGTCGGTAATTGTGCTAAAACGAAATTTATTTTCAAAAGTGCTGCCTCGTTAGTTCATAATACGGCAAAATTTTATTAAGAAAAGTTGTTCAGAATGAGAAACTATATCCCTCTGTGAATTTTCGCAAATATCTGATTACTTTGAAAAACTTCAATTGTCGCAAATTGTACATAAATTTTCCATTGATACACTTGTTTACGAACTTTTAAGCGGATCCATCCTACCGCATTTGCAAGGGTCGTCTAAAAGTCGAAGCAAACAAATAAAAGGAGCATTTGCCCGGATCAAAAGATGTTTTTAACATAGTGTAAATTTTCCATTGAAGTCAGTTGTTTACAGAAATGCAGATGCATCCTGCTGCATTTGCCCAGGTCGTCTCAAAGTCGAAGCAAAAAAATAAAAGGACCATTTGCCTGGGTCAAAGATGTTTTTAACATAAGTGTAAATTTTTCCATTGACGTCACTCTTGTTTACGAAGCAGAAATGCATTTGCAAATAATACGTCCAATTATGATTTGCACGACTTTTTTTCATAACAAATTGTAGTTTGCATTATTACTAGGAAGCGAATTAACTACTGTTTTAAAAAATATTATTAGTCACATGTATTTTTTAATTCATATCACTTTTAAAGTGCATGAATTATTTATTGATTATTACCGTTTTAAACAATGCCACCACGTCAATTAAACTTTACTACAAGTTATGCATTATTGGCTTTTCGCGTACTTATTAAAAATGATATGAATTAAAAATTACATGTGACCTACCCTGCAGAAAGCAAATTTCACCATATGCAATTATTATGCTACTTAAAATAAATAATTTAAATACATATTACAAAATATGCCGTGTCGGGTATTACAAAACGTGTTTTTTTTATGAGAAAGCTAATGCTGTTACAAAAAAATCAGTTAATTTAAAACTATGATTAGATAGCGCCGTAATTAGCAAACATTAAAAATTTTCTGCATAATTTGTCAACCCTTCCCTCCAAGTCGAGATGTAGGTAGGAGAGATTTGTATATAAAGCAGCCGCTGTTGCATTACAAAATCACAGTTTCCTCAGCCGCAACAATCTGCTCCATTGGTAAGATATGTTTGTATATATGTTTTATTTTATATGTTAAAATGCTTGTACCATCATTAAGATATTTGATTAGAATTTTTTTGCATTGTACTGTTACTTCGCTATTCTAAATTCTCAAACATTTTTCAGATAAAATCAGAATGGGTAAGACGCTTATTTTTTTGTATTCTAAACAGTATACATATAAGAAATTTACAGAAGAATTTCTAAACTCAATAATTCTTAGTGCTGCCATGTCAGCTTTCGGTAATATTGTGTTAATTTTAATAGTTGATGTAATAACTTTTTATAATTTTAGAAAATACAATTGGTGCAGCATATAGCCGAGAAATATGGGACCGTAAGAATATTTTATGCTCATAAATCTGGTTCACAATAAATTTATTTTTAGGACGACATTGCTTTAATGAAAAATTCTACTTACATCCCAGAAGCCACCCTGCTAGAGGTGGGGTGGTTTCTGGGATGTAGGTTTAAAGTATATAGGGACCTCGAATTACCAGACATGCTCTGGGTGATCTACGTGAGTATAACTTGATTTGCTTCTTTGAAGAAACTAAGTGTTCTTTTTACAGCAAATGTGAGGCCACCCACACCGTTCTAGGTTAGGTTAGTTTCTAAGTTAGTCAGTAAGTTATTTGTATAATAAACGTTTTAAAATTTTTAATTTTTTATTACATCGTTATAACTACATGATAAACACTTATTGTTCCAACGTTTGCTGTTGTTGGGCGTATTGTTTAAACACAATATCATATCTAATGACGTCCAAAGCATACTTTAGCATTTCATGCATGCAGTATACATTTTCGGATTTTATTGGCGGTAACGCATCCTCAATGCTTCGTTTAAAGTCGCCGGGTAAATTCCAAACGCCTTGGATTATACTACTGTAGAAATTTTCAAAATTTTGACTTTTTAATAGTTCAGCTTTAGAATTCAGCAGGGGCAACAAATCCCACAACTCTGCTACTGATTGCATTCCGAGATACACTTGGGATCGCTTACGTTCCTGCAGCACAATCACTTTTTTGTTTCCGATTTTTTGGAAATATATTCGTTTGCCTGGACTTATATCCACCGGTTTTAAATCTCCATCTTCATAGTTAAAATGTCTGTTTATCACATCTTCATTTTTAAGAAAGACTTCTCACTCTCCTTCGTCTAGCAGTATAAAATTGTTGTTAATCCCACTAATTAGCACTCCCGGCACAAACGATCCAAAACAGGTCAAACCCAAACTCACAGATTTATTTCTTGACTTATTCAACGGATAACTTGTTGCGTTTAACAATACTGGATATAACAGTTTCACTTTTTTCTTTGATACTCGCCCCTTCACAGTTTCACCAACCTTTTGTACCTCATCCATTGTTTTTGCTAGTACAGCACACGATACACTACTGAACACAAAACTACTCTCCTGTTATACTCATTCTTCAAGGTTACTGTCGGTGGCCTCGCTCCGAACGTGGCCTCGCTTCGAACGTGACCTTCGGCTTGCACGTGGCCCCGCCTTGCATGTGACCTTGGGCTTGCACGTGGCCTCGCCTTGCATGTGACCTTGGGATTGAACGTGGCCTTGGCCTTGAACTCAAGGCCAAGTGGTGGGGGGAGGTTCCAGAACCATCCACTTCCCTCTACTGACAGTCATCGTCATCCAAAGAAACGCGACAGATTCCTTTTAAGAGCTCTACAATTAGATGAGTTATGTCGTTCTCGAGACACAATTTTTACATTCATCATACAAGACATACTTCTTAATAATTTTCTGACTTTCTTTAACGCCAAAGCGGTCGTTGTCTTTACAAAAGTTATGTAGTTTTATGAGACCTTCCATATCATTTTGGGGTCGAACCCGAAAGTAGGTAATACTTCGGCTATTCCTGACGTCAGCCCTTTATTTCCTAATACAAATCAGTGACAAGCGAGACGCGTCATACGTATCAACCAAATCAAGCAGCGGAAAATAAATCGTATTTTTCACAACAATAAACCAATGCAAATAATTATTTTACTAGAAATTTCTTCATTCTCTTCTACACATTCCATATGCTGGAAGTATACATCTACCTATGTGCAATAATTTTCAAAATACCTCGATAATGAAATTTCTGTCGCGCATTTCCGCTACGCTTTGTTTAAACAATTTCTGTAACATTTGATAAAAATAATATTGAAATTAATTTGACATCATCTTAATCTACAAAGAATAATCTTTCCACTAGTTTCGAGAAATATTCAAAAATAAGCTTGTAAATGCGATGTACGCATAAAATTAATCACTTTTGAGTAATAAAAAACTCTTTTTTCTGGCTTATTGCAATCGCATAAACAGTGGATCCCTCCACATTTAGATCGGCAAGGTAATCCCAGATAGTGTACAATTTTCTTTCAACTATATTTTTCAAGACGCCAGATTCCCGACTCTAATTTTTTATGACCTTGCTTTAATACAGTTCTCTTAACCTTCGATTGTCTGTGAACCTAAATTTGCACCTGTTCATACCCGTATTAAGTGAAGAGCATGTGGACGAGCATTATTATCATTATCAATGGTTGGTATAGTTTGGTTCCCACTGAGTTTCTGGTTTTCAAAATAAGTTGATTCCCTGCTCTTATAGTTTTCTTGTCAACTAAAAGGTGCTACACGAATCACTCGGCAGCGCTATGGAAATGGCCCAGCACAGGGAAACCTGGAAAGCACTAGTAAAGGGTAGTGTTCATACATTGAATGTATAAATGATGCTGAATCACAACACATCAGTAATGATGTCATGATTAATGATGATGAAAAGGTCTACCAAAAGTAGTTCGTGAATATTCCAGAATACAGTTACGGTAGCCAGTCTTGCAACAACGAGAATATTTGATAGACATATGCAATTTATGACTAGTGATTTATACTAATCAAATACTGAGCTACTTGAAGAGCATTCGTCACTAAATTGTGTATGCAGCAGGCGATAAATATTAGCAGCTTGTTCAAGTTGAGCACATACAAATTTGATGATAATTCGTTGTGAAACAGCTACATTATTTGCACACATGTTCGACACAACTGTTATTGTTTGTGCGAACGTAGCAAAACCTCTTTTATCTATTTACTACATAAGTATCTTAATTATTCCGAAATAAATTCAGATCTAACCAGGCAAACTTCTACTTTCCGATTGATATTTATACCGGATGACCATAAATGGTTGTGATTTTTTTTTCTTAGGTTGACAATCTTTATATTGGTCTATATCAAATTCGACGTTAGCAGGTTAGGTTTTGCGTCAGTTTTAACACAAACTGACGCAAAACTATCTTTGACATAGGCTTACAGTGCCATCAACATAAACAATGTCAACCTAAGAAAAAAAAAATCACAACCATTTATGGTCACCCTTTACCTAGCCCCTCTCCTCTCTGTAAATCGGGCTGGCTTGGTCTCGCGCACCACTGCAAAGTCTCGCCGGGTAGGCATTACTTCGTTACTATAGTAAATCAAAATAAAAAAAAAGATTAAATTTATACTACTCTCGTAGTTCAAACATTAAGTGCAGTTTCTTACACCATATCAGACCAATTGTATTGCTGTTCTAATACGGTTCTTGCTGTTTTGTAAAAACGATCTACCCCAGCAATAGAAAATCACTATTTTGAATGAACTTTATCAAATGTTATTGTTCAGGAATCACGAACGGCATTACACGCGGCCTCGGAGCGGGGCCATGCAGAAGCTGCTGAATTTCTGCTAACTCACGAAGGTGATATGGAAGCTAGGGACTCTCAAGGAAACACGCCTTTGCATACAGCAGCTCAACATCAGCAGACTAGGCTGGTTCAACTACTTTTAGACCATGGTGCCGATCCTGATGCTGAAAATTCTGTAAGTTTAATTATCTATACATATATAATTACTTGAACTGATTTAGTTGAGTAAGGAAATTCATCTCTTAGGAAAATATTTTTATACACTTTAACTAATACACCAATTATTACAAAAATAACACAATATTTCTGCTTTCATATTTTTAATGCAAAGCTGTGATAATACACGGTATGCCATAAAAAGAAATTACATTGACTATTCAACACTAAGATATAAGCCAATCATATTACAGACATTTGCTTTTTTCAATCAATAACAGCAGTATATCACTGAATATTGGGCACCATGCAAAATATTCACAAAACAATGTACGTACTCAAAAACTAAACAGCCCTGTTGCGAAATATTGCTTAGCAACGATGTTCTGTCCTTAGCGATATCGCTAGGTTACGTAAAACTAAACCCCAACAAACTGTGTGGCTTGTTTTAAAAAATTTAAAATGATGGAGTTTTGGAAGTATTCCGCTGAATTTAATTGAGAATGAATAATTATATTAATTGTTGGATTATTTTTTAATAAAGTTAATCGTTATGTATTATATTGTTAAATAGTCGTCCCAAATACCACTCGAAGTGAATATTTTAAACAAATGTGATTTTTATTAGAAAAAGTCAATATTAGTGTTCTGTTACTATAGGAATTGCGTAGTTTATTGCTAGATTTACTGAAAACTAATTTGAAACAGTAGTTTGGTTCATTGAATAGTCCCTCGAATACCATTCTTAGTCAAAGTTAAGTAGAATATTTTTGCGGTAGTATCACTACTCATGTCCATTGCGCTTAGGATTAGGTCTTGTGCTAGCGCACTCCTCCTAATCGAACCTAAGAGCAATGAACATTCGTGATACCACAGCAAAAATATTCGCCATAACTTTGACTACTCATGGTATTATAAGTGACAATTTTTTTCTCTTCCTGTGAAATGTATGTAACTTCCTGTAAACATTCAAATGTATACAAACTTTGATGTGTATTTTGGTTGTTTGTCAAAATAATGCATTCTTCATCGAAACAACTCTATAGCCTGCACCTTCATCTAAATTAAATGTAATTATACGACCTACTCAATTTGAAGAGACGGAGTATGATACACTTCCTCTTTTAAATCGAGTTGGTCATCAAGTATGATATAAGCAATATCAAATTTGACAAAAGTTATTTTCATAACATGCGTCGAAAGTAGCAAATATCGTGCGAGTGTTGATTAGACAAACGAGGGCTAAACGTAGCGAAGCCCGAGTGGATCTAAAACACGAGCACAGATACGGATTTGGACTTTCCAGCGAGTTATAAACACTATTTTTTAGACCACCACACAAAGTAAATTCTATCTTTAAGAATTGTTTTTATTTATTTCGTTTACAAAATTGATTGTTATATTATTATTGCTAGAATTATAAAAAATGAGAACTTATTGGAAAGCATAGCAACGAATAAAGTAAAAGCGTCTGGATTATTTGACTAACTTTGTGCCGTTACGATATGACTAGTACGATATAATATAGTACTAGTGTATGAAATTGTCAACTTTCTGTAGTAGGCTGTTGTCGCGATAATGCTACTTTCATACCTTATCATACTCATACCTTCCCTGATTGCTGGAAAAACACTCTTGTGATACCCATACCAAAAGTAGCAAATCCCAAAAGTTACAATGATTTACGCCCTATCAGTATTTTTCCTGCTTTCTCAAAGATAGCTGAAAAATTATCAATTTTGAAATTAGGGAACATTTGGAGCGGTATAACATCATTCCAGATATACAGTCTGGATTTAAACACTGATGATATATTCGATGCCAATGATAAAGGTATGTTAAGTATCTTAGTTCTATTAGACTTCAGCAAAGCATTTGATACTATTTCACATTCTCTTTTAGTAGCTATCCTTCATTTTATTGGTTTCAGTGGCAACCCAATTGCACTTGAATAATTGATCTCAAGCTGTTGTTCTTCAAAATAGCTATTCTCAGAATATAAACATCAGTCGAGGAGTTCCTCAAGCATCAATTCTGGGTCCATTGCTGTTTACCATTTATACTAGCAATCTTTATAAGTGTATCAAAAGCGCCAATCTACATATGTATGTTCTCTGAATGATGTCATTTTTGACAGTGGTCTATTATGAGATGTTGTATCGGACTTTTTCCACTGTCTCGGGTGTTTACCACACGACGTTTCGGGAAACACCCGAGACAGTGGAAAAAGTCCGATACAACATCTCACTACATAGTATGTATGCTGATGACACCCAGCTTTATTACGAGTTCTTGCCGTCTACAAAACTTTTAGCTGTAGAGAGACCGCGCACAGACCTCCAGCAACTAGTGGACGCATCAGTTCGTCATTCACTAATAATTAATCCTTCTAAATCGGCCATTATATTATTTGTAAACAAAAATGAATGCAATCTGTTAAAAACGACACTTACTTTTTTTATTGATAACACACAAATTCATATAGTTGACAGTGCAAAAAATTTATGGCTGACTTTTGATAATACATTAAGATTTAAACAGCAAGTTACTAATAAACTAAAAATGCTTACATCAGTCTTAAATTACTATACCCACACAGAGCTTATTTAACTAAAGAAACCAAAATAATGTTATGCGAAGCGCTTGTTTTATCTCAGTTTTCCTACTGTGTCGTAGTCTATGGTCCTAACTTAGATGTTGATACTGCTCAGAAAATACAACTTGTTGAAAATTCTTGTCTAAGATTTATTTTTGGCATTCGAAAGTATGACCATATTTCTCACACATTACGAGAATTACAATGACTAACCGCAGAACTTTACACTATGCTTGTTTAATTAATAAGATTATTAACATTACTAAACCTATGTATCTCTACAAACAAAATCACTTTCAGAACTGATGTTCATCATTTGAATTTAAGAAACATTAGCTTTCTATTCACACCACCATTACATAAAACAGCCATGTTTGAGAGATACTTTAAATATATGTCTTCAAAAATTTATAATTCCTTCCCTAACTTGTTAAAGACTATGCTATTTAATTCATTTAAGAAAACAGTTTATTATATGTACAGCCGTGTTCAAATAAATCTGGGACAATGTTTTTTTCATATGCAGGTTGAGTTAAGAATTGAAGAATATATCCATGGATTTCCTGCTATCAGAAAGAGTTACAGATTTCAGTACCTGTTAAAGTTTAATGTAACTCTTTCTGATAGCAGGAAATCCATGGAGATATTCTTCAATTCTTAACTGAACCTACATATGAAAAAAAAACATTGTCCCAGATTTATTTGAACACGACTGTACGTTAAAGTACTATTTAATAAATAGCTTAATAACTGTATGTGTCACTCTTGCTAGCTCTGAGCAGAATATTAGGTTAAGGTAGTTTTAGGCAAATGAATATTATATTTTAATACCTATTTTACGTCAAGGGTTAAGTGGCAGATCAGGGCACATTAACTATAATGTGCATCTGAACTTCCCCTTGTGGTTCACGTTTCAATTTTAATTTATTTCTCCTTATATATGTTGTATTAAACTGAATAAAATATTTATTATTATTATTAATATTATATGTGGTCGTCTAAAAATAATTTATTTCACGTCATCAGATTTTTATTTACAAGGAGGGCGTATATAATTTATTAATTAGTCCTTCAAATACCGCTTGCAGCCGACGAATTGCATAAATTTTTGTCAAAGCATAATTTGGTTAATTGAATAGTTCCTCGAATACCAGTCCTGCTCAAAGTTAAGTAGATAATTCTTGCGGTGGTATCACTACTCATGTTCATTGCGCTGGTATCGAAGCACAATGGACATTCTTGATATCGTGATACCACCTCAAAAATAGCCGACATGGGATTTAACATTGTTTTTAACAGTTTCGTAGATTTCTGCTCGCCAATTCAACCTACAGAAAATGTTTTGGTATCAATGGAAAGAGAAAATTATTGCCCATCTAATGGTATTAAAAATTAAATAATTTTTGTCAATTTCCATTGAAAAATATTAATGAAAAGTTTTTATATTTTTTTAAATATGACTTGCCTTGACTGGAAAGAAGTTGACAGCTATACTCAAATTAATTTATTATTTGATGACATTCAGAGTTAGTTTACTCGAAGGAAAAGAAAGTTTTTATGAAAATAATATTAGCATAATTGCAATACATAAACAATTTCGCAATAAATAAAACAGTAGAAAACAATCATTATTATGTTTAAAACATACATATTACAGTGGGGTTGAAAATTAACATAAAAGCCAACACTTAAATAATGTTACATCGGCTTCATCATGTCTTACAACATGTGTAATTTAAAATTTGATAATTTAAACAACCTGACACATCTACTATTATAATAACATATCATATTTAAATTAAAAACATCAAAAGTAAAAGCCAAAGTTGATTTCGTGTTCATTTGCTCACATGTTTGTTAAGGATGAAACACAATATTTAATATTTAATTTACTATTTACTAATACCATACTAGAGGCGAAATACAATCCAACATTGAGGGATAATGTAACTTACGTCTAAATCGGTAAAACGTATAGCTGATATAAATAAAATGTTTAAGTTGTTTAGAATTTTTTGTTCAATAAAGTATGATTTCAGAAAGGATTTACACCTCTGCACATCGCTTGCAGCTTGGGCAGCCGTGGAATCCTCGAAGCACTTCTGCAACACGGAGCACTTTTAAATACCCAAAATAAGGTAAACTATGCGAAATTTAATTATCGTTTTGTTGCAGTGAAGAGCATGAAATTTGTCATAAAACTTACACTTGTAGCCCTAGCTGCAGATATGTCACTATCTTGCTATATTGAACTTCAGCTTCAACTTTTCCCAATACAGGAATAACTGAGCTACTGCTGTTTATTAAAAATTCGGACGTTAATATTTGATACACTTTAGGCAGTACAGGGCTTCCATAAAAATTGTATAGGCACGCTTCCAGGGCGTGAACAGGCTATTTACCTCTCTTATGGGCCTAATTTCTGACGGCGGCAGTATAAAAAGGTATATCGAACGAGTCCATAAATTAAAATGGTAATTTAGCTTTAGCGAAGGCGCTACGAATATTTCATGACCTCAATCAAATCCGTGCCTGCTTGACACATTGCCACAGCATTTGCAACTGGAAATGTGGGGCCTTTATGCAGATTCTTGTGTATTCAATTGATTTTAGCATAGAGACGTCTTGAATTTCGTACACAAAATCAAATGACTGACAAGTTTAATAACATTTATAATCGTAACTGCAACAAACTATTGTCTTTTCTAACAATTTTAGGTCATCTTCTTTTTGTTTTCGATAAAATTCTCCACATATCTCTACTGCTGTATTAGACACATGACCATGTCATGCAACGTCAGCAAATCTGTCCTTGAATCTGCCATATATGGTGCCTAGCGAAGTCTTCTATTTCGGGAAACTTTAAAGATTGGGCTTTCGACGATAGTTTCAAACAGTGTTGGCTGACCAATTTTTGTTACACGGCTAAACAGTTGTGTCACAATGTCGTGACAGAAGTTTGATGTAAATATGGGGATGAACGTGACAAACATTAACGTTATAACTTTTACTATTGCAAACAACTAGCCCAAACAGCATGCCGAAGAGTGGCGATGGGCATGAAAAATGCGTAATAAATTTACCTAGTTGTTCAACAACTGAACTTAATACGCTCCGCCGAACCACAAGGTCTAGATGAGCTTCAACAAAACGCCGATTATAAGGAGGCCCTAAATGAATAAGTATCAAGTACTTCTAAAGAGATTTATAGATTAACCCACCAAATCCGGAATTATTTTTTTAATACAAATTGTTAATAATATGAACAAAGGGTCACTAGGGCAACAAAATAACTTTCCAACGCAAGTTTTAAAGAAAATATATTTGAAAACGTAATTACAACGTGTGACCATTAGGTCACACTAGGTTAACGTGAGGTCATTTTTTAAAAAAAGTTACTTTCTATTAAACATAGCAAAACACTCAATGTAACGGCCAAGGTCGCATTTTTTACACTGTGTTCTGACAACCGTTGAACATCCTTCTCCAGCGCATCTTCTGCGTTTTTTGTTAGGGACAGATACAAGATGGTTAGTTCCATCGTACCTGATATCATCCTAAATTCTATTCGACGATAGACTGTTTCTACTAGTTGCAGGTCTGTCGTGTCTAGTGAGCGGGTTTTGGAATGTATTCAAATACGCTGTGACAACTTAGCGACCAAAATTTGAATTAGTGATTTTCCTTCCGGAACATTTGTAAAGAATCCAAGCGTTTTGGATTGCAGCGTCAGCCAAGTAAATATGGACCAATACCATTTTTTACTTCGAATCTTTATTCGATGGCGGGCCAAGTCTTCGTCCATCCTATCCGTGCCTCCCATATATTTATTATACATACCGACCACATGTGGCCGCGGAACTTGGATAACCTTTTTCTCGACCTGGGAGTACCTTCCTACGTTTTGAATGAGATTCACACCATAAGAAGTTGATGCCATTGTAACCAAGGCATTATCCAGCCACCTTATCACCATCTCTATCAGTTTTTGAAATCATGCTCTCTCGTTCTTCTTTTGACAGAATTACTTCCTTTTACAATAAAGGAAGTATTGGATTCACCCCAAAAATTCTAAATGGAGTTTTTACCAGATCTTCACGTTTTAGAGTCCCCTGAACCCAAAAAACATATTTTTGTTTATTGGTCTGTCTGTGTGTGTGACTGTCTGTCTGTGAACAGAATATCTCAAAAACGAAAAGAGGTATGGCGTTGAAACTTCATATATAAGTTTTGTGTACTATGTAGATGAGACAGCAAGCTTTTGAAGAAAATTTCATAACCGGAAGTAGGTGTTCTCTTGTGGTTTTTCAGTTTTTTCAATTTTTTCAAAAACGGCTCTAACGATTTTTTTCAAACTTTACATTTCTATTGCATTTTTAATGTGTATTGTTGTAAGATAGTTGATTTTTCAGTTGAATACTTCTAAAATGGGTTTCTTTTGTTTTTGTTTCTATTTTGTATTAACTCCTATTTTAAATAGAACACCCGGTATATTATTGCATTTTCGAATTAGCTTAAAATTTTAGAGAAAATTTGTCTCTTGAACTAACGCTCTATTTTCTACCGTTTTTGTAGAATTTGCAATTTTTGAAAATTTTTGACAAATGCCGAAAAATTAAAAATCAAATTTTTGGCTAATTATAAAATCACTGTAAAAGGAAGTTGTGTGAGTGTATCACACTAGATTTTTTTTCATCGGTTACGGGACAATCCTTGGGAATTCTGTTTTCTCGTATAATTCCTGTGACGCCATACCCGTTTTCCTTCAAATATACTAGTAAATTAAAACCAATAAAAAGGTTGTCTACAAATATTTGATAGGGTTGAGTTTTTTCTGGTAATTTATCCAACATTGTAACAAGTGGGGCCGCTGCTTTCCCAAATGCAGCTTCATACGCGTTGTTTCAACGGGGCTTTTGCTCTGGCACGATCCCTCTATTACATTTTCTGTACTCCAGGCTTATTCGTGGGTCCAATAATAGTTTTGCAATTAGTAAATGATGGTCTGTATCTGCATCTGCTCCTCTCCTATTACGGATATCTAAGAACAATTTATTCCAGTTTTTACTTATACAAATGTGGGCTATTTGATTTTCAACTTCGCGGTTTGGTGACACCCATGTTACTTTATGGCATTTTTTGTGTTCGAATAACGTTACGCCAATCTGTAATTCGTAAATTCTATCAAAAAATCTCTATTTTCATTTTTATCGCCCAATCCGTGTTTGCCCATAATGTGTTCTAAGTCTTTATTATTTGCACCCACTTTGGCATTGAAATCGCCCATTAATATGATCCCATCCTTTTTGTTAATCTCATATAACGTTTTATGAAGTTGGTTATAGAACTTCTCTTTCTCTTCTTATGCTGATACTTCAGTCGGTGCATAGCATTGTACTACTGCTGTTGCTTGTTTTCCTGTATTAAAACGTGCCATAATGATTCTATCTGGAATTTGTTTCCAATCCAACAGAATGTCTCTAAATTTCCTACTTATAATTATCCCCACGCCATACTGATGCACATCATCCTCATTTTCCATTCCAGAGTATATAAAATTGTATCCTTCTTTACTAACTTTCCCACTTCCATTCCATCTGCTTTCACTTAAACCCAAAAGTTCGATATTATATCTTTTCATTTCTTTTATGACCTGTATTATTTTACCTGCCTGGTATGTTTTTACACTCCATTGCCCTATGGTTGTCATAACGTTTGTTATTTTCGTTCTTCCTATTCTTGTCTTTTCTATCATATTCTCTTCCTTAAAAATTTTCTGTATCTTATTTTCTTTTTTAGTCTTATCAATAGCCGTGACCTTTGCTGGGAGTTTCATTTTTTTTTCATTTTTCGTTTAGCGCACTTTAGTTTATTCCTTGTTTTACAACACCTCTCTCTCTCTCTCTCTCATCCCATAAATATTCATCTGCGTCTATGTTAATTTTCTGGTAACCAATTTTTACATTTAGCCCCTTTCATTTCTCTTCTTTAGCTATCTTTCGTATTTCTGCTTGTATTTCCCTTTTTATCTGTGTCAAATGGTTGTCAATATAGATCTTTGTGCCTTTCAGTTTATATTTGTTTTTCATAATTTCTTGTTTCGTGTCAGAACTTTCTATCTCTAAGATGTTTATTGTTAAACCAGGGTTATTTCTAATATGAATGACTTTTTCAACTTTTACTTCAATATTCAGCTTATGCTTTAAAAATTCTTTGGCTGCCTCTTGGTTTTTTTTGCCATCAAATTTTTGCTCATTTTCTATCTTCCCTCTCTCTCTCTCTCTCTCTCTCTCTTTTTTTTAAATTTATCTTCTCTATAGGCTCATCAATTTTATCTAGTCATAATCATCTGCCCGTCTGTCTATTTGCGGTATAACTTAAAAACTATTTGTTGTAGATAGATGATATTTTGCATTTTACCTGGCTCGAAAGCGTATAGACTTTCGGTTAAATATATACAGGGTAAGTACCTTAAAAACATAAAATGTTGTAAATTGTTGGTTTAGTTCAAGAACTATTAGTTCAATAGAAGTAATATTTTGCACAGAACTCAGATTCTTACCCTTAACTAAAAAGGGCATATTTTGAACTTTTTTCTTCAACATTTTTAGTTTCAGAACTTCCACTTGCGTGGGAAGCTCTGTATAAAGCCATTGCCAGATTGACAGTAGATAAATCCTGCCTGGTATGCTTCTATTGTTTTCTGTATTTGTCCTTCAAATTTGTTCTTGCGTATATTCTTCCCATTGTGGCTAATACGCTTACCCTGTAATTTTCTTCGATCGCTTGTGTTGAAGACCTGTTTCTATTTGACGGTATACACTCTTTATCGATAGTCGTTTGAAACATTTTTTGTATCATGTGCTTTAGTTTTACTGATCCGTATTTGATCAGTTCTGGCGAAATTCCCTTCGTCTTCTCTACATCTTTCATAGTAATTGTAACTTGGTCTTCTCTTCACTTGTCCTATTATGTCCATATTCCTCTCTCTTCTTGAACTCTTTTCTATTTTGTAGCTTCCGGTAGTGTTTCTCCCAGTTTTCTCAAGAAAAGACCCCGTTCGGTCTGCTGGCCTCGAGGGCTCAAGTTTTCTCTCGTGGATTATTTGTAATATAACACACTTGTAATATCGTAATTTGGCATGGCCCTACCTGCCTATTTTGTAGACAATGGATCAGTCTATGATTATGACTTCACTGAGCTGTAGCATGAGGCGCTAATACAGTTGGCACTTTAGTCACTTATTTCAGGGACTAAAGTAGCTCATTTAATCCCAAGAGACTAAAGTAAAAATGTTACCGTAACTATGGTAAAGTCATGTACACAGCATTCTTAATAAAATTGGTATTTAAAATTAATCAGTTAGCAGTGCTGAAGTGCATTGTCAGTCTATATCAAATTCGAGGTTAGTAGGTTAGGTTTTGTTTATCATTTGACACACACTGACGCAAAACTTAACCTGCAAATCTCGAATTTGACATAGACTGACAATACACTTCAGTACTGCCAACTGATTCAGGCTAAACTTCGTATTTAAAATTAAATTGTCAGTTTCCAAATTGACAGATTCCACATTTTTTAAATGTTTGATGATCATGTTCCCAAAAGCTCAAAAAATAGCGTATATCACACGGGACTAAAGTGCCTAAATCCCTTGAGTGATTATTTCCTGAGGGCCATACGGGCTCTCAGGAAATAATATGCACTCGCGGAATTTAATGATGCACTTTAGTCCCTCATGATATAATATACTATTTTCGGATTATTTATGGTACAAAAAATGGAACATTAAAATCCTAGTACTTTAAAGTTCAAGTACTTTAAAACTTATTTATTGTACAAAAAATGGAACATTAAAGTCCTAGTACTTTAAAGTAAAATTTTAAAGTCAGTTGTTGACATGACATTTGAAATGATTTACAACTTTTCATTTAAAATTCATTAAACTTGCAGTATGAAATAAACCGTTGTATTCACCACGAACGAAAAGTGTTTTTAAAGGTCCTCGCAAGTAATTCCGTCCTCGGACGTAAAAAACTTTCTCGTCTTTAAAATGCCACTTTTCGTTCTAGATAAATAATAGTATATTATGTTATTAGGAGCAAAAGTTATACTTTATGTGGCGACGCTGGACGGTTTATCTGCCGAGCTTGCGCGGCAGATAAGTACAGCCGAGCCACATAAAGATACTTTTGCTCCTAATAACATACAGTATTTTTTCTTCAAACGTTTTTATAACAAATTATTTACAATTTTGTGAACAAAATTCGAATAAAATTACTTGATCTCGTCAGCGGCAGATAATATTATCTGCCGCTGACGAGCGGCAGATAAAGTTGTCAGCGGCAGATAAAGTGTTTTAGATGCCATGGCAATGAAGTGACCGTTTAGCATCATCAATCCAGCAATATAATGGCACATTTTACTGCCGTTTGAAGAAAAACTACTATTTTCGTTAGTTAAAATCACATTTTTTATGATCAGAATGACAGCTGAGTGTCTGCTAGATTTCGGTAGATTATCTTAGCGAATAATAACAATTCTAATAACATCAATGCTATTAGTTTAAATAATCTGCACAAAGTTAACTTTATAGCACTAAAACCACTGACATGTTCATGTTTATGCACATCAATATAAAAAAAAATTATAATGTGACCTACATTTAGACTATTAATCGGTTTTTAGAGGAGGCTAAAAGCTTTTTAATAATCAAAACAATATTATCCCGTGAAAGCTTCCATTGCTGTGTAACATACATAATTATGCAATCGCCAGGAGTGAAATATGTTGAGTCAATGTAAATATCTATTATGTAAAAGGCGTTGGTTTGTTATTTTTAGCAAATGGGAAACACATTCAGAATGTTGTATGAATTAATGCGGTACTGGTAAATATCAGTTCTAGGTTGCTCTCCGATTTTTTGCAATGTCAAATAAATGTCATTCCAGCATTATAAAATGAAATAAATATTTATTGGATGAATAGTTAGCATTTAAATTAAGATTTTTTTGCTATTTTAAGCATACTTTGCAACGCTTCCTTTTCTTATCAGCGATAGCAGTTTGTGAATAACTAATTTATTTATGAAAATAAACTTAGGAAGCCCAGTATAAATATATTCTTTATCTACTTGATGTCACAATATAGTTATTATAACACCGAAAACAGTGCTACATTGGAGTCCATTATAACACTGTTTTTGCATTGTTATTTTTATATGAAAAACATTGACACAGCCTACTTGTTTCAAATAACTGACAGATTGTCACATTTATGAAATGTCAAAATTAAAAGATTTTGATGATTTTTTTATGCAAAGTAGATAAAATAGTATATTATACTCGTTTAATAAGAGGCATTGTAGCACTCGCTCCATTGGAGCACTCATCGCTATGCTCGTCGTACCCCAAAATCACTCGTGCTACAATAGGCGCTCTTGTTAAACTAGTATAATAATATACTATATCAACGAAACCGTAGCCATCTGTGAAGTGTACACTCGTAATTGTTCAAATAGGATCAAAAATAAGGAGACGACTCCTATCTATTCTGATCAGATGTAATGTTGCAAAGAGATATACAGCAAAAAGAAAGAAAAAGTTATAGATTGATAGACGTCAATAAAAAATATCAAAATTTGTTGGTAAGTAAATTAATACCCGAAATAGGAGGAGTAGACTAAAAATGTCTAAATTGTGGTGTGATAACCTTTTTCTTTCTCTTATTATAGGCCAGTGGCCTGTTTTAGCCACAAAGTAGTTCTATGAAGCCCTCTTTGCCTTTAGACCGTCTAGGTGGTTAGCCTTGCCCGTCGAAAGTGAGGAAGCGTTTCCTTTTTTAGGGGTTAACGACTACCACAGGTGTTAGCGTGGTAGCGGGCAAACGTACGATTTTTAAAAACCATCTAGAGGCCGCCGGGATTCGAACCCGGGCCGGCTGCCTGAAAGGCGAGCATTTGCTCGCGGGGCCATCAGCTCATCTCCCCCACCTTTGGTGTGATAACCAAAAATAAACAACACAGACATACAAAATAGCATGATGGGCGACCCAAAGACTAGAAAGGATGAAAGAGAGGGATATATACAGTCCAAAAACGAGAACGCTTATGGTATAGTAATTAACGACAGGTAAAGAACATCGCAAAAATCATGTTTTCGTTTGAGTCCCACATATGTATTGCTAAGTGTTTTTGTAAATACTGCTCTTTCATTTGTTTGTTTGTTTTTTTCTCCGAATTTTGTAGCCGTGCTACTTTCATTTATGTTGTAGTTAGGCATAGTATTATATTTGATGATATATTAACTCTTCATTTAACAATCTTTTGCGACTGTGTTTTGATATTATATTTTTTCTTTTTACCACATATTACCACATCACATAGTACGTCATTAACGGTGTGCTAGATTGACTGGGTTTCGAAAAGAGATATTTCGGCGACCCTGACTCTCCTTGTCTCAGGCCATGTTCCTACATGGAATTAAGTGCCCGAACTTTATCCTTTATTAAATGAATCCATTTCTAACATTTTCTGACTTCGTCAGTTATTGTAAAAGTTACATAGAGTCTGAAAAGAGACATAAATAACTGAAATTGAAAATGTATGGTTCAGTAGTTTAACTCATTCGCTATTGATTCTTATCAAATCTCCATGTAAATCCTTGTAGAATTGAAAAGTGCACTCTTCTGCGAAAGCCAAATTTGTCAAAGTCTTGAACTTATGGCAGAATAGATTCCTACACATTTAAAAATAACGAAAGAATAAAAACGAGGTCTTTGGATCTTATCATTTACTTCAACCTGTTGCTTAAGCCTTGAGGCTTGTCCATCAATAAATAGCCACAACATTAAACGCCCGCCTCTCCAATTCGAAATAGACCTTTAATTTAACTTCTACAGGCAACCGTTTAATTTTCATTCAATCAAATTTTATAGATACTCTTAGATGTTGCATTGTGGAAACAACAGATTACATCTAAAATTGGCCACACCGAAACATGGGCAAACGAAACTAAATAACAAAATTTCCTCACACTGCAGTATCAGCTGGTTGTTCATTTGGATTCTTTGCAATGTAATGATTTGCTGGCATGACAATTTCCGGTAGAAAATGGAGGAATTCTGAGCGAGCAGTTTTTAATAACAATGCATGCACGGGCTCGTATCGAGAATTAATCGATTAGGGATTAACTTGCTGTTACACGGCATAAATGCCGATTGTGCCTGTCAGGAGGGTGGAATGGAAGCAAATTCGTTTCGATGTTATTTAAAATATGTAAAAAGTAATGAGAAAATGTAGCTCTAATTTACAAGTAATTTGTAGTCTGGCATTTTAAAAAATTGAGTGGTTTGAATAAACAGTTAGTGCACCCGAAAACTAATATTTAGGTCAAAGCTTATGGAGAATTGGGGATACTTAGAGGTATTTCAGTGCAGCTCTTATAACCTGCACGTTACATTTGCCCTTGCACTACAATTTACTATAGTTTCTTTTAAGCCATTCCTCGTTGAGGTAGTGTAATACTACAAACTGAACGAAAGAACCATAAACCTTCTAGAAGCTATTCTGAAAATGATGTAAAATGTGTAGAATTAAATATAAAAAAAATACAATAGTAAACCCAATGTATTACTGCTGAAGGTCATATTTAAATCACGATAAATTGAATTCCATTAAAATCTCATTTTTGTGACAAAAATCCTAGAAAGCTGAATTTTAGTATGGACGCGCATAGGAGGTGAGCTTCTACGGTTATCGTAAAAAAGCCAAGATTAGTAGCTGATTTTTCGTAATTATCTCGTACACTGCTTTTACTTATCCACTTTCATCTCTACGTTTTTTATTAATTTTTTTTGCTATTGCCAGCTAGCTCAATAGGAATGATATTTGTTTTATTTACCTCAGTTCGTAGCTAGGAAAAGCTGATGTTAAAATAAACCTAGAAGTTTATTCTAGACTCATGCTAAGTTGCACGTGTTCTTTCTCCAAAAATGTAATAAAATAAAAGCCAATTTGCTAACACACAAAAGAACATTATACACCTCCTGTAAAAGAGCAATCCTAATTGACAGCTGTTTCTTCCACGAATTTATGCTTATCTACTACGTAGTCTTGTTTAACGAACGCACATACTCGCTTCGGTGATCCAGACAGTGATTAATAATGATCGTTGAATTTCAGTTGTGTAATTGCGTGAATCTGTCCTTCAGGTATTTTTGCTATATTTTTACTATGCCATTACTTGAGGACGTGGACGCTTTCTTTGTTAGGTTACTGAACCTATAAGTCGATATTTCGCTTCTCTCGTCATTTATATCGTACTGGTTGTCCGCTTCTATGTTTTACGTTCTGTTCCTTTTTACCGAAATTGTTAAAGTAACTTAACTATTCTGATTGAGATATTCCATGAGTTGCATTATATTCTATCATTTCTGTTTTTCATGTATGTGGTTTGGAGGGCGGGCGGTTTAAGAAAAAATACAGCAAACGAACTTATGGTGTTACAAGCTTGAGTAGCTAACGATTTGATGAGAGCTGACTCTCGGCCCATATACTGTATTTCATTATATTATTATGTACTAGCAACCCAGTGAGACAAATGTCTCATTAAAAAAAACAAAAAAGACCGTTTTTCAAATAGAACGCGTATTAAATAAAAACTGTATCCAGACCTGGAAGGTGTCAAAGTGGTACGCCGCATCGGAACATTCTGGAAGCTGTCAAAGTGGTTGCCTAACCGATCGAGGTTTTAAGGCGCAGAGGGTCGCAGCTCCGTTTGGCTGCTGAAACAGCGTACTGACACTTCCGGTTTTCGAGAAATCACGTGATTTCTCAAAAACCGGAAGTGTCACGTGACTGAAATTCGGTTCCTGACCTGACATGACCATTCCAAACATATAACTTTCATAACTTTTTTCTCTATCTCTTACGGTTTGGCTGCTGAAACAGCGTCCCGAACAGACAAAACAGCGTCCCGGACAGACAAGTCTATTAGATAAAGGATTATTGTTTTTAAATAAATAGCATATCATTATTATTATTATTACTATACATACATGTTTGTAGAAATCGTGTTCTAGGTTTGGTGAGAAATGGTTCCAGTATGTTCTTTTTGCTCTTCTTTCTCAATTATTTTCGTGTCTTACAGGCTTCTACATCTTTCTGTACTCATGCTCGTGGTGTTTCTAGCTGTTTATATTATAGACCTGCCGTCGTTTATTGGGATTTTTGTTGCTTAGCAGGTTGGCAACCGTTGATGAGTTATGTGATTGGGAGCATTTCTCTCCGCGTTCTTTTGTTTCCTATCGCACTTCTGTTTCGAACAGCAAAGCACCAAGTTGTGAGCGAAAGACTTGTGCTTTTTTGGAGATTTTACGATCGTAAAGGATCTTTAATGTGGTTGAGAGATTTGGTTCATATTGTTCCATTCGTATTCGCTCACATATTATTGTATCGAGTGCAGCTACCTGAGCTTCACCCTGTTACATTTTTTAGTTCGAGGAACAAATTCCGGTGCTGAGATATTTTCTTTGAGGTTAGTGATAACAGCTGTTAAGGTTAGAATAACCGAAGGTCTAAAAAGCACGCTTCACACATTTTCAGACGTTGTTAAAGCTTCGAGCGGTTTTCGCATGTTGGTTTGCTATCTCAACAATTAACATAATTCAGTGGCATGTGGAAAATATGCAGGTACATGAATAAATAACCTTCGATTATAAAAGAATAGGATGCATTTGGAAAGGTGTAAAATATTTTAATCGCTCAGTGAATGTTATTTGTTCCAAATTACGTAAACTTAAATATTTGGTTAGCACTACTTCTGAATGTAATTATTTTGTGTTTTTTAGCAGAGTTATTCAAAGATAAGCCCTGTGTAGTTTGGAGTAAGCAACATACCGGGGGCTAGGCTTATATGCTAATTTATGTATTACATATAAGCCATTCCTTGTAAACTCTGTGATATTAATTACTTGGTGATATTTGTTATACATTTAAGTATTCTCGGGAGCTTGTTTATGCCAGTAATTACGATTTGTTATTTACACCCTACTTGTTATTAATAACTTATTACCTCTAAGGTGCAAAATATTAGAATTATACGATCTTTGTTAAAAGTTAAGTTTCACTCGTGTTGTGTTTTTTGTGGTCCCGATTGAGTCACTTAGTGGTTCATTGCTTCAAGAAATCGGCAGACAGCGTGCCAGTTGAAACCACTTGGCGATATGTAATTTAGTTTTTATCTTTTAGAAGGAAAGTTCACTACGATATATTCTCAGTTTTATTTGCTTATGAGTTCCTTTGTGTTTCGTTGATCAAGTTTGTTAGTCTAGTTTTTATATACCATTTGTTTCTGCCGTCTTGTAGAGATGTTATGTTCAGTTTCATCGAGTACTTCATTGGCGTATTTTTGATTTTTGTTAGTGGTAGTTTTTGTTTCCCTATTTAATATTCAGCAATATGTTTTATATTTACCATTTGCTAAGAAGATATTTTATACCTGCAAACAATTTTAAGTAGCTTTAAAAAATAGACTCCAGATATGTGGACTGTTGAACAAGGTTTAATATCTTCAGTTTCTCTCCGACCTATTTTCGAACCCAATAGTACTGAAGAAAATTGTTTGCCATATATTGGTGATGACACTTTGTTTCTATAGCAATAAAGTCTATGTGGTTATTCGCGTATCAGCTTATTTACTTGTGTAATGGCAACAAGCTTAAAGGGTGCTCAACAGCTCAGTGTGATTGTAGTTAGGGTCGTAAACTCAAATAGAAAGAGGCCTGCTCTAAATAATGTATCTTGGCAGATACGCGGTACAGGGATACATATATATTAATTTCCACCATTGTGTTTTGGATACCTGTTATGGAGTTGGGATTTCACCACTGACAACCTTTTAAGTGATATATGCGGTGGTGAGCTTCGAAATTTGAAAGGTTCAAAATCTTGTTTATCGTTGTTGGCCGGGTGATGGATGGATTGCCCCCAAAGTTGGCCGACATGTGCGGGCTTGCGTGCAGCGGACTCACAGCTCGAAGGGAAAGTAAAATCGATAGCTGCATGGGTTGAACAGGCATCAATGGTACAAATTATGTAAAGGAAACTTCTCCACAGCTTTGTTTAAATAATTACAGCGGTAATTAAAACATATCTACGGACAGTCATAGTGAGTCCACACGCTATGAACGTAAAGTTATTTCAAGGTTTTGTCGGGATACCAGAGGGTTGCAAAGCGATAGACTGAGGTACACAGCATTGATAACAAAACTCCTACAGGACGTAGCGAGACACAATATACGATGTTCCTTTTAATGTGAGTACCAGCTGTCGATGTGAGAATCCGCTTGCAAAAGCGATGGGTTTCGGAATTACAGATGTGTAGACTGCATCTGGGGAAAGATGAATATCCAAAAATCGTCGTCATTTGTCTAAAATTTTTATGGTAGCGTGTATCCATGCTGCAATATTCACGGAAAAAATTAGACTCCGTACGCAACCGCTGCGGCCAATTGCACCAGGACCACTAACTCCCTATGTTTCGCGCTGGGGCATCAATTAATGTCAACCCTTTCTTCTTTCTGTACGCGTTCAATTTTTAAAATGTGCCTAACACGTTGCCGTTTTTTGTCATCTTCGCAACGTTTAAAGACTTAGAACATTAAATACAACTCTTCTTTTATATGCATGCGCATACGAATTTTTTTCACGATTTTGGTATTATAGAGATCAGATAATTCACTAGGATTTAAAACGTTATTTCTTATTAAATGTGAAGGTGTGGAAAGAGTTATGGTATGCGAAGTGCGCCCGTGCGTTTAATAATTTTCTCACAAAAAACAACTAGACAACAAATATCAATAAGAACTTACATTACATGTAAATTTAATCTAATATAAGAATAAACTAAAATACCAACAAAAATGGAAACCATGCAAAACCAAACCAAGAGTTATTAAAATACAATTAGAAAAAGATAAATCATTTACTAAATTCGAATTTGAATTACGGGCCAGTAGCAGAAATGTTAAGTGATAGTTGTATGTAAAAACAAAATACGAATGATTGACCCGTTTCTGATTTGTAATCGTATTTTAAAGTTCATATTATACAACTTGCAGTCCCAGAGTGTTTTTTTAGTCCCAGAGTGTTGTAAATTTTTTATTTTATACGTAGATGACTTCTATAGGTGCATTGGCCCCGATACACCCACGTATTTTCCGCCCCTGCTTTACTCAGTAAAGATTATCTGCAGGAATGAATGATTAGTATTCCAGTTTTCACTTCCATATTAGATTGGCCTATATTTTATAATAATCGATTTTCCTGAAGGTCAGTTTAGCTTTCATATTTTGTTTCACTAAGATGTGTTTGTTCAATTTCTATCCAACGTGTACTATTAAACCTCTATATATTAAATAAATTATGTGATCTGCTTAGAAAGTACATCAAAATGTTTATTGTGTAACATTGTTTCGTAACTCTTACAATAATTGAAATACAAGACAACTTTAGGCTACTTGTTTACTTTAGGCAACGAATTGTAGGTTTCTGCGACATGCAGTTGGCTTAAGTGTTTACCTTTCGAATTGGCAATCGCTTCACCCTTAGCACGTGTTACAAGTGATTGATGCTTCCAGGTGGGAAGCACGCCGCTCCATCTGGCCTGCCAAGCAAACGTAGTGGATATAGTCGAATTGCTGATAGCGAAAGGAGCTGATTTGAACGCCCTGAATTCCGTAAGCATCCAGCAAACATTTGCCCAAAAGTTGCAATTTTATTCTTTCCCTCGATAGCGCCTCCAATCCCCGATACACATCGCTGCCGAAATGGGCCACGTGGAGATTTGCAAGCTCCTGCTTTCGGCGGGCGCCAACATCGAGCAACGGGAGCAAGGGGGTCGCACTCCCCTCTACATCGCAGCCCGAGGAAGCTTCACAGCCATCGTGGACATGATCATCAAGACGGCTCGCCTCGACTACCCTCCACACGTAAGTACCGCATATTGTTGTGTTCGTGAAGTTATAATCTCAGCTTTAAAACTTTAATATTTTTTAATGAGATACAGTTGTGCTCATTTCTGCTGTGCTGCGGTAGTAAAGTACTGTATAGTAAATAAAATCTGAATGAGGTTACGCTGTAGCAAATGTGTTTACTTGTATTACTTATAGTTTTCCTGTTTTACATAATTATGATCAGTCTGTGCTCATTTGAATCGACGATAACAGACACTGAGCTGTAGCCATTGGAAAGCGCTATATAAGAACTGACATTCGGGTGACATGCTTTGGCAAAACTAATCCAAACTGATGCGTCATACGTCAGCACACAAAGATAATTTCATTTAACATGTCCGCTGTTTGACAGCCTCACATACTTGCTTAAAATTTGCGAATTAGACATTATTTTCAAAAACAAAAAATTCTTGGATAGAAAATATGTTAATCAAACATTTATAAATGAAACTGAACTTTATTCCACTTAATAACAAGCGACAGCAACATTTTCAAAATTTTCAGTCGCAGTTCTGTCGGTGTATAATCCCCACCATCTGTCACTGAAGCTTTTTGGCTAATCAAAAATACAAGAACTGTCATTGTACTCAACGTTTATTCCATTAAATGTAGGATGTTATCGTCGCTTATTATTAGATTATTCAGTGTCTATCTATAGTGATATTGTCTTCTAAGTGCTTAATTTGACCACCCTGAAAGCTTAAACTTAAAAATAATTGTAAGAACTTTTTAAGATTTTTTTTATTTATTAATTTTGTTCTGAAATTGTGCTGATCTGGAGTCCAAGTATTAGTAACTTTATTCGTACTAGATATTAACTACAGCAGATAGCCGGTCTCCAACCTCCTAGACCAAGTAATTATGACTTCGAAGACATACCCTTGATGTAGAGGTGAATGAGTAAAAATCGCTAAGACTAATACTGAATTTATATACATCTTTTCACAAACTGCGCGCTAAAAATATTAACAATCATCTGATAACTTAGTGACTTACTGACTTAACTGTTAAAAGTAAGCACGAAACGAATAATTACCACGACGCAGTTTATTTACACGTTATATATGGATTTTGTTAAATACTGTTGTGTAATATTTATGCACCCCAGTGCTGATGTTTGTCAAAATGGTGACTTGCTGCTCCGGCATATTCTTGAGGTAATTAATTCAAATGAATTGATTAAGAATTTACGTGATAAATCTTTAGTATGCTTAAACATTAATGTAGTAAGCAATCTGGGCAAATACAACCCGATCAAGTAGTAATTATCTCTAAACGACTTTACGTGTTACACTCAAGCATCTTGTATTAGAAAAAAGCTAAAATTAAGACATTTATCGAAGGCAATAAAATAAATATCGTTATTTTTTAGAAACAAGTTTCATTCGAAACCAAACCCAAGTTTAAGATTAATTATTTCATTCACAAGAAATGTAACCAATCAAGAACTAGGATTTGGAGGCAGGAACACGGTTTTATAGCGATTAAATTTCGATACCAGATACCAGCGACTCGGTTCACTACCAACTTGGATTACCACTAATATAAAGGGCGTTAAAAAATATACCGACAAATTTTTAGGGGTGGTAGGGGACATCAAAACAAACTTTTTTGCTTTATAAACATTTGTCCGAAAACGCTTCGTTTTCGAGATACAGGGTGTTAAAATTTGTAGAAAAAAACGCTTAAGCCGATTTTAATGAAATTTTCACAGTTTGTTGGTAACTTTATGGGACATCTTTTGGATCTATTACAGTTCATACAGTAATTCCAAGGGCGCGCTTACGGGGCAACCTGTTAGTGTTTTTGCATAAAAAAATAACACCCAGTGGTTTTCTTGCAATTTTTTAACTTGTTTAAGATGAAGCAACAAAAAACACAACTTCTTTTACTTGAGGGTTTTGGGTACCTTGCTTCGTTTTCGAGGAAAAAAGTCGACAATTTTTTTTACAAATTTTAACACCATATATCTCGAAAATGAAGCGGTTTTCGACATATGTTTATAAAGCAAAAAATATTTGCTTTGATGTTCCCTACAACTCCTAAAAGTTTGTCGGTATATTTTTTGAATACCTTGTATAGTATGATCAAAAATCATTTTCATCTAGTATTGCTATGGAATATTTCCTAATTTATGAATGCAGCAGCTGTAACTCACTTACAAATCAAATGTCAAGTTTGACATTTAAGTACAGACATAGTTGCATTCATAAATTAGAAACTATTCCGTAGCCATACTAGATAAAAATAATTTTTGATCATAGTTTACATTTACATTCGAGTAAAGCTAACACAGCCTGGGCTGCAACACATCTTACGTGAACAACGGGCTTGCACTTGTAGATTTGAATTCCTTCAAAATTATAACTTTAGCGATCTTCTCTCACTTATATTGTTCTGCCGTTACCAACGACGCTCAACCTTTCCGCAATGTGTAGGGATGCTGATCGCCAACCTACGGCGTGTGCACTAAACTCACTAGCAAGTAGAAGTTAAGTCTGTCGCTTAGGCAATTTGTTATTTTGCAAAAAAAGCGGAGAGGTGGTATTTCTGTTCGGTGCTGTTTCAGTTCGGTGGAAAATTCTACAAATTTGCTTCAGTTGAGAGTACATCTATATGGTGGTAATTTGTATCGATGGTAATCCACTCGATGGTTATTTTCAGTCGAAGGTATATTCCATCGGTGGTAATTCATATTTTGACAAATATTAAAATAACACAAAAATAGAAATAAATCTAACCGGTGGGATTTCATGTCATATCGCGGTGATGATCGGCATTGATGATATTGTATACAACCCGGTTATAACTACATTGTAATTTATTTCAATTTGATTTCCTAACAATTTTTTTCGTTAAATTAAAAAATTACTCTACAAATTGAAAAGCAACGTAAAATTCTGTAAAATTTAGCTATAGCCGGCGATCGTATGTTCTTGATTAATTATCAGATCATAGGTGATTTTCAAAATTTGAACCAATTACAAACGTGTTTACTTTGCCTTCATGGCGATGCGATGGTGAATATTCGCTGCGCTATTATAAATACAATCAAAGCCGACTAAGAAAGACATAAGAAACTGAAAATTAGCTGAAAATATTCCTTATGGTCAAAATCGCTACACCCCTTCGAAATTTTTTCATAAAAATGAATATCAACAAAGTTAATGAATTTATCCGTACTTTATTTCCACACTGTATAATTTTTTTCTGTAATTGTAATGTTGTTATTTTCGTATGCAATCTTTTGTCGCATGCGGTCATTTGTCGCATGCGATCATTTGTCGTGCGACATTTTGACCGCGATCTTTTGTCGCGCGATCTTTTGACTACTTACTTGCAAGTGCAGACTTGGCTTGGGGACGATAGAGATCCAACTGAATGTGGGTGTTATAAGAATGGTGCTGTCGGGTTACTAACTCCAGTAGCAATGTTGAAGGAAGCTGCACCTCAGGCCTTGCTGAACTTTATATCCTGCCAATGCAAAAAAGGTTGCGCTGGAAAGTGCATCTGCAGAAAGTCGGGTTTGAAATGCTCTCTACTCTGTATTCACTGCAACTGCAACTCGTGCGAGAATGCTGTAGAAGCTATCGTCGATGATGACGAGGAATTTGGTGACCCAGTCGCCCACAGATTCAGCTGATGAGACAGAGGAAGACACTATTGAAGCTGTTCAAGGCGCGAATAAAAGACAGAAACTAGAGTCAAGGGAATGACGAATGCCAAGTTCAAAACACTATACCGCTGTTTAAATTTTTGACCTGATTTTGGTGGACTAGAACCTCGATAACTAATTAAGATAAAAAACATAAAACATATACTTCTTTTATGCTCTACTAAATTTTTCTCGAAACTGCACTGGAAATGAGATACTCACGAAAAACCAAACCTACTCGTACATTTTACTTGTTTTTTCAAACCTATACGGATCTTTACGACTTTATATCTCGGTACCTATTAGGAATAGAAGCAAATTATACCTACAAAAGTAGTCGGAAATTTTATGCTCTATAAAATTTGTTAAAACTACTTTAACCGAAATTTTGCATATAAAAGGAGATATACCGTGTCTCCACAGGAGGACGCACCATAGGGATAACCTAATAGAATAGAAAGATCGGCAAATGCTGTGATCGCCGGCACACGAAAACGTTGTTTTCTGGCTTCTGACTCGCCACTGTATGAAACAATATTGTTATAAATGGTACAAGAAAAGGGACGGTGGTCAACAGCACTGGTTGATATTTATATTTTATTAGCATTATCTTATCTCTATGGTGCGTACTCCTATGGACACACGGTATAATAAAAACTTGATTTTTCCGTGATTTCGGCTGGTCTTTTTAAGATGGCGGCGCCAAGGTCGAAAACATGGATTTAACATTAGGAGAACAGTTTATAAAACATTAAAAAATTGAAACTACCACAATAATTATTACGATCGCAGATCACTAATTGCACTGGCCTATAAAGATTATCTGCAGGAATGAATGTTTAGTATTCCAGTTTCCTCTTCTTTACCATATCCAACAGTTCTCCACTTCCTTATCCTCTATCCAAAACACCTACATTTGTAACATGTTGAATTGAAGTGATTTTAAACATTCGTCGGTAGGTTCACATCTCAACTATACAGTATTCTCTGTGTTTAACATGAGAGCCTATATTAGCCACAGATAGCAGCTTTGGAATTAAATTGTTCGCTGCACTTCAAGATTTTCAACTGCCTTGTTAAGATATTTAGTCATTCACTGAACAGCCCGGGTCCTTAATGCTTTTTCCTATGTTTCTAGTTTCATTAAATTAGTGAATGTTAGTGACCATTTCCCTCATATATATCCCCTGCATTTTTTAGGATTCAGAGAATTGAAAGAACACCTGCTTTTTAACATTATTAAACAAGTCTTTGATTGATTTCTGTTGTTGAGATTGTATTTGCTATCATTGTCATCTACTACAACGGTGTATTTCTGTTTCCAGTATAGTAGCTTTTGTATTTTCATGATCTTCAGAGTAATATTCATCGCTCAGTATGTCTTCGCACATTCGATGAATTTGATTGAAGATTACCTTGAGCAATTATTAGAGGCTAATTAATATAAAATCACCACATGATTTCTCACTGGATTTCTTCAAACAAAATTGTTGTCACTATTGTAAAATTATAGCGTTCTCGTAAACGCGATTGATATTGGTCAATTTTTATCATCCAAAAATTTCAGCCAGTTTGATGGAATTCTGTCAAGTCCCGGAGCTGTTCTAATGTTACTTGGTTTTATAGCTTTCTCCGGCTCTGCATGTATTTTGTTTAGAATTGTCTTCCCTTCAGAGTTTTTAAACAAATACGGTGACCTTTTTTAGGTTGCTTGATTTTTTGTGAACATTGAATCCTTTCTGCAGTTCGTTGTAGGTTTTCCATTTCTCGATATTGTTGCTCCATCCAATTTTTCTTAGCGAGAAGTTGACCGGGCGTTGAATTGGTTGTCGCCAAAGCAGAGCGAGATTTGCGGGTTTGCCAATGTAACGCGCTCGTACCTTGAAAACAGAGCAAAATCGGTAGCTGCGCACTCTGAAAAGGCGTCAATACTACAGGCTATGTAGCAGAACTTTTCCAGAGCTTTGTTTTAAGAATGGACAGCGGTAGTTCGAGAATATCTGCAAGCAATCAGCGCAAATCTACACGCAATAAGCGCAACTTTTGCTAGAGTTCTGTAAGAACACTAGAGTGTTGTAATAGTTATTTACTATACAAGTGGGATAACAGTATCATTAATATACGTGTGTGTAAGTTACAAACGAGTGCGTAGCAGGAGTTATGTAAGCACACAAGTATATTAATGATGCATTATCACACATGTATTGTACAAAATTTTATCTACGACTGCCTAAAATTGAGAAAAGTGCATTAAGAGAAATGTCAGATCTGTCATTTTCAAAACTATTTTAGTAGGCAAATGTCATTATGTCATTCATTTGACACTATTTCAGTTACGTAATGAAGTCATTACACAACTCAGTTGCGTAATGAAACCATTACATAACTGAGTGGTGTAATGAGCTTCATTACGTAACTGAAATAGTGTCAAATGAGTGACGTAATGCGTTACTTATCCCACTGGAGTAGATAAAACAATGTATTGAGGTACAGGGCGTTAAAGAAACTGCTGCTATACAGGGCGTAGCGGGATACGATACAGGATGTTTTCGTGAATGTATCCGACATCGGTCGATGGTCTACTACAATCGGGAAATGCCAACCTTTAACAAAAATGTACTAGTGTTGGTCACTAAATGAACAATATCTCAGTGCACTGCCTCTGTCATTGTGATATATGACAGTTAAAAAAAATCTTTAAAATCGTTGCTATTTACATCGTAGTGCGTCACTTCACCGTGATATTCGATTTAAAAACAATTCCTAATGTGTAGATACCTAATTCTCCATTGCAAGTAAATCTTTGCTAATGTTGACTTAATGTAAAACAGTAGTTTCTTCAAAATTACTTATCTGGAAGCTAGTGGCATTGCAGCCGGAACAACTCCCTTCATCTCATCAACCGTTATATCGGCTTTAGTGCTTTTCACAAGCAACACTAATCTTTCCAATCCGTCAGTTCTCTCAATTCAAAACTTGTTACCTTTTTTGTGCCACTGTTTCATTCGGGGAAAGTTTGAACACGCTATTATATGGAGGATCTGATGAAGCGTAGTTAGTTTGACTTGCAGATTGCTACGCAAAACTTCAAAAGAATTTTTGCAACTGACGTTAACTGCCTTGGCAAAATAGTTTATTAACGTCAAATATACTTGACAGTTTCTAAAACTTAGTATGTCTGGAATGGGCTAGCAGAAAATTTGGTATCAACGCCAGTGTCAATGCCTACAACAATATAGATTGTCTTGGTCTGTGTGCACTGACAAAAACACTTCGCGGACGTAATACAAACAATACTTTTTCTACAACCGTCAATCAAGAATATCAATATTATTTCGCGACATAGCGCGCGAAAATTTTTGGCGATCTAGTGGGCGAAATGCATTTTTTCACGTCGTCAATTGTAACGTAAATAAATATCACATTTTTTAACACGTTAAAAAATGGCAAACTACGCGCATTGATAGCGATGCGCGAATGTCCTCTTTTTTTTACGATTGTCGAAAAATAGTATATTATACATCAAGGTAGCGAAGCGCAGTATTATAACCTGAGCGCATATTAGATACTGAGCGCGAAGGTTATACGAGGATTCGCTACCGTGGTGTATATACTATTTTTTGCACTACCAAACGGCTTAATACCTAAATTCCCAACAGATTTCGAAAATATTTTAACTGTCAACCTGACAATACAGCTCTTTAAAACTTCAAAATTAAAATAATCATATTTGGTAACTTAGCAATTTGTTAGTTACCACGGTAAAAATTGTTTATTTTACTTTCTCTCCCTTGGTGGAGAAAATCAACTTCACGACCTAAACATAGGCCAATAACGGTGCGTTCTGAGACCTGTAGTGCAAAATAGTATATTATACATCAAGGTAGCGAAGCGCAGTATTATAACCTGAGCGCATATTAGATACTGAGCGCGCAGCGCGAAGTATCTACAGCGCGAAGGTTATAAGACGATTCGCTACCGTGGTGTATATACTATTTTTTGCACTACCAAACGGCTTAATACCTAAATTCCCAACAAATTGCGAAAATATTTTAACTGTCAACCTGACAATACAGATCTTTAAAACGTCAAAATTAAAATAGTCATATTTGGTAACTTGGCAATTTATTAGTTACCACGGTGAAAATTGTTTATTTTACTTTCTCTCCCTTGGTGGAGAAAATCAACTTCACGACCTAAAAATAGACCAATAACGATGTGTTCTGAGACTAGTAGTGCAAAAACATATATATTAGCATACAAATCGTTCCCATACATTAAAAAGTAAATATTGTAAACCAATGCTTAAGCAAGTATGTGTAGCATAAATCATGTGACGCAGAAAAATAGTATATGCAATCATATAAATAGACGTCTTAACTTGTAGCTCAGTGGTCGCCAACCTCTTCAATGTGTTGAGCTACTTGTTAATTTTGGAATAAACAGCGAGCTACCCACACGGAAGCCACGTAACGCAACGTAAATGAAATAATCCACAGTTAATTTATCATTATATGTATTTATTTTACTATTTATTTAACTGGTAATACATAATACATAGGTACTAATAATAACTACATTCCTACCTACCAAACGAAGTTGTTTGAAAAATAAACACAAACTTTTATCCAGCCACAACGGCATGTCACGTAAGATTTAAAAATAGTTAATAATAACAACAAAAAAGTAACGCACTATCATGAACATAAACATTGAAAAATAAAAAAGCACGTTCAATGAGAAGGCTGACACTCAGACTCATCGATAATTTTTTTAATGTTTGCAGTATAATTTGATACAGCCATTCGAATACAATTATCGAAATGTTCACCTGTAAGTCGATTGCGATATTTGTTCTTAATAAACTTCATATTGGAAAAAGAAGATTCACACAAATAGGTTGAACTGAATAATGCTTTCACTTTCAAGGCAACACGGCATAGAACTGAATATTTGTCTTTACTTACAATAGGCCAGATACATTTGGTACTTGAGACTAACGATTTTAAAGCTAAATCATTTTGAAAATCAATTACTTCCATTTCTGTTGCAGCGATGTCTTCGCCAAAGTTCTGCATAACACAAGTTGCAAACTGTTGGATATCAATTTCCATAAAGGGTGAAACAACAAACTGCGCTACTAAAGCCATTTCGTTGAAATCCTTAAAACGATTTTTGAAGTTATTCTTCAGGGTAGAAACTATTTCTACATGATATTTGCTGTCATAGGGTTCTAATGAATTTTGAGATATTTTTTCTGAAAGAATAGGAAAATGCTTGGCATCGCTGTTAATTAGGTTTTGTTCCCAAAACTCCAGCTTTTTGATAAATGCTTTTATATCAGAAATCATTTCTGCTAGTTCTTTGTCTCTCCCCTGAAGCTGCAAATTAAGTTCGTTTAATTTCTCGGTAATGTCCACGAGAAAACCAAAATCTCTAAGCCAGATTGAATTTTCTAGTTCCGGAGTCGGTTCATCGCGTTTTTTGAAAAATTGAACTATGCCAGATAGGACATCATTAAAACGTTTCAGCACCCGTCCTCTACTTAACCATCGGACTTCAGAGTGAAGGAGTAGGTCCCCGTATTGACAGTCAACTTCATCGGCCAAGGTTTTGAATAATCTTCTTTGTAACGCTTGAGCTCTAATCTTGTTCACAATTTTTACCACCAGTTTCATAACGTTGTTTAGTTTCAGGAAATTTCCACATAATGCTTCCTGATGGATAATGCAGTGGTAAGAGAGAAATTGCGGAAAAGTTTCATCTTTACGACATAACGCCACCAGACCCTTATCAAAACCCACCATAGCTGGAGCGCCATCGGTTGTCAAGCCTACCATTTTCGATATTGGAATTTTCTCGGAAGAAATAATATTTTTTAAATGAGAAAACAACTCCTGTCCAGTAGTGTGTCCTTTCAGTGGAATAAACTTCAAAAGATCTTCTTTAATCGTAAAATCACTAAAAACCATCCTGACGAACACGGCCATCTGGACAGTGTCAACGACATCTGTTGATTCATCCAGTTGAAGTGAAAAATAAACACAGTTATCTAAGTCAGTTCTTAACTGTAAAAAAATATCATTGCTCATTACTTCTACACGTCTCATCACTGTATTAGCAGAAAGTTGCATAGATTTTATAGCTGAAACTATCTCGTCTTTGTTTCTAAAGTTGGCAAATAACGAGTCAGCAGCTTCTAAAAACGCCTGTTTTATCATTTCCCCGTCTTCATAAGGTTTCTTTTTTTGTGCAATTATCTGGGACACACGGTACGATGCTTCAGTTGCAGCCTTATTTTTGTCGATTGTTCTTAAAAATATTGATTGTTGTCCAATTAACTGCTTTTTTAACTGTTTCAGTTTCTCCTTTCTGGCGGCAGAATATAGTGGGAATGATTTTTCAAAATTAGAATGTACAGTTTTATGATGTCTCTCAATATTTCATTTTTTAGCAACGGAGACCGAAGTATTACATAACAAACACACATTTTTATCTTTAACTTCTGTAAAAAAGTATTGTTCTTCTCATTCCGAATGAAAGTGGTATGTCTTTACCTTCTTACAACTGCTTTCCATAATATTATTTTTTGTTGTTCACTACTAACCCAACCGCTGGACGTTGGTTACGCGTTCAGTTTTAAACTAAGCGCAATGTCGCCGCGCCGTGCGTATTTATCCCGTTCAAAGCAATCCAGATCGTTCTCGAACACTAACGCACTGGTCCGGCTGGTCGGTTCTAGCCGATTCTAGCCGATTCTAGCTTGATGGCGTCAGCGGCAGATCGCTCGCCGCAACGTTGCCGCTGTTTATGTTTAATATTATGACAATTAGATTTTTTTGTGGAATTTTAGGAAGCTTCTCTGATTTTGTATTTTCGTTGTGAGAGCTACCAGAATTGCCCCCGCGAGCTACCGGTAGCTCGCGATCGACAGGTTGGCGACCACTGTTGTAGCTACAGCGTTCAGTAGCAACACGATGCAGATTTTAATTAACCAATTTCTTTACTTCCGCAGCACAATTTTTTATTACTCTCATTAGAGTATTAAAGTATTACCTACATATTTGAAGGTAAGGTTACAACTCGTCAGACACCAAATTGTTGACTGTTACGCTAATTTCCTACCTACTCTAGCCAGAATTCGTCTCCACACTTAGGTGGCTTCCGCATTTTTAAGTAGTAGTTACTTGACGCAAATGCATTAAGGATACAACCCCATTTGGGTGCTACTTATAAATGTTCTACAAGTAGGTACTTCTGTTATAAAGTGCCTGCCTATTGCATCAGGAGGAACAAAGCAACAACGCTAAAAAGGAGGGAGGCCTGAGGCCCGTCTTGAACACGGCCCGGATCAAGCTGCGGTCTTCCAAGGAGGAGGAAGGGCGTCGCTGGGACAGCGAACGGCTCCGGGAGGTGCTCTTTAAGCTTGCCTACAAGCAGCTGAGTCCAGGGGAGTGGAAGCGGCTGGCCAACCATTGGGCCTTCACCGAAGAACAAATCCGTGCCATCGAACACCAATACACAGGTGGGTACACTCATAATGTTTGTTAAATACCTTTTTTTTAAACACCTTAATGTTTGTTTTTTAAATAAACTGATCGTATAGGAAAAAAGTAATATTTTTGCTGTAAATCTGAAAGATATTCAACCTACAAATATCACAAGAGATCAAATAAATTTACAATTGGAGTCGCCCGTGATATATCTTATACGTTTGGTACTACTGAAGTGTATTATCAAATTCGAGATTAGTAGGTTAGGTTTTGTTTGTTGTTTGACACAAACTGACGTAAAACTTAACCTGCAAATCTCGAATTTGACATGGACTGACAATACACTTCAGTACTGCCAAACGTATAACACATATCATAGGCGACTAATTGTAAATTTATTTGATCTCTTGTTATTACATTTTTTTACATTTAAGTGATTTAGGTTGCTAACAGAATAGAAAGATCAATTAGTGCTGTGGCTGTCGACACGCTAGAGCTAGAATGTTTACTGTTTAGGAACGCTAATAAAACACATATTAATGTGTCATTCTTTATAGTTTATCACCTCTTTCTGGTCTATATATTCTGCTTAAGCACATTATTTTCAACGAAAAATAACCTATTACAAAACTTCCAAGTGTTAGAGTCTTTTTATTCACCAAAATATGAGAAATGAATGTAGTCATTGAGCTTTAATGGTAATAAGGCATACAATAGAGCCGATATAGAACATTTAATGAACTAATCACCCTCACATACACCTTTCAGGAAAACAGATAAATAAAAAAGTTATACAAATATAATAGTGAGGTTGGAACCTTTACGACAATATAGTAATAGAACACCGCGAAAATCATTGTACCTACATTATAGTCATGGAAGGCAACCTATTTTTGTCAAAAATTGACACACCTAACGATGTTAAAGAAGAACTAAAACAAGAAAAACAAAGCATTGGGAAGACAAGGGATTAAATAACCTGGAAGTTTATTACAGGACTAAACGGTAATTACGACACTAGTAATATTTATACCAAGCTGACAATTACTTCGCGTTCTAACGCCGGTTACTATAAGAAACGAAGTTTATACGATTCGAAATCCTATAAAAATTCAATCACAATTCAACGATTTTTGCTCTGGCTCACTACAGTCAAGAAGGGTGGGTTTACTAACAATAGAATTGAGGGTTTACGATAATTCAAAATTAACGTGCAAGGCGCCACTTAATTACTGGCATTTAAAAGACCCGTAAATCTTTAAATTACGTAACGGAGCCTAGTCATCATATTCAAGCGCTGCGCTTAGCGACTCTCTACAAACAGAAACTTGCCTTTGATGTCTACGTTCTCTGAAAGACCTGTTAAGCTTGTAATGCTGCGTTTTCTCGTAGTTGGAACCCACCGTTGCAAGTCATACTGCGATACGACGTCTCGTACGCCATAATATTTAAATAATTATTTACTATGTTTGTTGTCATCTAGTTCAGCTTATAACAAGAGACTTCTAGCCTTTAACTAAGTTCATAGATTAAGAAATATATATGCAAATCTTGGCCCACTACAGCTCAAAACCTGCCATTTGATGGCTACAAGTTTGTACTCAAATAAAATCCAATTGGCTCACAATCGGTGTAATACAACGATATATTGGCTTTAAGCGCATCCCAGTATACAAGAAATCAAATAGAAAAACACATAAAATAAATGGCCCTTGCTGACACTAAAGGCGATATTACGTAGTTCTACGAGCATTTAACACTTAATGTAGCTAGTGCATACAATCACAACCGACAAACATTTACATCTAATGGATTTCGAAAAGAAACAAGACGAATTGTCTTATATTACAATTTCAAATTGCACTCAAACCGGTCCTCTCAGCAGTCTAACCCTGATTCGCATATTTTTACCGTTTTTAAGCCCTAATATGGTACTGATGTGATGACAGATGGTTAACGTCAAGATACTTGTCATAATTTCTCTCGAAAGAAACGCAAACCTTAATAACATAACATGCCTTTGTAGGTATCCAGCTGATTGCAAAGCTGAGATGAGATCTTGCTGGAAGCACCAATTCTTGAGAAGGAGGTGTTATTTTAACAGTTCGTACTAAGATACACTTTCAATATTATGGCGGTGACGCAGTTTAGCGGTACATTTCTGCGACCTGAAACTAGCCGGACCCGTCTTTTTAGTGGAAAAACACATCGCTTTCGCGAAATTTCCAGCGTCACTGATCAAGCGAACACTCAGCTCGTTCCGCAGGATATGCCCAATTTAGCGTCTAAATAACTTTCTTTCTATTTAAATCTATTATATGATACATACCCATACAAATTGGGGCTGAGAGCTTATTAACTATTATTGCTGAGCTCAGACCCAAATCCCGTTTCAAGTTCCTGCAAGTTGCTTACAGCGAAAAAAAAACACAAGCAGACAACAGCGAATATTTAACAAATCTATCGAACGAAAACTTACGCATTCATAGGTTACACCTGAGAAAAAGGCAAAGTAATAATACCCTAAGTGATGTCACTGTGTATACAGTCGAACTTCAAAGGTATTATACACCAGCCAGTGCCGGTTAAATTATTTCACAAGGGAGTACCCTAAAGCGGTATTCTAATTTTAGCTATAGTTTAAGGTACACCATAAATCTTAAAATATTTATACCTGCATGTAGTACCGTTATCCATATTTACAACATGCTTGTACGAATTGATATGACATGTTTGTCCTCATGTGTGTTTGCAGATTACATTTAACTCTCATAGAAAAGCCATTGTGTATGTTATATCGCATAGTCATGATATTTGAAAATTCAAAATATACTTTGTGGTGTTCATGCTCTGTTTGTCACCACGTCCCATTATTGTGTTCACTAAAACCGATATAATAAAATGTCTGTTATTGAAAAACCTGAAAAATAAATGTACACCTTTTCTAAACGACCAGGTCATAAATGAAAATGAAGTTACTGTCTCAACAATGGCTTCCCTTTAATCCTTTAAAATATATATAACAAAAGCGTTATTTATTGAAGTTGAAAGTAGAATAGCAAAGTGGGTAAAGAGTATTTAAAAGCCATATTGGTTACGTATTAATCATGAAATAACTGAACCTCTACAATTTTAGTTACAGTAAATCATTCCAATTTTATAATATAATCCAAATAGTACAATATAGAAAGGCAGAGGGGAACAGGATGTCAAACTTCCAGTTATAAGGCTGTAACTTTCAATTTAACTTAACTCAATAGGTCCTTTTAGTTTTTAAAATATAATGTATCAAAGCTGTCTAATTTTAAAACTGGTTCTTGACGATCAAGTAATTTAATTTATCACTACTTACGATTGGGAAACAAGCTAATTTCCAACACTGAAAAAGAATCAAAATCGTAACACTATTTGACAATATTCACGCGCTTCTTGAATTCAAAGAATCGCAGATAAATGCATTAAACTCGTAGTAACATTGAGAAAGTATTTGTAAATACATGTGTCCATTCTACAATTAATAACAATGCGCTGTACTGTATTCACTCTTAATAATTATTTAATAGAGTGACTGCTTACAAAAATGTCGACAACAAATATTACTGTCGCCAACTGTTCGACTGCAGTAACTCCTTAGCTAAACATATACTGTATTTAAAAAGACCTTTAAAATATTGCTTCATTTCCCAAGGGGTCATTCGAATTTATCGTAGAGGTCCGAAATGCAGGAAAGTTATTTTACAGAGCCGTTTTAATACTGTCGCCTAAAATTGCTTTCGAAGTGTAGAACCACTAAAAGTAATTGCTAATAGCGTCGTTTGTCACTGTCATAATCAGTATGAGATACTGTAACTCTCACGACCGTATACGATATAAAACCTCCAATAAACAAAATGTATCTGAAACGCATAAAACTTTACGCCGATATCTTCAATTTCTTCTTCTGTGGCGCTATAATGCATTTCATGTAGTGCAACCGTAGAATTAAAATTTATTGACTTGTTTGCTTTACAAAATAAAATTTGATTTTATTAAATTCATTCATTCGATTTTGCTAACCAATTCCACCCAAGTTAATTGAATGGAATTCAATTTTGCAAAATTCAATTGGACGCGACTTGATTGTCTTAAATAATCGAATAAAATGTATTTACTTTACTTACTTATGTACTTATGGCCTTCATGACATTACTTAGGTCAAGGCCAAATCAACAACAGCTCACCACTCTCTTCTGCCCTATGCCATTGCTCTCCAGTTAGTCTCCTAAGGTCCTCTTCCACCATCCCTCCACATTTTGTGGGGTCTGCCTTCACTTCTTGTTTCTTGTGTATATGTAGATAAACACATATAAAATTACACAAATAGTTTAATGAATGCGATCTATTAGATCTGAATATTAACACAAATATTAACATGAACAGTAATATATCTTATGTAGGGGTTAGTAAACATTTGGTCATGAACAATTATCTGAATCACAACAATAAAGAAAGTTAACAACCCACTGTATTAATGATCCACAGCGGCAAACAGACTCTAAATCTGAGCGTTTAATTTAGGTCATGCAGCCAAAATAGGTAGCGCTTGCCTATACGTGAAACACACGACACAGTTATCCCAACAAATGACTCAATACAAGAACGACGTTAGATAAATGTCAATTTGTAGTTTCACTTCAGGTATAATCACCATAGAAAGAAATAGTTTTACAATACCTGGCGATAGCAACCGGCAATGCAGTGTTGAATTACAACAGGTGGAATATCTCACCATGGAGCTGGTTTCGAATAACGAATGACGGAATCAAAGGGAATAGCCTCCAAATTCATAAGGGCTGAGGCGTAAAAGAATCCTTGCTGTGCAAGTTTTGGGAATGGGACGCTTCGACGGTTCATCGCTGACCCACCCTATATATTTCCTCGGGCACAACTCTCACAACAAATCCGCGCTTATTATTTGCACACAAATGCACTGTTTCGACGAGAGTGGTGAGAAATTAAATACGCAGCCCCCAAGAATTAAAGTTCACCCCCGGAACAAGGGTTTTTACAGACACCAACTGTTTATTTCGATATGCTAACAACGTCAGGTTAAGAATGAATTTACCGACGCCACACCAAAAGCGCGGTTGCCAACGAAAGGGGAGCAAAACGCTACTTATTTTTCTCTCTCTAACTCATTCAGGAAAACCGGGTTACGCCAAGTTGCGCAATCATCATACGTGACTTTAATCACGTAGACAATTGAATTATCAAACAATGGGCGTCCAGCACAGGAATAAAAACACGATAAGCCTATTTACGCAAGCTGCTCCAAAAACGTGTGCTTTTCGAAGAAAACTAAGGACTGAGTTTCTCTGCTGACGGTTCTTGTAACAATTCCTAGGGGTCGACTTAGAACCAAATGGTTTAGTACTGAAATTTGCAAGGGGTTTGCGATGCGCAACAAGTGGCGGTACTTGTCGCAATTTACCTCTAACTTCGCCCGAGATTTCAAAATGAAGCAAAAAAACGCGGAAATTTGAAGATGTCGGTACAAGAAGATACAAGACGTCACAACAAGTCCTAAAAACCACGGTTGTTCTAACACTTCTTCACACATATCCTTCTGTAATTGGACCCGTAAAAGATCTTATTATTTTTCTTTCAAATATATTTACCATGTTTCTTTGTTTTCGAGTTAGTGACAGGATCTTTACTATATAACACTACCGGGTGTATTCTTGCTGTATAGATTTTAACTTTTGTTTTCCTCGATAGCAAGTTAGATGGTATCAGGTGTTTCAATACATACGAGCTTTTGGTCCACTGCAGTATCCTCATATTTTTCTTCTTCCATTTGATTATTTATGTTTATTACTGAGCCGAAATACGTCGAAGTTATATTTATCTGTCGTTATTTTCTAGCCTATTCTCGCTCTTCTCTCTCTTCCTACCATAGATATTTTGACTTTTCTTCGTTTGTTCCAAGCCCTATTGTTTCTGCTTTTCATTCCATTTCTACGAAACTTTCTTTTACTGCCTTTGTCTACATCATCTGCGAATGATAATACTTGTGTTTAACAGTGTGCCTTCCCCGTTGATGGTTAGGCTTTTAAGACTTTCCCCAGTACGAGGTTGAACAGAGTTGTCGATAAGCAGTCTCCATGTTGTAGGTCAGTTTTATCTCAAAAACTTCCGGTGTGTGGTTTTGGATTGGTACTTTGGTACTTGAGCCTTCCATCGTTATTTTACCACAGTCCGTAATTTTGCTGGTTTTCCAAATTCTTTTATTATGTGCCATAAGAATTTACTATCTCTTGAATCATAAAGCTGTCTGAAATCTACAAAGAGTTGTTGTATATCCACATTGAATTCCCATGCCTTCTCAAGTACATGTCTTATAAAGATGTCATCTGTGGTCGATCTGTTTTTCCTAAATCCACTCTGGTACTCCCTGAGTATTTCTTCTGCGTAGACTTCTAGTCTTTGGTTTATAATTTTGGCTAGTATTTCTAGATAACATTCAAAATGCAAATTTTCTTATAATCGCTACAACTTGTTATTTCTCTTTTTTGTTTAGTAAAATTATCAGACCGGTCTTCCAGTTATTCGGCAAAATTTCTTGTTCCCAAACTTCTTTTACTATGATGGGTATTCTTGTCTACAGGTATTCTCCTCACGCTTTAATCGCCTCTGCTGTCACATTGCCTTCTCCACGTGCTTTCCAGGTGTTGAGAGATTTATTATATTGTTTTGGTTTGTCTCCATGTCGGTTGTTGGTTTAGCAGCTGCTGAAAGTGTTCCTTCCATCTTTGTAGGATTTCAGTTTTATCGTTCTCCAGTTTTGTTTTTTATCTTATTTGTTTTTGCACGGTAGCCTTTTCTCATATTTTTCGCCGATTCATAGATATTTTCCTTTCTATTTATTTTTTGTGAAATTCTCGTTTTTTCCTTCTGAAAACTCTGTACACCTCAGTTTTTAATCTCTTATATTCAGTGGTAATTTGCTTCGTTTTCCTTTGTGGTATTTTGATCCTTGCTTCTTTTACCATCTTTAAACTTTGTTCACACCCTTCATCAAACCAGCCGTGTCTTTTGTGTCTTTCAGTTCTTTTGTACGGTTTTTTTGTGCTCGTCAATATTTCTTCAATGGTTTGCTTAAGTTTCTCTTTTGCGTCTTCCGTCTCCCATAGGGCTACTTTTTTTCCTTGCCTGTTTCCGGTTTCTTCATTTACAAATTTGTTTGTATTGAACTTGAATTTTTCATTTGTTATTATTTTGTTTTGCTTGGGGTGTTTTTTGAATCTCACGTTCTCTAAGAGATAGTATTTGATATGATTCGATTTTATTAAATCCGACTGAAATAGATTCTGTTACGTTCTATATTGTTACTCAATCGAATTAAACTTATTATTCTACTATTCTTCTTCCTAATACATTAGGCCAGTCACCTGTTTAGTACTACAAGCTTGTGCTTCTATATGCTTCTTTACTCGTAAGTCGGGCACGTGGGTAGCCTTACCCGTGGAAATTGAGGAAGAGTTTGTTTGTTAGAGAATAACGACTACCATAAGTGTTACCGTGATAGCCGGTGAGCGTATGATTTATAAAATCGATCTAGTCGCCGGAAATCGAATACGGGCCGGCCGCCTGAGAGTCGAGCATTTGCTCGCGGGGCCATCTGCTTAATTTTCTTAAATTCGATTATCCTAACCATCGAGTTAAAAGTAGAATAAATGAGTTACATTAATTTGCTTACTTTACGAGTAGGAGTTATTTTATTAAATCCAACTCAAGTGGATGTTATTAAGCTCGCTTTTTCTGTTTAACTAGTTTGCACTGTATCTGCTTTGCTTTAAAATCCGGTTTTGTTAAATTCTATTCATAGAGGCTATTAAATTCGATTTAAATTTGATTTTTGTAACCCATCGACTTAAAGCGATTTTATTTATTACATTTGGATGAAGTAGATTGTAGGAAATTCGAACTTGCTGTCTAACTGAACCAAATGCTTTTTGTTTTACAAGGTATAATTCAATTCGATCCGACTCTCTTGAATAATAAAGTTAATATTTTCTGCTTCACGAGGTACTATTTGCTATGATTCCAATTCATTAAATCCAACTCAAATCAATACTATTAAGTTCGATTCTCCTGTGTAATTGATTTAAATAACCTAGTTCATCAGCTTTACAAAATAAAATTAAATTTTGTTAAAACCGATTTGATTAGATGCTATTATAGATATTAACGATACAAGTTTGATTATGAGCAGCTTAACGAAACGAGTCTCGTTAAGTGCCATAAGCAAACGTGTATTGTTCAAGATTTTATCTTCATCAATACATTCTGGTTCAATGTATTTTTTGATATAAAAAGAGTGCGGTAATAAAGCTTTTAGCGATACTAAAATTAATTTGGTTAAAGTCTATAACAACACTGATGAAGATAAAATTCAATTTCATTCGATTTACTCGACCAATCGAGTGCAAGTAATTTCAAAAATAATTCAAATCGATTAGACTGGCAAATTCGAATTTGCTGACCAAATAAAACAAATAATTGTTTTACTTTGCAAAATACAATTCAATTCGACTCGACTTGATCAAGTTGTATTCGACTTTTTTGAATAACGGAATTATAGTAATTAAAGCTGATATATACCGGATGACCGGCAAAAACCGAACATAACAAAAGCATGGTATATCACACGGTTACCAGAAACATTTAGTTTAATTTAAAATGTCGTCCAGATCAGAACTTTAAATTATAGGGAGAGGGCTGAAAGTCCTTAGACATCAATTACAATAGACATTTTATTTGTTTACAAAAAATTAAATCTTGCTAGGTTCAGTATTCAAACCGGTCACCCGGTATACAGGATGCCCAACTTAAATGTACACAGCTTTAAGCAGGTGAGTATACAACACACATTACATTTCAATGGAGAATGGTATATGTGTTGCATACTCACCTGCTTAAAGCTGCGTACATTTAAGTTGGGTACCCTGTATATAGAGGGAAGGTCATTAGTACAAAAAAGCTTAGGCCATTAAAGATATCGCAATAAAACAAGTGTCATTGTATACAGGGAGTCAGAGTGCAGTTCATAAAATTATATTGCACTATACCGGGTGTACCGTATTTGCAGAGCCACATTTAACTTAATTTGTTTTAACTGGCACATCTGCATATTTTTACATATTTGGATTTCTCCTTTCTTGCTCTTTATAAACAAGTTCAGTTTTTGAAGTTTACTTCAGCCATTATTAATTTTTTTCTGTATAAAACGTGTGCTTGCAGACACTTATTTAAAAATCAGTGGACACACAGTTTTTGGGATATCAAATTGAGATTCCGCGTATATTAAAAGAACTTTTTGGAGTATTATTTGGAACGCTTTTATGTATTGTGGGGTTACTTTGCTGTAGCACGTTAACCTTTAGAAATGTTAAAGTGCCATAATCTATTTTTTTTTCAAATGGCAAGTGTCATATTTGATTGCTTAGTGGTCTTCAACGTCTCATTTTACATTTTTACACCTTACATCTCCTATACCAAAAATTTATGGTTTAGGATATAATTCAATTTTGTTTAAATGCATTCATATCTCATCGATACCTACCCAGTGTGCCATGAAAACCAAGCTTTCTTTATGAATTTTTGGTTGACATACGTCACAATCGCACTCGTTCTATGTCACCTTTTTGAGTTGTCGGGGAAATGAAATTAACAAAAGACGTATTGAGAGAAATTGAGAAATACCACCATAGGAGACACGCAAAAATTAAAGACTTCCGAAAAGTGCAAAGCAACTATACACCAGTACCAAAAATGTACAATAGGAAATGATTTTTTTATAACAAATAACATTTAGAATTACAAAACATATTCAAAATAAATGCCTTCTTTGGTTATACATTCGTTTATTTATACATTTAGGGTAGTTGTGTATGTGTATACTTGCATACTTGTGAATATTATAAAACCCTGTTTTGCACTTTTCGAAAATATTTAACATTTGCGTGTCTGCTATGTTGGTATTTCTACTTCTCTCAATACATCTTTCGTTGATTTAATTTTTTTGACAAATTAAAAGCTTGTCGTAAAGCGAGTGTGATTGTGACGTATGTAAGCAAAATTTCAGTAAGAACACTTGGTTTTCATAGCACGCTTGGTAGGTATCGATGATATATGTGTGGTATACGACATATGGTGTGTAAAAGATGTACAGTGAGACGCCGAAGACGACTAAGCAATCAAATGTGGGACGTTCCATTGCGAAAATTAAGTTATGGTGCTTCAAAATTTCTAAATGTTAACGTGTCACAGCAAAGTAACCCCGCAATGTATATAAGCGTTCTCATAGCCAAATAATACTCCCAAAAGTTCTTTAGGCATACGAGAAATCTCAATTTGACATCCCACAAATTGAGTGTCCTGTGATTCTTAAATAGGTATGTGCATGCGCACGTTTTTACAGAAAAAATTGCAAAAAACTCCAAAAGGGCTAAAGCAAATTTTAAAAACTAAACTTGTTAATGAAGCTTAAGGAAGGAAATATGCAAATATACAACAATATACTAGGTGTGCTATTTGAAAAAATTAAGTAGAATGCGGCTCTGCAAAAATGGTACACTCTTTATAGTGCAATATAATTTTTCAAACTGTACTGTTACTTCCTGTATATAATGGTGTAATATCTGACCCTTCTCATAAGGGTTGTTAAACTCTACGCTCGTCGGGTAGCTCAAAGTCGTAGGGGGTTCCCCTCAGATATATGATAATTTAGCATACAAAAACACCATCGGAATACATTTAAATAGTTTACTATGTTTACCTACGATACATTTCAGTAATAGATATTTCCAAAGTTCATTTACACAAGAAATAACAATAAACCCGTGTGGACTGCTGGAGCTGATAGCCGGCGTCCTTATCTGCACGGAGCACCAGGCGTTGCACGTGCGGTTGATAATGGTCCTTGCGCAGTAGCTGGAATCAAAACAGAGTTAACCGGTCTGCTAATTGTACAGTAAATCATATCACGGCTCTAGAGATTTTACTGATAGTGCAGGGGGTGAAGCCCGCCTCTAAATTCATTTAGAGATATACGGAGACGGTTAAGCTAGAAAGGCCGCATTGCGTTAACAAATATGATTTTAATTTCAGAGTCCGAGCGCCGACCAAATATTGCCGCTTTTCCTCCAAAGCGGGCCGGGGAAATCTCGCGCTCTCGGACTATATTACGACTGGCAAAATTTAAATTACAACGACTGCTAACTTTGAGCACGGACGGCTTCAAATATGAATCGAAATACAAGTCTAAAGCTTGAGTGCGGGCTGTTTTGATTACGTCTGGAGATTATGATGAATGCTAGTTTAAAGTTCAGGTGCGGATTATTTCAATGCTGAATTGAAATTAACAGGAATACAAATTTACAGGTCGGATGCGGGTTATTTTAATTAGGAATTAAAATCGACAGGAGGACAATTTATGTTCGTGGCGTACACCTTAGGAGAAGGTGGCCGCTCTCAACAACCTATAGGTTTTAATTACAGGAATGGCTAAATTCGTGCAGTGGGTCTTCAGAAAAGTCTTCCACTTCAAACGAATTGCAGGGATTTAATTATAGGAGCGGGAAGAATTCGTGCAGTGGGTCTGCAGAGAAGTCTTCCACTTCAAACAAATTCTTTGCAGGTCATTAATTACAGGACTGGCTGATATTCGTGCAGTGGGTCTTCAGAGAAGTCTTCCACTTCAAACGAATTGCAGGGGTTTTATTATAGGAGCGGGAAAGAATTCGTGGAGTCGGTCTTCAGAGAAGTCTTCCACTTCAAACGAATTCTTTACAGGTCTGGTTATCTACTCACGGTTACCGGAAGGGAATCAAGGATGATCGGGAACGGGAGTCGGACTGGGGTCTGGAGAGTCTCTGGGAAAATCTGCTGGAATCTCGTGGAATCTCGTCGCGATTGAACGGTGCAGCTCCTTTTATGTGCCCTGGGAAAGTTCTCAAGTGGGGATAGCAAGTGGGGATAGCGGCGCGCGACTCGAGTCGGTACTACCTTGTTATCTCTGGACGTGACGTCGGTCCCTGCGCGCTTGTCATCACGGGCAAAATGTAACTTGAGATAACGCGAGACTGGGCGATGCGTAAATTAAACACATTTTTATTGTGTAATAATAATTTACGCGGAGGCTAGCGTTACAATGGCATAATGGTATAAGTATAAAGAAACAGTATATAAATAATAGACCGTATGTATCTATCAATAAATAAAACAATTAAGAGTGTTAGGCTGTCGCAGTAAATAATATCACCTGACAATTACATCAGAAACCATGAGCTTGCATTTGTAGATGATTTAAACTGATTTGTCTGCAAAATAAAATTCATATTGTAAATTCGATTCGATTATATGCTATTAAATTTGATTTTTTTGACCAATCGGGTCAAAACAATTTTATTAAAGTCGAATCAAAGTAGCTTGTATGAAATTCAATTTTGCTCACCAACTGAATCAAATTAATTTTCTATTTTCGTCAAGTAATTGAGTTAAACTAATTTGTTTACTTTAATAGATACTGTTCTATATGATTCCCAGTTCGACTTAACTTGGTGCCCCTAACCAATCGGGCAATCGAGGCAAAATGAGTTTAGCTAATTCGGTTGTAGTAGATTGCATGAAAGATTTGGCTGAACAATGGAATCAAGTTTATTATTTTATTTTGCAAAGTTAAATTCAAGTCGATTTTCTTCAATAATCGAATTCGATTAATTTACTTTACTAGACACTATTCGATATGCTTCGATTTTACTAAATCCAACTCAAATTAAGTTAAATTTCGTGTGTAATCGCTTTAAACTGCCGAGTGAAAGCGATTTTATTAAATTCTAATCAAGTAAATGGTAGGAAACACCGCTTTTCCTGACCAACCGAATGAAATTTTTATTTTGTGAAATGCTGCAATATAATTCGATTTCACTTTCTTTAATCATCGAATTATATTGATTTATTTGATTTACAAAGTAGAATATTGATATGTCTACTTTACGAAATTTGATTCTATCTTCACGTCCAACGGATCAAAACAATTTTATTGAATGCTGTCAAATCGTGTCTTTTTGTACATTTAAATTTGGCCTTACTTCACTAAATTTCATTCGAACCTCGTGTTGTTTTTGCTTCTGAATCTAATCGATTTTCCATTTTCTACTACTGTAGGATAAAAATAGAATTTATTTGCAAATAATTCAATATTTTTCAAGAAAATTCTATCAACTCTTTGAGGTAGCGTAGTTTAAGTACATATTATTACGATTCTACAATTCATCACCAAACATTGATTTTTTTCTTAAATCGATTTTTGATTCACCGAAGCCTAATTAAAGCGTTTAAAGACTTGAAAGGAAGGAATATCCCGAGTGCATGTCCAATTGCCGACGCGCTTGAAAAAAAAATATACAATTTGACTTGCATTTTAAAGACTATTTCTTAAAATGTTATTTTAAAGTTAATACCTATTTTTAAATTAGAAAAATTAATTAGATATTAATCGAGATACAATACCAAGATCCCTTTTGAATTCCAGAATGTATTGACAATTTGCACTACTGCAAAAAAAGTTAAATAGACTCCGCTATGCTTTACTAAAAGTATTAAAACAAAATTTTATTATATTTCGTTATCATAATGGTATAAATAAAGACAACTCTAAGTGATTTATCACATTTCACAATATATCGAAAATGAAATTCAATGAAGAAACATTTTATACCCTGACCATGGATCTTTCACAATCATAAACTTAACTGCGGACGTTTGTAGCAGCGTCGACTTTTAGGTGCTGTCTACTTACTATTTCCTACAAAAAACGTCGGATGATTGAAAATACGCTTCATAGTCTCTTTTACTGTATCCTTTTATGTCTCTGTTGGGAAATTGAGACTTTCCATCGTTCGTCTCTAGGGAATTCGGTTCTAAACCTCTAAATACTTCTGAAATCGTTAGCAACTATAGTAGATTTTATGCACAAGGAAAATATAATTTTGTTTTCTTAATAGTTTACTTCATCTTCTAGGTTAATAAGCATGGTGTTACAAAAATTTGCACTAGCTACATTAATTCTGTGAAATAATAATGCTAATGTATCCACTTTCTATAGAAGGTTCTGATAATTGATTTTATTCAATTTTGACAGTTTAAAATGTCATTATTAACTATGTGTCTTAATTCACTAGTGAATTTAAAAAGTTTAATTCGCCAGTGAATTAAAAAAGTTTCAATGGAGAACACCATAATTTTTAAAGACAACAATTTAGATCAATTCGAAGATGAATGGGCAAATTTAATCTTGATTTGAATATTTTTTATTCAAAATTTCGTCAAAATTGAATAAAAACATATATACGCCACGTGAATTAAACATTTATTCACTCAAAGATATGATCTCACTCGCACTACGTGAGCTCAACATCTTTTATAAACATATGTTTAATTCACTTGGTGTATAGTATTTATTACAACATTATGTACTGTTATAGTAAATTTATGCAAAAGAGAAAACTTATATTCTCTACATTCAGCCGTAATTAACGAAATAAACTCGTACTTCAATTTCTTACTTTAATTTAAACTATAAATCTTAATATATAAAACGAGGACAGCGATGTTGTCATGGTAGTGAGATAATTACATCATTAACTATGGCGTGGATTGACAGCCAGGCACAAAATTGTGAGCACTCTTCAGCTTTTTCAAATCTTTGTAAATAACCGCTAGCGACTTCAAGCCAGTACTTTTCCAAACAATAATATCTTTTAAGCAAGGAACAGTTTACTAAACCACATTATAGAAAAGCAATTCTGGAATATTTAGTAAATGAGGTTTCAGTTAAACTACTCTTGCATAAAACAAACACAGTGCTTGTCTGAGGGGAAGAAACTGCCGTTGGGAAGCAGAGGCGATATTATTTTATTATTCTCAATTTACGATAAAAAGATGCTTATAGCTCAGTTCTCAAGATGTGCGATTTTGCACGTACAATAGATGAGATGCGCAGAATTAACAACAACATATCAAAAGCTACTAGCGATTGCTACAAAATTTCAATCATATCAAGAAGGCTTATTAAAAGAATTGGAAAGACAAAACGACACGTATGATATATCAAGTAAGATGTCGGAAATAAGAGGAATATCAACCATTCCAGTTAGAGTTAAGGAGGAAAATAGATTTTGTATGTTAACAATGAGAAATGAAAGAATCAAAAAATGGTTAAAGTACTTCAAAAATATTTATGTGAAATGTGAGTTGAGAGGTACCGATACAATGAATGACACTGAAGATGTTGAAGAACTACGTATATCTAAACACGGGCGAAATCAGAAGACTAGAAACAATATGCAGACACAAATATTACATCTATTACTGAACAAGATATAGGGATGAGAGCAAATAACAAGGAACTGAACAGAGGGATTGATAATAAAATTACCACAGAAGGGAGACAAATCAGAGTGCGATACTTAGAGACCGATAACAATAATACAGCAACCGAAGTTTTTACGAGAATAATTTTTGAAATAATAACGTGAGATGATCTTTCGACCCCCAAGCTTAGAATAATTGTGGATATAAGAGAATTGAGTTGCACAAAAGTTATCTAGATTTTCAAAAGACATTCATGAAGTGGACACGACCAAACTATGGAAAATCTTAAAAAATATGAGTTATTGGCAAAATGCCTTCCTGTAATTACATTTACAGTGTTAGTACAGAGTATAGTGGCATAAGATGAGAAAATTACAATAGAAATATGCATTAGACGAGGGTGGCTTCTTTTAAGACTTCAGTTTCAACTTGAATGCCTAAAATACGCATACGTATGTATATTCACAGAAAAAAGCCTTCTACAAGAAAACTGAACAGTAGGATTTGTATTAAATATAAGTAAAACGAAAACATTACAAATTAATCCGGAGGATGTAAAAGAAGTAACAATAAACGGAAATATGGTACAAAACGTTTAAGATTGTTTTGCCTTTATAATGGTCTACATTTTGAGATCAGTTATATAAAAACCTTTTGAATAAAATTTAGTCGAAGGTTTATTAATTTAAATTGTGCCGACGTATCCGATTATTAATATATAGAAAATGTGGAAGTTGTGAATCTATGTTGCAAGTAAATATCTCGTTTATGACATAAAAAGCTGAGAAAAAAAATCTCACTTCGGTTAAAAGAGGCACTGTATTTTGCTTCACAAGAAATAAAAAAAATATTTTTCGCCGAGGTCAACATTGTTCTACATATGTAGGTAAGGTCACGAGTGTCTACAAGATACGAAAGTCAGTTTAATGACCTAGTGTAGCCGCGTTGTGCAAATTGCGATCTACACACCCCAACAGAGATACTCTCAAAATTTAGATATTTAGGGAATAACTTCTTAAATAATTTTTTTCTATAGCACATGTTAAAGTGTGCTTTTATCAACTCAAAACAAAAGGTCAAGTTTTACTTTAACAGCAAGGGTAGATAAAGTAGCACTTTAACATCAAGGATAGATAATAGTTATTTACTATACAAGTGGGATAACAGCATCATTAATATACGCGTGTGTAAGTTACAAACGAGTGCGTAGCACGAGTTATGTAAGCACACAAGTATATTAATGATGCATTATCAATTATCACACATGTATTGTACAAAATTTTATCTACGACTGCCTAAAATTGAGAAAAGTGCATTAAGAGAAATCTCAGATCTGTCATTTTCAAAAATATTTTCGTAGGCAAATGTCATTATGTCATTCATTTGACACTATTTCAGTTACGTAATGAAGTCATTACATAACTCAGTTGCGTAATGAAACCATTACATAACTGAGTGGTGTAATGAGCTTCATTACCTAACTGAAATAGTGTCAAATGAGTGACGTAATGCGTTACTTATCCTACTGGAGTAGATAAAGTAATATAATTTTCTAACTTTTGTTTAAATTAAATATGACAGCTTCGTATTATAGTAGCAACCCAATCTAACTAATGACATTTTGAAATGTGATTGACTGTCCTTATTTTTTTGAAATTGTTAAAGTTCTTGCTATAGAAAAAAATATTGTATTATACACGACGATAAAGTTATTTCTATCCACTCTTTAATCATTAACGTCTCGACTTCGTCTCGACGTTAAACGATTCACTCGCGGATAAAATTTAACTTTACCGTCTTGTATAATAAATTACTATTATATATGCATTTAACCTAGCATATTTAAAATTGACGGTGATCCATCACATGCCTAGCGTACGGACGTACAAGGTATCCTTAAGAGTGTGCTGGCGTTTCATTGTTGAAACCACATGCAATGGTTTATAGATTCTCATGTATTTAATCAGAGAATCAATGCTCTACAATATGCATTTGTTTAAAATTAGTAGAAACAGCGAAATTGTTTAAGATACCAAAAGGTTCTAAACAATTTAATCATTTCTCGAATTTCCTTTATGTAATTATTTATGAAACTATTGAATATGTTACTGTTTATTAAATAGATACCAATTACGGTTTATAACTTCCTAAATAATTTATAATTTTGCAACCAATACTTTTGTATGCAAATATAGATAACAAATAAATGGCGTGGAACCAATAGCTAGTCCACGTCCCTTGCTTGTACAATTCACCTGCAAACCAACTAATAAATCCTCTAACTCCAGGTCCGTCAAGCTTCAAGGAACACGGTTTCCGGATGATGTTGATTTGGGCCCACGGTTTAGCACCAGACGCGAATCCAATCCGAGAACTCTACGACAGTTTGACGGCGATAGACAAGAGATCAGTGGCAGGTGAGCAAATCTGTTTAAATAGGATCTTGACCTGTACCGGCACAATCCGTTTCAGATGCCTTGCGGAGAAAATTGGATCAGGAAAACGAAGAGCGGCGGAAAGGGAACAAGAAAAGCTGCGGAAAGTGCAGCATAACTTAGTAAGCTCCGGCGCCGCCCCGAAGTAACTCTTATGATGCGAACATATCGTGGATGTTAGTTGATAATTATTTTTATATCGGTGTACCCTACAGTAGATAGTTTTGTAACAGTTCTAATTGAGGCACAAATAGAGTGATTAATATTGCGAAATCGTCGCCATGTGTGATTTCCACTTACGATACGATGCGTTTTGTAAAGCATCTCATTAATTTGCAAGTTTTTACGAGATGTCATTTTCATTCTGTAGCTGCTAGTGTACCGACTGATTACATTTTTGATATCTACTGTGCATTTACTACTCACAAAGGACGCGTGTTTACAGCCTCAGTGATGAAAATGACAAAGTACTTCTGATATAAGCATCCATTTTTATTCAGAGCTTTTTACCCATATAAAGTCAAAGTAAAATAATTTTTTATGGCAATTTTAGTATGTTACTAACTTGAGGACTTTCAGCCCAGGTATGGTTCTATGCGTTGCTCTTCCTAAATTAATATGACTTCTAAAATAACTGGACTGGTCTAAGGTGTAAATGGCCATGAGTTAAATTTAACATAATTAATTGCTATTGTATATTTTAATAATAAACTGTTTTTGTTTTATGAAAATAAAGATTTAAAAAAAGTGTATTTTATTATTGCTTAGCAAGCACTCCTCTTATTATTATAAAAGGTAAATTCTTATATCAATTTAAGAAAGTTTATTTTTAAACACAAAGGACCTAGTTAATCAAAGCGCTCGCTAACGATTAGGCGAAGCATAAAGTTGATAATAGTATAACTTCGTATGCAAAAGCTATTAATTAGAATATGCAAATTTGCTTATACGATACGGTTTTAATATATAATAATTTAACAAAGTACACAATTATTCTTTGGTCTAGAAGCGTAGGAACACCTAATAACGATTACACGTGTACGCACAAAGTTCTCTATAAAATATCTGATCTGTATACACCCTCTAACTATTGCTGTCAAAGGCTGGAAGCCTCTCAAATGGAGTACAAATAAGAAATTGCTCACGGGCCAGAATAGAGCAGATAAGGCAAATGTGGCAGAGCTTTTTCCCGGCTTGATATATGCAATCGAACAGACGTAAGGTACCAAGAACAGCTCAATAAGTGCGTTGGCAGTACCATGATGAATTGAATATTAGTCAAAGATCGATCAAGGTTTAACCAGGTCCTGAAACAAATCTGAAATGAAATGTCATGCGACCAAAAGACAAGTTGCCTCCAGATTTACTAGATAGGTTGCAGTTGCAGTTTTTAAAAACAATTAGAAAAAATCTGTAAAGGGCTTTGCACAGAACTTTCCTCGTCGGCATTGTGACACTAAATAATTTTAAAAATCAAATTAAGTTAGGAGTACAAATATCTTCACGTTTCTAATAAATTAAATACATTTTTAAATTTAAAAAAATGTATCCCGCTGAGGTTTGAACCCACCGGATCTGCGGCTCTTCAAAACCTCCGCAGAGGATGTATGTGCAGCGGAATGCCATCTGAGCTACCGCCTCTCTTCGATAAAAGTCCGGCGCGCGCGTCTCATGAAGAGCGCGGTGTAATGGTTGAAACATTTTTATCTTTTGTGACATTATCCTTTATTGGTTGAGTATTATTTTCGACAAATGTAAAGCCTCACCTATATGAAAGTTACTACTTTTTTTTATTTTAAAATTAACACAAAAATAAATCAAATTTTATTTTTTTAAGGTGCTCACCCTGTATATATTTGTATGAAATTGTACCGGTTTCATGCGAGGTAGATATATAACATGTATGCAAACTATCGTCTTCCTCCGACAAATAGTTTTTGAGCTATACTGCCAATAGACAGACAGACAGACAGACGGACAGACATAGAGGCAGACAGACAGAGAGACATACAGACAGACAGACTGACGGAATTGAGAAAACCTCTTTTTTGTCATCTAGTGACCTTGAAACGTAAAGATCTGAAAAAATCTCGGAAGGTCAGGAAGATCTGTCAAAAAAACGTTATTTTTTATATTATAGTAGATTGTAAGTGAGAGAAATGCATCATTATTTGCGAGTGAGAATTTTGAATCGCGAGTGCCCCAGCACGTGCGATACAATTTCTCACGAGCTTATAATGGCATTTCGCTAGCGTGTGATGTACGACGTTTTATCTTACAGTAGCAATTCTTGTGCCTAAATAGTTTGCGCAGTCAAAATATGTCGCGAAATAAATGTATAATTAGTCGCCTATGATTTGTGATATACGTTTGACAGTACTGAAGTGTATTGGCCGTTATGAAGTGTATTGTCAGTCTATGTCAAATTCCAGGATCGTAGGTTAGGTTTTGTTTGTTATTTGACACAGACTGACGCAAAACTTAACCTGAAAATTACGAATTTGACATAGCTTGACAGTGCTACCAACAATGCAGTAGTATAAATAATGAAAACTTACTTGTGAATAAAACTTCATTTTAGTTACTGAAAACAGTTGTATAATACATGGTAATAGGCGTTACTGTAAGATAAAACAATATAAATTGTATTTTATTTTCAGGTAAACTACCCTTCTTGTTTATGATACGGCAAAATTCTATTAAGAAAAGTTGTTCAGAATGGGTCATTATGGCCCTATACAAAATTTCAGAAAAATATGTGGACTTAGATTAAACCGTCATTTTTAATAAATGCAATTTGTTTAATCTAAAAAATTGCGGTTTAATCTAAGTCGACAGATCTTTCTGAAATTTTGTATAGGGTCATAATTTCTCATGCTGACAACTTTTCTTAATAAAATGTTGCCATATCATAAACAAAAAATTGTAGATTATGTTATTAGGAGTAAAAGTGATACTTTATGTGGCGAAGCTGAAGTTTATTTAGCCGAACGTCAGTGAGACATATAATTCAGCTAAGCCACATAAAGTCACTTTTACTCCGAATAACATATACTATTTTATCCGCAAACGTATTCAGGTAAATTTCATTATTATGAATTAAAAAAAAAGGATGCATCGGCCGGGAATCGAACCCATGCCACCCGCGTGACAGGCGAGCACTGTACCCCTGCGCCAACCTCTGTTGTTCAAATAACGCGCTACTGTAATGATATATAAACATACTGAATCACCCGAGCTAATAGCACACGGCCACAGCAGCTGTCACACCATAACACCCGGCGACAGATGTTCCGATCGGCTGCTTAAAGGTTTATTTAAATTAAAACTTTTTTGTACTCTTTTTGAAAATAAAAACCGGACTACGATCTAAGTCTAAAAATTAGCAAACTTTTAAGCCATCATACAATTTAATCGGTCCAGTATCTTTGGAGAAGATAGCGAACAAACATAGAAAGAAAGAAAGAGAGCAACGATTTTGTGTGCTTATGCAGATAAAGTACACAAAAGTTGCTATTTTATCTTCTTAGGCAGATAAAGTGACACTTTTACCTTGTCAATAAAGACAAATAAGTTGTCACTTTTGTGACGTTTACGGATAAAAATAATTTACCTAAAAATAAAATACAATTTATACATAAAGTACGTTTTTTTTTTCTATAATAACTATCAGCGTTACAATGTTGGTACATATGTGATTAAAACGCTAGGAAATTTTTATACCTCGTGTTAGTAGAACTTTTTCAAAATTATGGTTATGTATCAATTTTGAATGTCAAAGTTTCTTAATTTGAACTCTTGACAAATTTCTTTAATTTTGCAAACATTCATTATGTTTATTTTCAAATATTGTAAGTTTAATCATTATTAAATTTGCAATATGTTACTATGCTGTTCGTTTTACCCACTATTATGACATATCTGTCAAAATGACAATCAGTTTTTTAGTGGAAAAAAAGGACTAAAAACATATGTACCAACATTATTAAAACTAGGGACCCTGCAGGAATGCAACTTATCCCCTAGAAAGTTGACCTTGAAAATTATTATAGAAAAAAAATGTACTTTATGTCTTGTTCAATCTAAAAAATAACAGTTTAATCTAAAGGGATAGATCTTTCTGGAATTTTGTAGAGGACCATAATTTATCATTCTGAACAACTTTTATTAATAAAATGTTGCCGTATCATGAACAAAACTGGTAGTTTACCTGAAAATAAAATAGTATTCGCTTCCCTGTCAAGGCCTACTTGATATTTAAAAACTAAAAATATTCACAAAATTCTTTTCAAACCAAGCAGGACGGAATCCCAGAAACTTAAAATAAAATTCAAAAATTTTTAGTCCATCAATACTGGGACACACTGTATAAATGGGTAATTAGTAAGAACTTACAAGTTTAACTCCACACTTCTTAAGGGCCCATAAAACTTGAACAGTTTGACTTAATTATAAATAGATACTAAATTACAAACAATTTCTACAGAAAAGTAAATAATTTCCTCTACTACATAACTACGAATACAATTTTTTCTAAGGTCAGAAAGAACACACACTTGGCAATAAAGCAATTACGTTTGTCCAAACAGAATTTGTCAAAAACAAATGAAATTGCATTACAGATCAATTTTTATGGAAGCTAGAAAGTTTTAAACAAAAGTTTAGCCATAAAAATACAAGCTGCAAGCACGATAGGCGTATGATAAAAAAAAACTTCTTGCAAGGTGTCCTTGCACTGGAAAAGGAGACGTAAGCAGATCGATGACTAGATGGACCGGTTGTATGATACAATCATGGCATAGGGTAAATTGTAAACGCTGGAAGTTGGAAGGCTTTGTGGTAGGTTGGCTGAATAGGGAAGATGCTGAGGTTATTAAATGTAGCATCTTAAATCACGTTCATGCAAAAATGGCCTTTGTCCTATTAAAATACCCTCTTTCCATCTTTAAAACAAGATAGCACTGTATCCATTCTCGAGTTGCAATAATTTACTTATTATCGTCCTCGACTTTTGTTCTTCCCTTACCTTTAAAATTGTAGGAAATGGTCCACCCTGAAAATGAGATGGTAGCTGCATGTCACTATTCCTTCACTACATTGATCCATATACGCACAATTGAAATCGATGTCCCCCTCGTTTAAATATCAAACTAAAAAGAGATGGCTTAGTGTTCGATCATCAGAATAAAAGGGATGGTCAAGTTTGTAAATGCAGCATATTAAATCGCCTTTTTGGCAACGTCTTCCTGAAGGTATTGAAATATTCCTCTTCCATCTTTAAAACAAGATAGCGTAGTCTCCATTCTCTAGTTCGAAAACGGTAATAAGTAGATCATTGCAACTCGAATAGAACAGCACTGATGTACTTATTATCGTCCTCAATTTTTGTCCTCTCGCCCTTAATATTGAGGGACATCGTCTATTTTGATGACGAGATGGCAGCTGCATGCCACTATTTGTTTACTACATTGATCCATATACGTACAATCGACAACGACTTTTTTCCTTCTTTAACCCCTTTTAATTATCAAACCAAAAAGATATGGCTTCGTAATATTTTTTATTTTTTTTTATAATTTTAATTTTAACCAGATCAACAATATACATTGCTATACATGGTTTTGATACTAATTACAATTTGGTAACTTAATTATCTTAGCTTTGAGGCAATCTAATAGTGTCTCCTCGAAGTTTAATTGTTAAACTATCTTAAATGTTGTCTATTACATCTTGGGGGAGTTTCCTTTTAAGTCTAGTGTGAATATTACGGCGACCGAGCTGTAGATTCACTGCACTTTCACAGAAGTTTATATTATCGAAGAACTTTTTGGTTAGTCTTTGGATGAATGTCTTTATTGGTTCAATTCCGAGTTCATTGTGGATTTGGGTGTTGGTGACAAACCACGGAGCATTAACTGCTATTCTAAGTACCTTGTTCTGGAATACCTGGATTTTTTTGATGTTGGTATCTGAGGCTGAGCTCCATACAGGGCAAGCGTACGTGATAAGAGATCTTAGCAAGGCTTTATACAAGAGTAGCGTACATTCTGTTCGTAGAGGGGATTTTCTGTTGAGTAGAGGAATAAGTTGGGTTAGTCTTACATATCCTTCATTTAGTTTCTTGTTTATGTGCGCACTCCAAGTGAGGCGTGTGTCCAGTAACATGTCCAGGTAATTAACGCTTTGAGTTTTATCGGTCCAGGGTATGTTTTCTCCGTTTATAGTTATGTTTGGTACGTTTATAATACGCTTTAATGTGAAAATTTTATTAGCACATTTTGAAGAGTTAATCATTAGTCCCCATTTTGTGAACCATTTTGCTGTGATGTTAAGGGCGCTTTGGAGTTGTTCGGCGGCTTCTGTGAGGTTGTTATGTTGGACGATGATTGCCGTATCATCGGTGAATGTTGCTATCTCACAGATAGTTTGATGTGGGATGTCGTGAGTATAGATGTTGTAGAGTATGGGTCCGAGTACGCTTCCCTGCGGGACTCCTGCCCAAGCGTCTTTTGTCGTAGATAACGAGCCGTTGACTTTTACTGCAAAGGTTCGGTTGTTCATGAAGGAAAATAGAATGGCCTTTAAGTAGCTAGGTATGTCTATGTGTAGTATTTTGTGTTTTAACCCGTCAATCCATACTTTATCGAAGGCCTTTGAGATGTCGAGAAAAGCTATGACAGTAAATTGCTTATTTTCGAATCCTTGCTCTATTAGCTCTGAGACCTTTTGTAATTGGAGTGTTGTCGAGTGGGTTTTGCGAAATCCGAACTGGGTTTTGGGGATTATATTGTTGTTTTCAATTGCTTGATTTAGTCGGTGACTAATTACTTTTTCTAGTAGCTTTGATAATGTACTGAGTAGACTAATTGGCCGGTAGCTACTTTTGTCCTTGCCATTTTTTCCTGATTTCACAACCATCAAAATATGTGCATGTTTCCATCTGTTCGGGAAGTAGCCAGTTCTCAGGCATGCATTAAATAGGGTTACTAGGTAAACAATGCCTTTTTTGGGTAGGTTTTTTAATACCACATTGGGTATTAAGTCGTTTCCTGGGGCTTTTTTAGCGGCAATTGCTTAATATAGGCCATGAGTTATTTGGGGTGGCGGGAAGGTCAAAATCATTGCTTATTGGCATGTGTGTTTCGTTGTATGCAATCACCGTGTTGTAGAAATGCCTGTTTTTTCTGCGATTGATGGAGTAAAAGTTTTTTCTAAGTGATCAGCAAATAGTATGATTTTTTCTTCGTCTGTGCTGTATCTGATATTGTTGTCCACCAATGTTGGTATAATGGTTTGTCGTCTCGTAATCGCTTTTGTTGTTTTCCACATTCCTGGGTCATTCTTTTCTAGGTTCTCTATGTGCCTTCTGTAACTGTTGATCCTGTGACTGTCTAATTCTCTTTTTATCCTGTGAGAAATGTTGTTTAATTGGTTCTTTACAAGGGGGTCTCGTATTTGCTGCCATAGTCTGCGTAGTCTACTCTTTTCGTTGATAATATCTATAATGTGCGTTGGCGGTATATTTGGAGTTGGTTTGCGGTTGTTGGGTCTTGTTTTTGTTGCGGTGGGCACTGCACTGGTCACGATTGATGTAAATGTTTCGATGTTAGTATCTATGTCTCGTGTATTATTTACTGGATAGGGATTGACTAACTGGTCGTTTAAAGTTGCTTTAAATTTTATCCAGTTCACTGTTCCGTTTATTAACCTTGGCTGAGTTGTTTTTGAAATGTTTACATCATTTAGGGTGATTAATATCGGTAGATGGTCTGAATCTAGCTCATTAATTATCGTTTGTTGCAATGGATAAGCCCAGTTCCTTGTCACCGCTATATCTAATATGTCTGGCTGGTGATCGCGTCGATATGGAAAGTAAGTGTATCCGTTAGGGGCGAGTATCTGAAGTTGTTGGTTTACTGCTATATTATTGAGTTGGGTGCCGCTAGGATTGTTCCTACGACAGCCCCAGTACGTGCTTTTGCTATTTAGGTCGCCTAGTAGCAGCGTCGGCATTTGGTCATCGAAGATGATGTTAAAATCGGCTGCGTTTAGTTTTACATTTGGTTGTTTATAGGCTGACGTGATTTTTATCTGCCTGGCGCTATCGATTGTTGCATATATGGATACAGCTTCAATACTATTACAGGTAGGGTTGTCGAGTAAGTTGAATTGGTATTTGTTTTTTATTAAAATGGCCACTCCCCCTGAAGCAACGCGAGCTGATCTATCATTACGTACTACGTGATAGCCGCTTATTTTGAATATCTCACCTTCACATAGGTGAGTTTCAGTTATACACGCAATGTCTATTTTATATCTTGCCAAAAAGGCTATGAGCTGTGATCGCTGGGATTTTATCCCATTAGCATTAAAATTTAAAAATGTGGTATTTTTATATGTATTTGTCATATTATTTGCCATTGAGGATGTTAGGGAGGAGATTGTTGATAATATAAGTTTTAATTTGCTCAATGATTGGGGTTATAAGTTGAATGATAATCTTACTTATGTTGTCGGTCAGAGGGGTTGCGTTATCTATGTAGAAGGATTGATTTTGAGGTTGAGATTTTTGGGTTGTAGCTTGTGAGTAGGTTGTGTTTGATCGAGTAAAGTTTTGATTTGTTGCTTGCCTTGGTTTGTTGAATGGTGTTCGTTGTTTTTGAAGCATTACATGGTGTGGGCATCCTCGATAGCTGGCAGGATGTTCTCCCTGGCAATTAACGCAGATTGGTTTTGTGCTGATTTCTTTTTTGCAGTCTTTGGTATGATGGTCTTGATTGCACTTTACGCACCTGGGTTTAGCTGCACAATAGTTTTTGGTATGTCCATACTGCTGGCAGTTATGGCATTGGGGTATGTGTTGCTGTTTTCTCCTTACTTCAACTGTTACTTTGCAGTTGGCTAAGTATTCTAGCTTTAGGATGTTATTAGATACGTCAGTAGATGGTAGTATAACTGCACAAATAGGTATTGGGTGTTTGTCTCGATTCCTAAGCCGAGTAACGCTTTTTACTGGATATTTTAGATCTTCAAGTTCTTGTTTGATTTCGTCTTCTGTAAGCGATATAGGTACACTTCTTATAATCACCGACAATGGTTTATCATTTGGGTTCTGGAAGGTGTGAAATTGTACCAGGTTTGCCATATAGTACTTTGATAGTGCTCGGTAATGCTCTTGCTTTTTTAAATTTACCTTAAGGTATGTGCTTTTTAGCTCAGTGGTGAATTCATCATTAGCTATTGCTTTTATATCTCTGATAATTTCTTTGTGATTAGATGTTGTCGCGTTGTGGATAAATAGTGGAGGTATTTTGGGGGGGGGGGTTATGCTACTTGGTTTATCTTGGCTACTTGATGCTTCGCTATTAGTTGAATTATTTTCTGTTGATAATTCGTTGTCTGAATCAAGAATATGATATCGATTTTTGTTTGTAGAATCGTTAGTACTCCAATAGTATCTTTTTAGTACTTCATTGACGGGAGGAGTTAATTCGCCTGACTTACGTTACCCTGTGTTTGCCATTTGAATATCGTACCTGACCCTTGGATGGGGTCAGGCCGATTTGGGTTTGGAGTAGTTATTGCAGTTTATTTTTGATGTTTAATGTCACTGAACCAATTGATATTAAACACAGCCGGTCCGCGACCGCGCGATTATAACGAGTTCAAGATATCACTTCCAGCAGATCCTACGCGTCTGCACAGCTCGAGCGTCCGAACTCAACTCGGCTTCGTAATATGTTATCAGAGTGAAGAGAATGGTCAAGTTCGTAAATACAGAATATTAATTTGCTTTCTTGGCCAAACAAATTTTAAGAAATTTGTTGAGGATTGCTTTTCAATATATAGTTTTCCTGTAAGTATTGCAATTTTATCGTTCCACCCTTAGAATGACATAGCGCTGTCTCTATTCTTGCGCTGCTACTTATTATCGCCCTCGATGTGTTCCTTTTGCCACCCTTAACATTGGAACTATAATGGCATCTATATGTCACTATTCCTTCACTACATTAGGCCATTTACGTACATCGATTTATTCTTTTTAAGTGTTCTTTTGCAAACGCAGCACATTAAATTGCTTCAACACATAACGCTGCCTACGTTCATGAGCTACGATTATCTGTTTATTATAGTCCTCGATTTTTGTCTTTTCCGACCCTTAAAATTGAGGGAGATCGTCTACCTACAAAATGAGATGGTAGCTGCATGTAACTATTGCTTCTCTGCATTGGCATTGATATATTTACTATCGACCTCAAGTTTTCCCTCTTAAGTAATCTTCTAAACTTTAAATCCAAAACAATAGCTTGCTGCTAAGTCAGCAGTATAAAGATGATAGTAAAGTTTGCAAATACAGCATCTTAAATCGTTTTCTTGGCAAAGCGACTTTTAAGAATTTGCTTGGAATTGATTTTGTATATAGTCTGCGTATTTTGAAAAGTGTCCTTCCACTCTCAGAACAGCATAACGCTGCCATCATTTTTGCGCTGCAAATATCTATTTATCATGTCCACAATTCTTTATCTCAAATTAAACAAATTAAAATTTGAATCCAAATTTAAAAAATACAGTTCAATAGGTTTAAAAATACAAATTTAATTTCACATGCTTTCGTTCAGGAAGTTTAAAATGTCACAACTGCAAGTTAGAAATCTTGCTTAATGCATGCACGAACGACCTAGTAATACGAGTTCACTGTAACATAAATGCATATATCGCGGAAATAAGCTTGCTTAAGCGCTGACTGTTGTTATTACACTTTATAGCCACCCAATAAGAATAAACACTTTACACTTTGATATAATGCAATTTTAGTACCTAAGCAAATATATATGTATATATAGACCAATCCTTTATCTAATAGACGTGTCTGTCCGGGACGCTGGTCTGTCCGGGAGGCTGTTTTGTCTGTCTGGGACGCTGTTTCAGCAGCCAAACCGTAAGAGATAAAGAAAAAAGTTATTAAAGTTATATGTTTGGAATGGTCATGTCAGGTCAGGAACCGAATTTCAGTCTCTAACACTAATTATTATCTTAATTATAATCCTAACTTTTTAGGTTAGATTCTATGCAAATTTTATCAAGGCGAATGCGACTGGTAGTTTGCTACCAACAATGACGTCATATACGTACGTGTGGTGAATACGCGTTCTATTTGCAAAACGGTCTTTTTTGTTTTATTAGATGAGACATTTGTCTCACTGGACTGCTAGTATTTGTATAATAAAAACAATCGGCCTTAAGTGTTTGATTCATTAACATCGAGGTGCTACCCTTCCAAGCCTAAAACTTTGAAATGTGAGGCTTCAGTTTAGTTACCAAAATTATAACGTCCCTCTGAGTGGCCTGACTACTTTGTCTTAAAACACAGTTGAAGTATCAACCGTGTGCTCAGAATTAAAGGGACGGAATCAGCGCAAGTAACGGAAACCTGTCCAGCCTCCAGGAAATTCTGTTCAACAATCGTTTTTCTTGTCACATCCTTAAAATTGAGGAAGAACGTCTATCTTCAAGATGCTTTGGCAGCTGCGTACCATTATTCTTTCACAACATTGATCCATTTACGTACAATCGACAAAATTTTCTTCCACTTAAATACCATTTTAAATATAAAACAAAAAATAAAAGGCTTGGTGTTAGATCATGAAAATAAAGAGAATGGTCAAATGCGGTAAATTCAGAATATTAAATCGCTTTCTTGACAAAACAACTATTAAGGATAATTTGTTTAGGATTGATTTTTTATAAAGTATAGTTTTTCACATAGGAAATGAAATATTAATTATCTTTCTATATCTAAAATAGGATAGCGTAGTCTCCATTCTCGAGTTGCAATGATCTACTAATTATCGTCCTCCATTTCTGTTCTCCCACCCTTAAAATTTTACTGTTTTAAATATCAAACCAAAAGGCGGTGGCTTGTGTTAGGTCATCGGAATAAAGAGGATGGTAAAATTTGTAAATGCAGTTTATTAAATTGCTTTCTTGGCAAAACGATTTTTAAGAAATTTGCTTAGGTTTGTTTTTCAGTCTACTGATTGTCTCCAGGTACTAGGTACACACGGTAACTAGATACAGAGACGGTTTTAAATTTTAAGTGGTTGTTAAGCAACACATTCTTGTGATCCAGTTACCGTGTGTACTTAGTATCTGCAGACAATCCGTATAGTCTTTTTGTAAGTATTAACATATTATCTTTCCACATTTGGAACAATATGGCGGGGTCTCCATTTTTGGGCTGCAATGATCGTCTTCGATTTTTTACTTCTCTCACCCGTTAAACTGAGTAAAACCGTCTAACTTGATATAGAGATGGCAACTGCATGTCACTTTATTGGTTCATTTAAGTAGCATCAATATCGAGTTATTCCACTTAAGTGCTCTTTTAAAATTCAAACCAAAAAGATGGGGCTTGGTGGTAGATCAGAGAATAAAGAAGATGATCAATAGACAAATGCCTGCTTGGCGAAACAACTTTTAAGAAATGTGGTTAGGGTTGATTTGGCCTATAGTCTGTTTGTTTTTAAATATTGTCTTTTCACCCTAAGATCAACCTAACGCTGTCTCCATTCTTGCGTTCCAGTGGCTTACTTATTATTCTCGATTTTTGCCCTTCTTTCACCCTTAAAATTAAGGGAGATCGTCTACCTTAAAAATGAAATGGCTGCTGCATGTCAGCAGAATAACGTTAATGATCACATTTATAAATGCAGTAACTTAAATGGAGTTTATGGCTAAATGACTTTTATGACACAACGCATTCTTATAGTGAGAATTGATATCTTCTGCATTGCTTTCTTGCACGAAAATGTTTTCTTCCCACCCATAAAACTAAAGAATTTGTTTTTCAAAATGAGATGGCAGCTGCATGTTGCTATTATTTTGATTTGTCTCTTTTAAATTTGAAATCGAAAATAAATGGAGCGGTACATTATCAGCGGAATAAAGAAGACGGATTATCACAAGCTCTTGCTTCTTATTCCAAGACTCTGCTCAGCTTTGTTGTCAACCTTAAATGATGTTGCTCATAGATGGACTTTTCGAAGCTATAAGAATCTGCGAATAAAACTTCCGTATCATTCATAACTTGAAGTTACCAATTTGAAATTAGTTCCGGAACCCCAAAACTAACTTTGCATAGTTTGTAAACATTTTTCCACAATTACTCATTACATTTTCTTAAAATAATGAAGGCAGTTGCATCCGGCTTCACTCTGATGTTAATTTGTCGATCTCGGAAATACTAGTCACTTTCCGCACTGTTAATAATTCCTCCGCGAATGACGAGCAATCACCATGCCAACTTTGATCTTCAGCCACCTAGGTTGCAAAGGCACGCATCGAATTAGTTGAGTGCACATGTCAAACGGCTAATTTATCTCGCATATTGGAACGGCAATCAATAACTCGGCTTGCGAATATCCCATTAATTCAATGCTGAAATAAAAGGGGTATCTTTTGGACAATTCCATAAATATGGATTAAATGATAAAATGTTGCTGAAAGTTATTTAAAGTAATGAATAGACATATGACGAATTGCTGCTACCACTAGTATAGCTCATACTACACTTATTAGCAAAACAACTAGCAAATTCAATTTTCAGGTTTCTACCCATATACAAGTGGTTCGAAGCTACAGCAAATAGTGCAACTGTTAAACGGGGGGAGCTAAATCGCAGTTTTTTCACAAGAAGTAGATATTTTACTAAATTTTTGCAATTCTCATGTTAATAAATTTAGATACAAAGTGGAAACCATGATTGGTTATATAGTTTAATAGTATTTCGACGACCTATGCTTCCTAAGTTAAGAAGAACTGAATCTAACAATTATTATTAGATATGGGGAAACAACAGAATTATTATCGAAACGGGTTAATACATCTTTGCAAAGAAAGCTCAGTAATCCATGTTAATACATTTTATCAGCACAGAGACATCCATAAGTGCACAAAAAGAGTAGAAGTTGAAGGCCAACGGTTTTTTTTACATTAAGAAGTAAGACTTTTTAAGAAATATAAGCACATAATTCACAAGGCAAAAGAAATTATTACCTACAAAATTGAAGGTAGAAGTGTCGAAAACTCTTTAAAAAATTGTGCTAAAAAACATACAAAACATAAAAGAGACAGCATGGTAGACTCGGAAATAGAAAAGCAGAAATTTAAAAAAGCAGGTATACAAATCATATAAGCGACATATAGGAATGGTAAAAGTATTAACACTGAAACAAAACTAAAATCATGGAAGAACGTTAGAAAGTAAATGGAAGATGTAAATAGATAATTATAAAGTAATGTATGAAGTGCTATTTAAGAGAGTTTAATAGTTGATTTTCATTGGATGAAATAATAGAAAAGAAGAATCTATTCTGCGGGGAACTGAAGGATAAATGGAAAACGAAGAATATTTTGAAATAATCAATACGGACGAGATAATGGAGGTAATCAATAGGATTAAAACTCTTCTAACGATCAGAAAAAGAAAGGCGAGATTTATAGGCAAGTGTCATTGCGGTTAGCATTATTAAAGTGTTTGCAATTCTCAATAAGCTTCGAGAATCTTTATGTTAAAGATGGGGACTGCCCAAAACGCCGACCCGATAATTCGTCCAATACGCCGACTCCTATTCTGCCGACTCCCATTTCGCTGACTATGTCCAAAACGCTGACTGCCATTCTGCCGACCATGTCTAAAACGCCGAAAGGTGTCAGTGACCAAAATGTCAACTGGTGTCCAAAACTCCGAACAACACCAACTGACGTCACGTGGTTCGTGAGCATGGAGTAAGAACCGACTATGTCCAAAACGCCGACTCCCATTCTGCCGACTATGTCCAAAACGCCGACTCCCTTTCCGCCGACTATGTCCAATACGCCGACTCTCATTCTGCCGACTATGTCCAAAACGCCCACTCCTATTCTGTCGACCATATCCAAAACGCTGACTTCCATTCCGCCGACTGTAAGGACATTTTTAGTTTGTATGAACGTACGGCTAATTAGTGTATTTATTTATCCAGTGTATAAGAAGATTAGCAGGCTGCTCAAGTAAGTTCTTCGAAAGATAAGTCCGATGATGTTGCACGTGGCTTGCTGACCAGGACACTGCCAAGGTTATAGTTGAAAGGTGAATACATTATGTTTTCACTTTCCTTAGTGGGTTCACCTATGCACCTTGTAGGAATCGTGGTGGCGTCTTAGCATGTACGATCTGCGTTTTCTGTTATTAGGCCGTTGCCCTGTGTTATCTCGTGGTAGACCCTCCCCCTCGCTCCACTGAAGTTAGTCGGCAGCTCTTTTGTAACGGGCTGAGACAGCGGTCCGATGTAATACATTCCCGATTTTGAGTTAACTTATGCGCTAGTCATTTAGCATTATTTGGCTTGTCGTAAAGCCCATTTCGTACCGTTACACCACTATGTCCAAAACGCTGACTCCCATTCCGCCGACCATGTTTAAAACGCCTACTCTCATTCCACCGACTATGTCCAAAACGACCACTCCTATTCTGCCGACTATGTCCCAACGGCTTGTGTTTGGATAAAATATTTTTTTAAATGTCTTGCTGCATTCCTTTATTTAGAAATAGGGATAGAAAAAAGGCCTCCTATAATGAATATCCATGGTTGGATAAAGGCTATCACGTAAAGGGAAAATATATTATCTATTAGATAGTCTCAAATAGCGCAAATTTCATGAAGTGACTATAATTTGCATATTACCGACATTCGGTTAGCTGACAGGCTTTATAAAGACGCCGTTTTTGTTAATCAACGCAGACGACGGAGCATGGCGTCGAAACCGAACACGAATCAAAATTTGCATTTGGCACAAAATGCAGACTGCACATCTATTCGGCATTAAGTGCATTAATTCTGCACTTACCAATATGTCCACTTCAGTGATTTTTACCTGCCCGTTGAGTGATTTTATGTCTACAAATCCAGATTCTTCTTTTGATTAACGTTTTGTAAAAAGCGTTTGTGATTTAGTTAATCTTCCGAAAAATAAAATAATTATACAATACTACCACCACCCATTTTTGTTTGGTTTCTTTTATTTGCAGTTTTCCATCTTTTATGAAATTAAATGAATTATATCAAATACTTAAAAAAAAACTAAATAAACCTGTAACGTCTCAACATTAGCAGTAAATGTATGATTATTTCTGTGTTTTATAAAGATTTTCAAAAATATGTTTCTATGTATGTATGTATTATGTATTTATTTAAAGCCTATTGGTTTACAAAGAATAAACATTGGCTACGTCAGATATTTATGGCCACCCGGTACTTCCTTAAGTTGGTGTAAAGCAAAACATGCCCTACTTACTACTTTTTAAACTGAATCAATCTGTTGCCCCCAACAGACTTTTCCGTCCAAAATTAAAAGAAAGACTATTTTCAGGTGCAGTAATTTTAAAAGAAATACATTCTGTCTTTTCAGCATTGAGAATTAAATTATTCTGTTTACACCATGACTGAAACTCACATGCTGCTGCAGCTGTTAGATCAACCAGGTCCTGATGAGTCTGTGCTGAAACCACTATTGCGGTATCGTCAGCGTAATTTATTACAACTCCTGATTTTATATTGCTGGAAAGGTCACTTATATATAATATAAAAACCCATGGTCCCAGCACAGACCCTTGGGGAATTCCAAGTTCGCAGTTAACCGTTTTTGATATACTATTTTGCACCTTAACGCACATTTTTCTTTTACATAAATAGGATCTGAACAGCTCCAAAACATTACCTCTAAAACCTAGCATAGACATCTTATCTAATATAAATGTTATATCAAGCGTATCAAATGCACGCGATAAGTCAAAAAATAAGGCAGCCACGTGTTTCCCTCCATCTAGCTATTTATATACATGCTCAATAAGTGCTCAAGAGGCAGTTTCGGTAGATTTGCCTTCACAAAAACCATGTTGATTATCAGGTAAACGGTTATACTTAATGATAAAAGACATTGTTCTCGTATATTATTGCTTTTTCAAACACTTTACTTAGAGAACTTACTACCGTTATAGGTCTACAATTATTAATATCCAAAGAGTCACCTTTTTTTGTATACTGGTGAAACTTTCCCGATTTTTAATTTAGTTGGAAACTGCCCTGACGTAAAGCATAAATTTATAATATGAGCTAACGGCTGCTACAGCATTAACTACTTCTTTTAGTATTGCAGTTGATAAGTTGTCGATACCGACACTGTTTTTACGTTTGAGGTTATTAATGATATCATTCACATCTTGTTTGGTAACAGGTTTGAGAAGAAAGAAATTATTATTGGGTGTTGACAACGTACAACTTTTGGAAATATTATTTCCAAAAGACTGCGTTAAATTGGATTTTGCAATATTAGAGAAGTGGAATGCAAATCCGTTTGCTATCTGCAAATTATCTTTTAACTCCTTACCATTATACTTGATAACAATGTCTTTTGAAATTGTGTCCCTGTCAATACTGCTATTCACAAATTGCCATATTGCTTTTGGTTTATTATTAGCGCTATTAATGATATTACTATAACACTCTTGCTTTCTTTTTTTGATTAAAATCTTGTATTCGTGTTTTTTATTTTTATAGGTTTCGTACAAGTCCGGATTATTTATATTTTGAACTAACCAATAGAAGTTCTTAAGTCCATTGCCTTTGATATTTTTACAAAGCGATCAAAAATAAAATTGATCGCGGGAGCCCAAGAAATATTATATGACCACCGTTTACACTGCACTTTATAGAACTACATTTAAAATACAATTAACTGTATTATTAGTTCATGTGACTTTAACAAAGTCTTATAACATTAACAAATATGCAAAAATATGTAATTTAAACCAAATTTATAAATTGAATTGATAGGTAACATGAAAATAGCAATGGGATAAGTTAAAAGAAAGGTTAAAATGAATTTTAAACTTCAAAAAATGTAACAGTTGTATGTCAACAAAAAACATGCTGCAAATTAGACAAGTTTTATTGTTTTCATCGGCTCCCGCGATGACGTTTATTTTTGATCTCCCTATAATATATAAAATTAGCTTTTGTGTTATAAGTACCATATATAATTGGTTTCCGTAAAAAATATTAAATAATTATATTTTCATTTAATTTGATATATTTTCCAAATAGTTTGTGCTTCTTACCCAATTTTTATTTGTTACAGTAATTCACTTCCACTTTATTGCATTGATTATGATATTGTAACAAAAAAGGTGTTCAGAAGAAAGCTTACAAGTACTGCTCGCGAATTTGGCAATATTTAAGTAATGGAAACTAAACTTTTTATAAATGTTACTTAACAACATTAAACTGAAAACAGTAGCGATTGCATTTTTAAATAAATGTGTTCTAAAGCTTCCATATAAATAATGTTAAGTTTACCCCATTTACAATGTGAATAGCCGGGTTCCGTAGCTCAGTGGTTAAGCATTCTGGCTACTGATCTAACGGTCGACAGTTCGATTCCAAATTTCTGTGAGGTTTTTAAAAAATAAAATATACGGTACCCCCCACCTAAGAAAAGCGCCCTTCCGTGCTTTCCAAGAATACTTCGATACTCAGCAACACTCCGTTTCGCTAATACAATGAAATGCTATGAACCAGTTATTTATAAAAAAAAAAGAAATTTTTTTTGTCGACGACCATAGCTCAAAAGTTGATGTTGCTTTCATTTTCGGAGGACCTATCGTATGAAAACGATCCAAGACTTCAGGAAGGTTCCTGGCGACCGGAATCGTGTACACATACGAACATACATCCCCCGCACAGCACGTTTAGGCACCCCCCAATACGGGGGATTGATCTAGTGGGCTGGGATCTTCACCAAAAGATCCGCACCTCCGAGACGGAGATTTGATATAGTGGGTTCATTAGTCGGTTGGCTCGAATTTTAGAGATATTTGACTCAGAGTGGTTTTCGATATGAGGGAATTTCAATACTTCGTACACTTCGTGTCGAAGTAATAAATGCGGATGAAAACCTCTACAGAATGCCATCATTCGGAAGTGATGTAAAGCCGTGGAACCCATGTTGCTACTATGTGTAACACGTAAAAGATTCCTTGCTAGAGTTGGAACTCTTAGTCCCGGAAAATTCTAAGTAGAATTTTGACCAAAAGACGAAAGCAGTCGGTGTCTAAGGTACCTGGTACTCCACATGCTTAGACCTTGTCCATAACAAACAAACAAACAATATGAATAGAAGATATACGCTTTTTTCTGAATAGGAGTGTATACAGGGACCGCCAAAAAGTCGGCATCAAATGGAAAAAAAATTCTTTTTTTTTCAAAAAACTTTTCGCGGCAGTCATTTGTGCTTGTCTGAAAACCTATTTAGCTCCTGTCAGATATGCCCAGTGATTTTAACTTAGCTAGAAAATGAGGTTTTTCGAAACTGTAAATATCCAAAAAGAGCTATTTTGTCAGAAATTAACAAATATTTTAATGAGATTTTTTATCGTATGTTAGCTAACTGAACAACATCAAGACAAGAAAAAACTTTTTACTTTAACTTTTTCAAAAATTAAATGTTTCCTTTTCTGTAATATTTCCAAAATTTCACATACCAATACTTAATTTCAAAATTCATATTTTTTTTACAATTGGAAAAACAATAGAAAAATGTTAATTATTACTTTAGATTTTTTATTGTCCACCGAAATGTAGCTTTTGCATAAGTTTTGCGTATTTGATGTAAAGTGCTTTTTTAGGAGAAATGTTATTCAATGATAATTAATATCTATTTAAATGGCTCCTAAAAACTCTAATCTACCCCTGTTAATCAACTTCTTTGATAAAAACCCTGTAAATGTTCTTTTACAGATTCTTAAATGGGGAGAATTTCTTACACGTTCAAGTAAATTAAGTAGGCAGATTATGAGATGACTATGATTATTTGTTTTAGTGTCAAATCAAATTGCCTGATTGTTATCATGTTTGAGAGTTTGTTTTGAGTTTTCGAGTCGAGTTATTTTGTGTTGCCTACTTAAAATAACAAAAAAAAATCATAATTTAACAACCATCTTTTTTCCATAAATTTTGGATTTTTTTAGAATTTGTGGCAAAATTTTGTATTTAGATAGAAAGTCATATTTTAGATAACCTTTTTTGGTTAAGTTTTTCTCTAATTTGGCTAGTAAACGCATTTTGAGAAATTATTTAGTAAAATTGTAAAATTTGACGGATAACAGAAGCCACGTGACAACTTTCGTTTGACCCATTTTTAATATTTTTCAGCCATCTCTGATTTTCCAAAAAGCTCTAAATTTAAAAAAATTCTATCCGATGCCAATTCTTTGCCGATCACTCTATATTGAAATTTCATATAGATAATACATAATCAGTTCTCCAAAAAATGCATAATAAAATGTGCTTCAGTTTCGAAAAGACTAACTTTCAAATTCAGCTACCCGCAGATTGAAAACTACAGACCAAATTAAAAATTTCAAGTACGTCGGACATCAAAAAAGCAATATTACGTTTGTTTTCGTGTAGGTGTTTATTGTTATTTGAACGCCTTATACAGAAAATAGTAGTTTATTTATCTAGAACGAAAAGTGGCATTTTAAAGACGAGAAAGTGTAAATTACTTGCGAGGACCTTTAAAAACACTTTTCGTTCGTGGTGAATACAACGGTTTATTTCATACTGCAAGTTTAATGAATTTTAATAAAAAGTTGTAAATCATTTCAAATGTCATGTCAACAACTGACGTATAATTTTAAAGTACTAGGACTTTAATGTTCCATTTTTTGTACAATAAATAGGTTTTAAAGTACTTGAACTTTAAAATTTTACTTTAAAGTACTAGGATTTTAATGTTCCATTTTTTGTACCATAAATAATCCGCAAAATGTAATTTTTGACATCAGTGTGAAATAAATGATATAATGGTATTAGCAGTTTTTGATCTATTAATTATTTTAACTACCGGTCTTATAAAGTCCACTAATCTAACGTTAACTTTAATTCGCTGTTAAAATAAACAAAAGCTGATCAAAACGTTAGTGCTTATGACATTTTATTCATTAGTAGACAAATTTTGATGCGCTTTTGTTTATTTTAACAGAAAATTAAAGTTAACGTCAGATTAGTGGCCTTCATAAGACTGGCTGTAAGACCATTATTAGTAAAGTTCAGAATAATTGCGAATACTTAACTTTAGGCCGTCAAAATAAAAAAGAAATCAAATCAAATTGTTTGATAGTTGTAACTACCTGCAGTTCCCAAATTGAAGTTAATCGAATTTTAATCCTGTATTTCTCCAAACTGACGCATATTTTGTACAGCCTATTCTAAAAGGTATGTAACATATGAGATACTTTTATTGCCTACTAGCTGACCCGGCAAACGTTGTTCTGCCCAAAAATAATTTGTCTCTGCAATCCCGTTTCACCACTATAGGGTTTTAATTTTATGTCATGTCCACCGTCTTTGACCTAAAAATAAATGCCATTTTCGCAATCAACGTTTCAAAAAACCTCAATAACGACACCCATATCAATTTTTAGGCTTATTTGCCCCATTGTACCCCCTAAGGCTAAGGGGTTGATTTTCGGAAAATCACGAAATGCGTGTTTGCTTATTTGTTTTTAGGAGTAGGTACTCCTACGAAGTTTCAAGTCGAAATGTTTATTTAATACTCTTTTTCCATACAAAATTGGAATCCTTATTTTACCCCTTTAGGGGTTAAATGTCGAAATACCCTTTCTTATTCCTTGTATACATCATAAAGGGAACCCCTATGCAAATTTTCAGCTTTCTAGGTCCAAGGGTTTGGGCTGGGCGTTGATGAGTCAGTGAGTCAGGACTTTTCTTTATATACAGGGTGCCCAACTTAAATGTATGCAGCTTTAAGCAGGTGAGTATGCAACACACATTACATTTCAATGGCGATTGTAATGTGTGTTGCAATTGTTGCATACTCACCTGCTTAAAGCTGCGTACATTTAAGTTGGTCACCCTGTATATAAGAAGATTTCGAAAAGTATTTACTCTTTCTAAAAGTTTGTGCATCATTTAAAAACAGTTTCACTAACATCATATTTTTCAATTGTTTTGTGTTTTTTTTCGGGACACGGAACTAATTTAAAACTGCCGCAAGAGGAAGCTGCCTTTATTTATAAATCTTTTTAAAAACGTTCTGAGAAAAATATTATTGTTTTTAAAAATTGTTCGGATATAAGAGCTTCGGCAAAAATATAAATTTTTATTTTTCTTTGATTTTACTTCTCTCGTCTGAAAGACGAAGGAAGTATTGTAATCACGAAAATATGATCTTCCGAGATTTCTTCAGATCTTCACGTTTCAGGGTCCTTAGATGATGAAAAACAGGTTTTCTCAATTCCGTCTGTCTGTCTGTCTGTTGGCGGTATTTTGCATACACATTATATAAGGTCTACACATTACCATTTTGCTGTGACGTAACAATATTCTCTCTTTATTTAACTATAAGGAACTGGGCGAAACAAAAAATATGCAGCTTTTGGTCAGGTCCGCGTTAAGTATACCTTGTTTTATAATACTGTCAATGTGACATTTGTCCAAAATTACAGCAAAATAACGCGCAATAACAAGCAAGCGAGCAAGCCTAAAATCTTATTTTAAGCGTCAGGGACTTCTTCGAAAAGGAGAAATGTCGGTCAAGAATGTCTTGGTTTGAATAATGGGCTATTTAGAGCATCCCTTACATTAAAGGTTAGTTATACGTCAAATTCTTTCTAAAGTCTACTACCTGCGATCGAAATAATCTTTTTGAATTTCAAAGCAATATCAGACATACGTTTTAAACGCTATGTTTTGTTATTTCTGACGTCACAGAAAAAGGGTAATGTGTAGACTTTATAATACCTGGCATGAAACCGGTACAATTTCAGACAAATATATACAGGCTGAGCACCTTAAAAAAATAAAATTTTGTTTATTTTTGCGTTAATTTTTAAATAGAAGGAAGTAATCATGTTCACATAGGTCAGGCTTTACACTTGACTAGAATAAGACTCAACAGTTACAGAATAATGTCACAAAAGAGTCGAAACGTTTCAATAATAAGACCGTTCAGTTCTAGAGGAGCGCGCACCTCACTCGTTCCGATGCCTAGAAAATTCGATGTGGCTGCAATCTTCTTCGCAGATGCGGGTGTGTTCAAATCCCCCCAGCGGGCTACATTTTTTTATTTGAAAATTTATTTAATGTATTAGAAACGTGAAGATATTGTTACTCTTAACTTAATTTGATTTTTAAAATTATTTAGTGTCACAAAGTCCACTAGGGAAGTGCTGAGTAAAGCCTGCTTTTACAGACTTTTTAATTGAAAATTATGGGTACGTCAACTAAACTGACTGATTTCTTTACTAAGGTTGTATAAAACCCTATAGTCTATTATTCTAAAATACAATCGTATATATGTGGAGGGCTTGTGCAAAATCATCAAACATTTTAGTATGTTACTTTCTGCATTTAAGTTTTCTAATGCTTGTATTGAAATAAAAATCGACAGGCTATGTAATTAAACAATAATCGTAGGTATCTAAGAATAGCAGAGTATATGTTTTTTATCTACCGCTCGTGAGGACTCACAAAAACCAATACATTTTAATTTAATATTACAATTTTCGAGTCAGAATGTTATGACTAACATTTCCACTTATAGTTCTTTCTCAAGTTTATACACACCCTGTATAATATACTTCCAGCTGATTGAAATAAATTCTGTGAAATTATTTATTTTCGGAATTTTCTGCTGATATAATGATGTGATATTTCGTAAAATTTATACAGGGTATTGTAGAAATCGTAAATTAACTCCATGTTGTGTTATTAAGAAGCACTTTTTGAGGAGGAAAAGATTATAAAAACAATCTTAGTGTTAAAAACAATATAGAGAGATTTTATTAACTCCAAAACTAGTTGAATTGGCAGCATTGTTTAGTTACAAGTAAGTAAGGCTGTATTTCTCCATAAATAAATAAATAACTTTTATCTACTCCGGTGGGATAAGTAACTCATTACGTCACTCATTTGACATTATTTCAGTTAGGTAATAAAGCTCATTACACCACTCAGTTATGTAATGGTTTCATTAGGCAACTGAGTTGTGTAATGAATTCATTACCTAATTGAAATAGTGTCAAATGAATGACATAATGACATTTGCCTACTAAAATATTTTTGAAAATGGCAGATCTGACATTTCTCTTAATGCACTTTTCTCAATTTTAGGCAGTTGTAGATAACATTTTGTACAATACATGTGTGATAATGCATCATTAATATACTTGTGTGCTTACACACACGTATATTAATGATGCTGTTATCCCACTTGTATAGTAAATAACTATTACGCAACTTATTGCAAGCACTGTTGACTGAATTTTTGATATTTTCTACACTTTTTTTAATTTTGTATTTTAACAGTTCTTGGGTTTGTGTTCGTTAATTGACCAAATTATTTATAGGTATTTAGATTTGTATTATTAGCTTTGTCTGTAATGCTTTTCTACATTTTTATTAAAGAAATTAACTCGTTCAAAATGCTAAGCTTGGCAAAAATTTAAACATTCTTAAAATGCCAAAATACATCGGACAAACAACGAATTCAGATACGACTTCATTTTACGGAGTTTGTGAAAATCAAACACCCGTATCTTCAAACATTTAAGGCAACGATGCATGCTTATATTTGTATTTATATTAAGAGATATTAGTTTTAAGATATTTCTGTTGGCAGCTACGACAATAGTAAAGTGCCGTTCTGTTTCTCACATTTATTACAAATTATGTAAAAAAAAGAAAGAATACATTTATTTATTATATTTAAAAAAATATTATTTGCTAGGTCAGGTCTGTAATTTGCAAGACCAATAACGTTCCATACTGCAATTTTCATGTTATTGTTCATTGTTATTTAATTTTCTAAACCTGGTTTTTTGCTGTGTTCCAAGAGATCCAAATGTTTAAATCATTATTTTAACGGTGTGTGTTCGTTATCCCTTGAAATAAAGCATCTTTTAAAGGACTTGAATAGTTTTTATGTTCAAAAACGTATATTTAAAAAAAAATAATTTATTGAGCATGAAAATAAATTAAAAATATATTTAAAAAATCTGACAATATTAAATTTGCAAATATTGAGCACTCTGTATAGCTTTAATACCCAGTACCACAATTTTACATCCGAATGATAATTTACGATACTTCATTTGGCAACGTTTCCTTTTGCTGAATTGTTTTCTGTTACTTATAGCAGCCTCCTGAAATTTAGAATTGTTTTGCATAAATCGCTAATATCTCCAACAGTTAGGGTCTAGGACATCTCGGGGCCGCCATCTCGGCGCGGGGCCTGCTCGGCGCCGGGACAACTCGGCGCGGAGCCATCTCGGCGCCAGCCAACTCGGCGCAAGGCCATCTCGGCGCCGAATTCAAATTTGAAAACTACAGTGTGCACTACGTAAGAAAATTATTATAAACAAATAATAAACAAAGTGATCGCCAAAAATCTGGCATCAAATAAAAAAAATATTTAGAATTTCTAGGAAAATCAAACAAAGACTACCAAAGGTGGTTGCAAAGTGATTACAAATGGGCCAAAGAAAAGTTGTCACGTGACTTTCGTTATAAGTAAAATTTTACATTTTATAGAAATAATTACGAAACATGCATTTACTAGCCAAGATAGGGACAAAATTTACGAAAAAACGTAGTTTTCTGGTCTTGAGATTGTTAAGTTACCTAAAACTAACACACAATAAAAAATCGTATGGAAATCTTACTTAATTCCCGAAAAATTGTACTTTTTGGATTTACACAACTTCAAAAAACGCCATTTTTTTAACCAAGTAAAAATCACTCAATTTATCTAATACGGGCTAAATAGGTTTTCGGACAAGCTGTCATCCTGTATAAAGTAAAATGTAAACATTACCAGTATTTTATTATATATATATTTATATACAGGGTGATTTTTAAGTTGATTCTTTCCGTTTACCAGGAAATAAAGCTAAAAAAATAAGCATTTTTTTTATTTACCACTTTTCCGAAATATCAAAACTAACCGAGGTACAGGGTGTTAAAAGTTTCAAATTAAAAACTAAACTTTGGCGCAAAGGCAGCTGGACAATTTTATTTTTGTTTCTCTCAGTTGTCAAGCAATGACCTGTCAACTAGTTTTACATTGTAATTTTATTAATGTTATTGCTACAATAATGACCCATGTTTATGAAAATAATGAATGAGTGAATATGCTTATTGTTTACTGGGAGTGTCGTCAAAATGCCGCTGCCGCATCGCTCTTATACGCGGAATGTGTGTATAGAAGCGAATGCTGATAATTTTAAACATATCATTTAAGTTAGATTAAGTTTAGTTTAATTTTCCTTAAGTAATTTTAGTTCTTAATTTGAAACCTTAACACCTTGTACCTCCGTTAGTTTTAATATTTCGCAAAAGTGATAAACTTTTTTTAGCTTTATATCGTGGTAAAAGGAAAGAATCAACTTAAAAATCACCCTGTATATACAGTGTGTCCCCGGATAGGTAAAACGACTCTTGTAAAAGGTAAAAAAATTTCGATATAAATTTTCAAGGGTAATACCACAAAAGGTGAAAATTTTTTGAGAATTTTTTTGTTTACATGCAAATTGTTGCGCTTAAATTTCTCGAAACCAAAACTGCGTTAAAAATTCCGCGAGACCGCAGGTCGAGTGGAATTTGAGCAGTTTTTGTTGAGAGAAATTTGCAATAATTTGCATGTTGACGAAAAAAATTCTCTTAAAAAATTTTGCCTTGAGTGGTATTTGGAAAGATTATTCAACAATATGGTTAGATGACTTTTACCGTGTTCGACAGCACACATTTTTAACGTTTTCCACTATTAATTCAATACTGGAGCTTCCAACACGATTATTATGAGTTTTTAGAACGACGCTGATTTGCAAACTTTGACTTTGACGTTTTGGTGAAATGTCAGTCAAAGGCTACTCACAAAATTTAAATCATTGAAATCAATAGGGCTCGCGTGAAAACACTGTGACATTAGGTGTTTTCAATGACAGTCAATTTTGATTGGCCGTTTCTGACAAATTGAACAATTTTCATTGGTTCGTTCATTATAGTGTTGAATAATCATTTATATTAAAGGCGACTTTCTAACAGTTTTCAAAAATCAATTCAAAAAACCTATTTTACTGTAGAGAGCGTGCCTTCTACGTAGCAAATACGACAAAAAGTTATTAAGAGAAGTTGTTTAGAATCAACATCTAGGCTCGAATAACAAATTTCAAAATCCTCGGCCAACTTTGCTCTCACATTTTCTTTTGTCACATAAAAGGCACTTTACTTAGTTAGAAAATGGCGCTTTTCGAAATTGTGTAAATCTAAAAAGTGCTATTTTTCGGAAATTAAGCAAGATTTCAATGAGATTTTTTATTGTGTATTCGTTTTAGCTGACTGAACAATCTCAAGGCCTGAAAACTTTTTTTCGTAAAATGTGTTTCCATCTTGACTAGTAAATGCATGTTTCGTAATTATTTTAAAAAATAGAAAATTTTACTCATAACGGAAGTCACGTGACAACTTACGTTTGGTCCATTTGTAATCACTTTGCAGCCACCTCGGTCGTCAGTGTTTGATTTTCCAAGAAATTCTAAATAATTTTTGTTTCATTTGATGCCAGCTTTTTGGCGATCACTTTATTTATTATTTGTTTATAATAATTTTCTTAAGTAGTGCACACTGTAGTTTGCGAATTTGAATTCGGCGGCGCGATGGCTCCTCGCCGAGTTGTCCCGGCGCCGATCTGGCCCCGCGCCGAGATGGCGGCGTCGACATGTCCGGCTTCGAACCTTAGACCCATACAACTTAACATTAAAATGATTAGTATTTCATAAACTACCTAAATACAGGACATTCCATTTCCATTAAACAAATGTTTAATTCCATACACTTTTTACAACATTGTATAATCAGAAATATTTTAGTGCTGTGCATCACCGGTACCTACAACTTTTATACAAACAAATTTATGCAATTCTTATAATTTTGGAAATATCTTCCACTCTTGTACAGTTGCCGAACCCTACATACATGTAGTTGATTTAGTAGCTTTTGAATTCGCGCTAAGTAAACCAAACGTTATTTGAATTAATATATTTTCAAGAATAGTAATTATATAACATCACATTAATAAATAGAATAGTCAACAGTATTTTCTGCACTAAGATCACTCAACAGCTTATCGATAGCGTTGTCGTTGTTGTATTGGTTGTATAAGGTGTTGTCGCTTCTGCTGTCCACAGAATTGTCCTCGTCATACTCTTCGAACTTAACTTGTCCAACCCTATTGTGCACCCTGTTATAGTCTTGATTGTAATTTCTAATCCCATCCTTCATGTGGTTGGGCAAGCTCGACGTGCCATGGAGCTTAAGCACCATCTTTTCCACCGTTCCTCTACTGCCCTTCGGACCTACCTATTGTAGAAATAGCGTGTACCTATTAAAACTAAATATCAAAAACACAGACTTACTTGGTCAACAACGGTAACCGTCCAGATGCCATGGGACAATTCACCCCAAGTGGTCACGGACATGAAAATCCAGTCCCGGAAACCGTTCTCCGAGGTGTCCAGTTTCCTGGGGTTTAAAATTTGAACCTTTGTACCTAGCAATAAGCATTTAATACACTTATAGCACGGTTGGCGATTGGATAATACCTGCAGGAGAGGTCAAGAATATTTCCAAGGCTCCCCTAGTGCTGTAATGAATGGTGGTTTGAACCTCTACATGCTCAAGATACCTCACTTCTTCGTTGCTTCCTCTACAGCCAGTCGTTTCAAATGTTACAATCGCCGGTTTGTCATAGGAAATAGTAATGTTGTCGCTAAAATAATTATTAGATATAAACCAGCAGTTGCAAATACAGGTAATTTTATTGTAGTAGTGAGGAAAATTGTGCGTACTTGAAATAAGCCTCGACGACGCAAACAGATTTTGGCGGAACGGTCGTCCAATTAACAGCAGTGCTAACGAGGCCGAAAGCATTCATTAAACCGAATCCAAAGCGGGTATTAAACCATAACCCGGCGGCATTTCTTTGCCACCCTGGATTATCCGCCACGGGTGCTACTTCAGAGCTCCATACTATTAAATGCTGGACATCTCGCCAGGATAAATTGGGACTAAAAGTAATTATTAATTATAATAAGCTCATCTTAGAGCAATAAACTACAAATCTAATGTTTGACGACGTGGGTTGTATGAGTCAAGCTAAACCAATAATATGTAAACGCAGGAGCAAGAGTGAAAAAGTTTGCTAGTCCTATTTAGTTTTTTTGCAAAGTTACACAAATTCGTAAGAAGAATAAGTGGTGAATGCATTGGAATACAAATAAAAAAACATAGAGGAATATAAAAGGTACTACAATATAGGAAATTTGAGGAATACGAACATAAATAATACAGAGATTTGATTCACCAGAAAATGGAATATAATTGTATTCATATAAAAAAATATAGAAAACAACTCAAGTTTTCAATCGGATGTTTGTTGAGTTAAGAGAACCCAAGGGATCTAGATTTAATTTTTATAACTTCCTATACAGGGTGTTTATGAAAGTCGAGCACAGTTTTTTTCGAAACAAGTCTGCTACCAAAAACAAATCAAAAAGCTCAGATAAATGTGTGGTCTGAAACGCTTTCTTTTGAAGTTATAGTAGTACTGGATATGCACCACCCACTTAGTATAATTGTCCAGTTGAGGAAATAAACATCCAATGTATAAACTGGAACAAAATTGTATAATTTTAATTTCTCACAATTGCAACACTTTTTTTGTCAAGTTCATGAAAGGGAAAACGATTTTCTTCATTTTATGAAATTCTCTAAAGTTAAACAATCTGGGCATGACAAGCATCCACTGCATGAATAAGTTCTTTAAATGTTATGTTACTTTAGCAATAAAAATAATTGGTTAGCATTTTTACTTCCCTCGTCTAAAAGACGAAGGAAGTATTGTAATCGCGAAAAATCACCTTTCAAGATTTCTCCATATATTCACGTTTCAGGATCCCCGGATGACGAAAAATAGGGTTTCTCAATTCCGTCTGTCTGTTGGTGGTAGAACTTAAAAACTATTTGTCGGAAGAAGACAATATTTTGCATACACATTATATATATATATATTTGGCACGAAACCGAGAAAATATATACAGGGTGAATACCTTAAAAAATAACATTTTGTTTATTTTTTATTTAACTTAGCAATAAATACAAAGATAATCTCTAAAATTTCTTTGTGGCGGGAATCTATACTTCATATTCTTATTTGGGTATACCCAGTTTCAGAGATTATCTTAACGAAAGATATGGGCCTAACATAACTAGTAACTTTCGAAGTTGGAAAAACCTCTACAAGAAGCTGGCACACTCTGAAAATAGTATAACTTTCCTATGCCGTTGTAGAAGTAGCTGTATTATTCCAAAATGTTTAGACTCGAAGCATCTTATGTAAGTGCTCGTTCTAGTAATAGCATGAAAAGAGCAAGTAAAGCTCTAGTCAGAGATAGAATATAATTTCACAAACATATCAAAGTTATATTATTTTCCGACATAAACAAACTGGAACAGGTGATGTAAAGGAATATACGGGAAGACTATTTCAACTCTATTAATTATACCTACATCAAAACACTCAGAACAGAAACCTACACATTTAAAAAAGTTCCAACACCTCATACAAGAAAAACACACAATTGAACTAAATTCACTAAAGAACAGTGACACTTTTTTAAATAAAGAACTAAACGCCATTGACAAATTAGTTCTTGGCAAAGGAGTCAACTACGCAGTTACGCCAAAACGAATTAATAAACTTGATTTAGTTACAGCTGTAAAAGAGACTTGTCAAAAACTTCCAGAAGACATTAGAGAGTAATTCAGGATTAGAAACAAAATCATACTTGAACGACCTTACACAATAAGACAAAATATATCCAAACAAGAAAAACAGTCACTACACACACTAGAAACAGATAACACAACTAAAATTCTACCTGCAGACAAAGGCAACCCCACAGTAGTACTTGACACAACCACATACAACGAAAAACTTTTAAGACTAACTAGTGAGGGACAATACACTAAACTAAATAAAGATCCAACACATACAATAGAAACAAAAATATACAAAACACTTTACACACACAGAGAACAATTTACAGATTTTGTAAGGTGTACACTAACACAGTAAACCACCACATTTTTATGGATTACCAAAGATACACAAACCAAATGTACCACTTAGGCCAATAGTTAGTTCTATAGGTTCTCCTTGTCACAGTTTAGCTAAATATTTACTTAAAATACTGACTCCTATATCAGGAAACACAGACACATATATCAAGAACACGCCACATTTCCTTGAAAAACTTAAAGAAGCAAACATAAACACACAACACTAATGTTCCAGTAGACAAAACACTCAACATCATTAAACATAGGCTACAAAATGATAACACATTACATACACGAACAACATTAAACATTGATACTATTATGGAACTTTTAACACTATGCATTAAAAGGACATACTTTCAACTAAACAATGAATTTTACCAGATTTCGGGATGGCAATGGGTTCTCCTTTATCTCCTATTGTTAGTAACATTTTTATGGAAGACTTTGAACAACAACATGTCGACACATACACCAACAAATCAGTAGTTTGGTGGAGGTATGTCGATGATGTTTTTGCAATTTGGCCTCATGATATAGATGAGGTGGACAAATTTCTTGAACATATTAACAGTAAAGAAACCACCATCAAATTCACATTAGAAACAGAGAAATACAATCAGTTACCTTTTCTTGATACCCTAATCACACGCAGAATAAATACTTTTGAAACATCAGTATACCGTAAAAACCAACACTAATAGGTCCTTACATTTTAACTCTAACCATCACAAAAACATAAAAACAGGTGTTGTAAAAACTTTACGACAGAGCCAAAGTTGTTTGCTCTAATGATAAAATTTTCAAAAAAGAGAAAGGATTTATTATTAATGTTTTACAAGATAATGGCTATCCAGGGACTCTTGTTCGGAACATTTTCAATACACCAAACAATGCCACACACATACAAAGAAATGACACTCAAAAGTATAGTACTCTAACTATACCTTATATTCCAGGCATATCTGACAAAATTAGACGAATTGGAAATAGATTCAATGTTAGGACGGTATTCAAAACGATGAATACCTTGCGATCAGTTCTTACACAAACTAAACCGTTCAACGAAGAACAAAATTCAAAAAATTGTATATATAGTATTCCCTGTGAATGCGGGAAATATTATATCGGTGAAACATCCAGACCTTTAGCACTGAGAGTTAAAGAACATAAAAATATGATGAAAACCTATCAATTAAATAAGTCTAAGCTGGCAGAACATGTTTGGGATAACAATCACAAAATATACAGGCAAAACACAGAGATCTTGTCTAAAGAATCGATGTCAACTAAACGTAAAATTAAGGAGACGGCATATATTTTACTTAACGAATAAAAATGTGTGTCATCGTTCTCAATATTTTTAGACAATAGTTGGCTATCGGTTC
>OW679194.1:206133204-206236892 GCA_940337035.1 Agriotes lineatus
CAAGTTGTATTTTAGTATTGCGTGTTTTCCCTTTTTTCTTAGATACATCATTGATGGGAGAATGTCCTTCCTTTCTTCGAGAATATTTTTTGTATAGTCTTCATCTATAGCTATCTCTTCGGCATTTTTTTTTTGTTTTCCAGGATAAGATATTTAAGTCTCATGTTAATAACACTTATAACTATTGGGCTGTCTGTGTTTTTAGGTATCATTTTTCAGATCGATTCGATATCTCTTTCGTTACATCGTATCTTTAGGTCTTTGTTCAAGAAATTTATAGCAAATTTTTCTAAGTCAAAATAGTTTCTTGAACTTGTTTTAATTCCATATATTATTAAATTCTATATCCGTTGTTTTCTTTCAGTGTTGTTGTTAAATTTAATGCGTTTTCAATTTAAAACAATGAAAGCATTTTCTAATATCATTCTTAGTGAGTTCTCAATTTGGAATGACGTTTACGTTTTAAATATCTTTAAATATGTGGAAGTCGAAAAAAATATGTATAAAACTTATATGAAGCTTCTTTTTGGTACTTGTGAGGTTTAAAGAGTTTGCCTTTGGCGCATTCTTTAAACTTTCGTACGCTTGCAAAAAAGTGGTGCTTTAGATAATCGTTGTATAAATAACTAGTATGGCATTCGTTCGTATGTTTCGAGACGACGAGTAGCTATAAAACTAATTTTTACACATTAAATACATAAATAAGCTTCTTTATATACGACAAAAAAGTTATTGGAGAAAACTGATTACCATTAAACAAATTTTCACTGATTTTTAAAAATATTTTTTTACCATCCTGTGTGTCACGGAAAATGAAATACCTACTTCAAAGTTAACTTATTACTGCATACGATGAGGATGCATTGTTGAACTTCAGTGTCGCTCACTAAGCAATCAGAAAATTATGTTAATCCAAATTAGTTCTAAAAATTTAATTTTTATGTCCATAGTAAAAAAACACAGTTATTTTCAAAACAATTTAATAACATACAATCCGAACATCAATAATATTTTAGAGCAATTATAATTTGTAATTGAAATGGTAACAATTATTTAGAAATCAAAAGTATTGATCATACAAAATAATAATAAGGAAGGAAACTTCAACAATTTTATTCTATATGGCCACCTGCCATCTAAAAATTTGTTATAACATTTCAATTAAATATTATAATTATTTTAAATTAAAGAAAAACAGTTTTTGACACTAATTTCTATTAACATAATTTTCTGGTTGCCAAATGAGTGAAATTGAAGTTCGACAGTACAACCTTATTGTATCCGATAATAGATTCAAAGTTATAGTATATTACATAACAAGCTGCGAAAGTGGCGTATATCGTGCGAGTATATTTGAAAAACGAGGCGAAGCGTAGCGGAGCCGAGTCACTTAAAATACGAGCGTACGATACACTTTCGAGCTAGTTATGTACTCTATTTTTCTCACGACCACAAAAAATACACATTTTTGCAATTTAATGGATGCCAACTTTATTCTGACAACTAACAGGTCAGTAGATTGTCCGTAATTTTTAAACCAAAATAACATATTTTCAGTAGTCTTTAGGTTAAAATGACATATTTAGCCAACTGTACTACATGTAACTGTGAATTGCAATATTTCATAACAAACACGTTCGTTATGATACCGACAGGGTGAATGATATTGTAATTTTTCGTGGCTACTTGACTGTATGGAAACTGCCACTTTCGTATGTGGGCGTGAGAAAACTTATTAAGTATCTCATTTTCTGTTATGCACAGGGTTGTAAGAAAAAATAAGGAAACAAATGAAAATTGCTTTTTGGATTAGGTGACTGTGACTTCATATTTGAAACCTTCTTTTAATTAACCAACTTTTACAAGTAATATTTTTGTATATATTGATAAATAAGAGTACTTTATTTTTAAATAATTTACCTATTTTGGAATCTCCCTCGTCTACGAAACAATATATTTAAATGTTGGCAAGTGAATTTATTAAAAATAAGATTTTCTGAACTTAGGTCGCTTTGATGTTATTTCAAATTTAAAGATATTATTAACATATTTAATAAGGTCTATTAATTTTAAGCTTAGAGCAATAACATTTTCTGAAATTACGCTCGTCATATAGTGTCATTTAGAGAACCTAAATGGAATTCTGCTGTAAAATCATTAGGGAAGCCGATATTTGAACATCTATTTAATATAATAATGAGCATGGGATTTGCTACGTTGTGTCCGCCCTTGTGCATCTTGCATGTTAAACGGTAATTTTGATACATTTTCACCGGGGTTTCTGATGTTAATACACTATCACACAATATAATATTATATCAAAAAAGCGAAAAGCGGGAATGGTGTTTAAAATGCATTGTCCTGTGGCCATTTCTTCTAACAAAGATTCATTTAATGGATACTTGAGGTAGAAATTATCTTGTAAAATTATATACAGACAGATGATAAATCATTTTGCGCAAACTGCAGGTCTCTAACCCAAATTGTTCAGCGACGATTTTTCAAAATTTGGGGCTGTTTCCTACAACAGATCTTTTGGGATTTTTTTGCGGTGATCGTAAGGAACATGGAAAAATCCCTTAAGAATTAGCTATCTAACAATTTGGTTTGTATGCCGCCCTATTTGACACAATTTAACTATACTATATTAGCCTGGCCATCAGCTACTACTGAGGTCAACCTGGACTAATCTAGGGATTTTCATATGTTGCCTTTAAAAACTTATGAGCAGACACACTAAAATAAGCTGGCGCATCATCGTGCATAAACCGCATTACATTTCTCGTTGCCAATGGTATACTTCCTCTAGAAATCTAGGTAGTGATTTTTCCAAAAAATTCTGTCTGGTAGAAATGCCGGTCCAATTAGCCAGTCACTCACAATTCCAACCAAAATGTTTAATGAAAATTGATGTTGAAAACGATCTTCAAGTGCTGCATGTTGGTTTTCATCAGCCCATGCGTGGTTATTATGGAAGTTGCTAATTGCATTTCTTGAGAAATTTGCTCTATTAGTAAAAAGAATCAGCGCCAGTAGTTGAGGGATTTGAACAAAGTATAGAGAAGTCATTGACAAAATGCAATACGTTGAGGACAATCAGTAGGAATAAGTGCCTGAACGCGCAGAATGTGATATGGATAGAATTACTTCTGCTACAAAATTTTCTACACAGTCCTACTACTTAAATTCAAACCATTTCCTATTTTCTAGTAGAAGTACCTGCATCTTCCTCTACCATGTTCAGCACATTTTCTTCTAATTCTACTGTTGTTACTGTATTGGGCCTTCTTGGTTCTCCATTTCGTTTAATTCTGACTGTTTTATGACATTGTTACAGGTTACAGGTATGACTGACCTGGGCTTGTAAGAAGTACTCTTGAAACTGCAGGTGTAGATATTTGCATTAAATTTCACATTTTAAAATGGATACTCTAATTCATAATTTTGAAGCATTCGAATTTGAAACTTTACGTTTTTGTGATGTGAACACATATAATAAAACTTGTACCTTAGGTAAGGGATTTAGTATATTTCATAACAATATCCGCAGTATAACTAAAACCTTTGACCAATTGCAAGTATTTTTGAGTAGTTTTTGTTTTCACTTTGATTTATTTGCACTACTGAATGTTGGAAAATATCTAATTATCTCGATTTTCAACTTCTAGGATATGATACGTTATATAATCATGGTAACTTACACCAAAATGATGGTGTGATTGTTTTTATTAAGAATAGTTTCAACAATAATTATGAAGTTGTCAATATTGGCCAAATTAAGTGTCTTCGAATTTGTATCTCGTGTAATTCTAAGAATATGTATGTAACAGTGATTTATCGACCTCCATCTACTAACATTGATGAATTCAACAATAAGCTGGAAAGAATGTATCTTAGAGACTATGTTACAATAAAGGAGATGACCTGCGGTTAATTAAATAAAATAATCAATGGTAGTAAAAAATGGCAGATTAACCTCCTTAAAGTACGCACTACACGGAAGCTCCAAAAATTTTAACTCACCGCGCAGGCCAAACTAGCTCAATTTCGGCGGCCTTGGATCGTAGATTTGTATCAACTGTACCACCCTGGAAATGCTTCAAAGACAAAAAACAAATGGGCGCCAGAAACCAAATGGTTTCGAATAATATAACTAGGTACAAGTGACTAACATTTTTTTATTAACGCTAAATAATCTTGCAGTCTATAATGGTAATTCAATATTAAATAATTAGAATAATTTGGTCATAAAGAATGTAATAATGATAGATGTGCAAATTAATTGAAGGTTGCGACACCCACCAAAATCAGGAACTCCTTTCAGGTTATTAAATTAATTGTAACCACAAATAAATCGAGTGATATCGCTGTCATTTAAAAAGGCATTGAAGGCAAAAAAACGTGAATGCTCCTTTTACAAAGATTTAATTACACGTATAAATTATAGCTTTCAATATTAATTCTAATTAAATATACTCATTTAAACTTCAAATATTAAAACTGGTTGAACCAGACATGTTATGAAACTCAGCCTTCGGCTTCGTTTCATAATTTTCATGTCTCGTGCATAAACGTCGACTTTTAGCACTCGTTGCATAAATAGCTATTTTCTACGACCACTACTAAAAGTAGGCCTTTTAGCGCTAGCCTTTTTTCACTAAAAATGACGTTTTATAATTTAGCGTGTTAAAAGTGAAATCAGCTGTTTAAATTTAGCACATGTGTTATAAAGTAAACAGCTGGTGTTGATTTAAATTTTTGTACTGGAAGTGAGGTTGTAAAGTTATTCTACTTACTTCTTTCGTTAGAGGAAAAGTGTTTGTTTAATAATTACAACATTATGTAATAAATAAAGTAAAATGTGTGTAATTACTTTTGATAACTAACATTGACAGCTACTGGCTGCAGAAACAGTCACCTGCGCGTCAAAGCCATCTCTTTACTATAACACAAATTATAACTGTCATAAATGCAAACCTTTGTTAAATCGACATTTATGGATTAATAACAGTAAATTTAAGGCCGTACAAAAAATATTGTGTGTAAACTCGTATTAAAAGTGTTTATGCACTCGACATGTTATGAAACTCAGCCTTCGGCTTCGTTTCATAATTTTCATGGCTCGTGCATAAACATCCACTTCTAGCACTTGTTGCACAAATAGCCATTCTGGACATTTCTTGTACTCGGTAGGCTCAGTGCAGTACACCATAGTTTTACTTAGGCTACATACATAATTTTAAAATTAAAAAAATATTAAAATCTTATAAACAAAGCGCCTTCCCGAAAATCATCCAGGCACAAAAAAATCAAAAATAATCCAACGAATAGCCCCCCGAAGTTTTGCTTTATGTCTAGTAAACACCCTGAATATCCTCTTCCACCTCTGACTCCTGGTCTTCATCGTCCTTCTTTCTTTTGCTAGATTTTGCCGCTTGTTTCTCCCTTTCTACTTCCTTTTACAATAAAGTATTGGATTTACCCTAAAATTTCGAAATTGAGTTTTCAACAGATTTTCACGTTTGAGAGTCCCCTGAACCCAAAAAACAATTTTTGTCCATTGGTTTGTCTGCCAGTCTGTGTGACTGTGTGTGTGTCTGTGTGTCGGCCTGTGAACAGAATATCTCAAAAACAAAAAGAAGTATGGCGTTGAAACCTCATATATACGTTTTGTGTACTATTTAGATACGACAGCAAGCTTTTGAAGAAAATCGCATAACCAGAAGTATGGTGTTTACTCTTGTGATTTTTCAGTTTTTTTAATTTTTTTCAAAAATGTGTATTGATGTAAGATAGGTGATTTCCAGTTGAATACCTCTAAAATGGGTTTCTTTTGTTTTTTCCAATTTTTTTATGAACTCCTATTTTAAATAGAACACCCGGTATATTATTACATTTTTAAATTCAGCTTAAAATTTTAGAGAAAATTTGTCTCTTGAACTAACACTCTATTTTGTACCGTTTTTGTAGAATTTGTAGTTTTTCAAAATTTTTGACAAATGCTTAAAAATTAAAAATAAAATTTTTGGTTAATTATAAGATCGCTGTAAAAGGAAGTTGTGTGCGTGAATCACACCAGATTTTTGATGTTATTTTACTGCTGACTTATTTTTCGTTTTAAAAGTTTTTCAGGTCGTGCTTTTTCTTCCAACTGGTCTTTATATGGGGTGTTTGTTAGAATGGCCATCCCCCAGATTTTCTTTTTCTTTTTGCTCATTGTTGTGACATTTTGAGGAATGGGCGAATATTTATCTTGCGGTGAGAATATAAAAGACGCTGAAATCCCAGAGGTCAAAAGAGCCAACAACATCGTCATCTTCGTTCTGCTGTTCGTACTAAATAACTTTCCCAGGAAGAGTTGAAGGAGCTGTTACGTCATTTTGCTCATAGGCGTCATCATTTTGAGGCAATCTGTGCTTGACTGTAACAGCTGCGAAATCAACGTCAGAAAAAACATCTGGGTCGCAAGAACGATTTCGACCTTTTTAAAACCACTAATACCATTTATTCGAATTCGAAAAACTCTAAACTCTTCCAGAGTGATTCGACAACCATTTTTATAGCGCTTGATCGTGGTAGTGATTCAGCTGATACATATAACTGATATTGAGAGGCTGTAGCCTATATGTGGTATGGGAAGCTAGGCATAAAATGGTGACAAAATTGCGTCTAAGCTTTTCAATGGCTTTAAAGTTTTTGGTATGAGAGAGATACTATCTAGATTTAAAAAAGCAGGGTCTAGTTTGTTTGTTTGTTTGTTTGTTAATGGACAAGGTCTAGGCATGCAGAGTACCAGGTACCTTAGATACCGACTGCTTTGGTCATATGGTCAAAGTCCTACTTAGAATTTTGCGGAGACTAAGGAGTTCCAACCCTAGCAAGGGATCTTTTACATGCTACACATCGTAGTAACATGGGACCCACGGCTTTACTTCACTTCCGAATAATGGCATTCTGTAGAAGCTTTCATCTGCATCTTTATTTTTGAAAACCTCACCGGGACCGGGAATCGAACTCGCGACCCTTAGATCAGTAGTCAGGATGCTTACCACTGAGCTACCGACCCCGGCAAGCAGGGTCTTCCGCTGTTGGTTTAATATGAGACAGAAAAATGACCAAACCAAACTACAAAAGCAGCAAGTTTTATCCATCCAGAATCGTTGCTTATAAACTCTGTTCCAGATGGAGTTCCATCTTTGAGTTCTTCTGTCAATTGGTTTTTAGAGAAACTTAGCATATGCGGCACACAGGAACCGCCTGCCGATATACAAATAACAGCAGTAGTTAAGGCACCTCTTTCTGCAGAGATTACCCTGTGGACTTGTTTCTTATCTCTTCTGGTTAGAACCTTAGAATTTTACCTGGCACGGTACTTAGAGATGCTTTGTCAATACTGACTGAAAACGTTGTGTGACATAAATGGCGTTTATCAAACATTGTCATAAGTAAGGTGAAGAATTTGGTAACAACTGGTTTGTTAAAAGCTCGAGCGCTACCGAAACACATTTTCTTTCTTCAGTAAAATATCTTTAATTTTACGTTTAGTTGACATCGATTCTTTAGATACTACTTTTGTATTATGCCAGTGTATTTTGTTGTTCTTATTTCAAGTATGTTTCGCAGTTTTAAACTTACGAAACTTAAACGAACCCGAAAACAAGTAAAAATAGGTTGGGAAAGCAAAAAGTTCTAAAACTATTACAGTCAAATGTATAAATACAATAACTAAATACAATAACAATTACGTTAAACAGACAATTTCGACGAATACAAGTTAAACATTGAATATCCTTCAATAAAGCAACTTAAGCTCCTATAAGGCCTTAGGGAAACTAATCGAACAAAGCAGCTGGTAAATCGGCACAGCAATTAAACTCGACGTCTTTTGCTTCTTGCTCCTTTTAATGTAGACTGCGAGCCTGTTAATAGCCACGCAGTGTGGTTTCATAAACCATCTTCGACTGCGGCCGCGGCAGGTGGCTAGCTTAACCCCTTGAATTACGGAAGAGTGCCCTTCTACAGCAGTAATAACCACAAAAAGTGTTGGTATGGTGACCGGAAAGTGTGGATGAAGTCAATGCCAGGGTGTGAGGATTCAACCCACGAGTTGCTCTAATCTTGATGCAGTGACACAATTTAAACTGCATCAGCGATTAGTAAAATCAGTATGCGCAACGCCGCGACAAAAGCGGACAAAATCAGAATGACGGCACGGATAATTAAAAAATTACGCCAAATTACTTTAGCTTGAAATACAGTACTTTTCACTCCTAACTTACTACATTTGGATAGTGATTTAGAATTTTTCTGGGGTATAACTATAATGTTAGCTTCTCGTCAAATTTACCTAAGGCACAAATAGTGTGCTAGAAATTTCAACGGCATTAATTCCCGTTGCAATCTTTACCCGTATTTAATGAGCGCTCGGGTTTACGATAAGGCGATCTTAGCCGCTATGCGAATACGTAACGTAGACCGGTACGCCACTTAGTTTCGTCTCCAACCTCCTCTAGAAATGGCGCGACAACGAGGCGACAGGAGAGTATAAAAGGAGAATTCGCACTCATTTCACTGAAGACTTCAGTCTTCAGACCTAAACCCGATCCTGATCACCAGGTTCCACTCCGCGTCTGGCTCCCGCTTTCCTGATCCCTCCTGACCTTTGCCACAACCTTTGCACCAACTTAACTTTAAACCCGACTTACCTATGTATTAGGAGAGATTTCTAGGTCAGCATAATCCAAATGTGTTGGCCCTAGTACATCAGAGCTACAGAGCAGCTACCTACATCTACTGTCTTCGACGTTCTTTGAGGAAATCCGAGGGCAGCAACCGGGCTAAGCCAGCGTGCAATGTGGGTTGCCGAAAGTGCCCGAAATAACGAAATGCCGAATAATTTTTATTTTAGTCTATTTATGTATAGAACACTTTTAATAAAATTTACGACTTATTTTGTATATATCTAAACACATTATACAATTTATTCCAACATTGTGTTATTCCTGCTTTTATACATTTGAGTAGAACGAACCTTAGAGCATTTGACCTGGTGAACATTGCGTAAATATAGTTTAGATATTACATATTATGAACTAGTTTTGCGCATTAATTAATTTCCGCAAAACTTCACACCATTATTTATTTTATGGTCAAACGTTAGTTTGAACAAAGGACACCCTTTAGACTGGGATTTGGTTCATATTCACTATTGCAATTGAAATATTGCAATTTTTCAATAAAAAGTGCTTATAATAATGGTTTTGTTTGAATTTCAATCGAGTCTGCAATAATTTATAATATGGTTGGCCATTGTTTATCAACTTAACTACGCAAACTCGAAGGTCCCGAGTGGTGTAGCTTGAACAAGTTTCCACATTCGATCAGTAGAGTTAAGCAACGCCCTTTCTGGTCAGAACTTGGATGGGAGTTCCACGGTTGCATCTCTCGGTGCCTCGTGGTACGGCTATCACGGAAAAAAGTTGGTCCCGGCGGTCATAACAATATCATGACAGTCGTTAGTGGGGTTGGAAGTCCTCATAACTGCACAGCGACGCCTATAATTGGCTTAACGGCTGTTGGCTGAGTGCGAATTAAATAAATAAATGAGAATTCGATATTTCGCATAGTTATACAGTGAATTTATTTTAATGCGCAATGTGGTATTTCCGTTTCCATTATAATCATTAATTAATTTTTAAATTATTCTGCTGTTATGTTGTTGAATTATAGAGGGAATTATATCATGGAATTTCATGAACGTATGAAATCTGATATCACCTGTCTCACAATATTGTGTTAAATTTCGCCAACCTTCTATGCATATATGATGATTAAATTAATACTTTTATATGTTATAAATTTTTCTGTGCTTAGATAGGGAATTAACCTCCGTACTTCTGAATATTTTATCAGCAGACGTATCCGTATTCTTTGTGCACATGTTAGCACATTGCGTTTTGCTAATGAAAAAATGCTTAACAGAGATATTTTACTGTGCAGTACAATGGTAAATCCAGAATTTACTTTTTTATGTTGAACTAATATCTAACTTATGCATGATATGTAAGTGTATAATTTGTACTGTAATCTATATTTCAGGTTCGTGGTTTCAGAAACACGTATCTGTTGATACCAATGCAACAGGAGTATCCAGCATATTCGAAACGTGGAATGGAAGTGTCAAAACGATTGGTGGATGATAGAAGGGTAAGTTCTTAATTAAATGATTAGGCTCTTTCAAGGTAAGGTAACGGATTCGTATTTCTATAGGTACTATGGGCTGAAACACAACAAATCAAGCAACGCCAAAAACGTGATTACCAAGCATATCCAGATCAATCGGAACAATTTTTATCTAGAGCCAAACGGCTAGAATATGGTGCAGAAGTTGCAAAAAGGCCACCGATCTCTGTGTACGATAAGACTTTTAACGACGAACTGTGGACTCAGGAATGGTACATGGTAAAGACGGTGCATTTGTTGGGGAACGATAGTAACATGATGATTATTTCAGCAAGACACTAGAACACGTCCAGATTTACCAAAATTGGACTTGAACGTTTTACCGGTTTACAGAGCAGGAATCACTGGAAAGGGCGTCAGAATAAGCATTCTCGATGATGGAATAGAATATACTCATGAAGATCTTAAAACAAACTACGTACGAAGGCCATGCATTAAAGCTCAGAGGCTAATAAAATTATTTTTAGGACCCTGAGATTAGTTGGGATTGCAATGAAGACGACAGCGACCCTTTCCCAAGGTACGATCCGACTCGTCAGAATAGTCATGGGACAAGATGTGCTGGAGAAGTGGCCATGATTGCCAATAATGGAAAGTGTGGAGTTGGCATTTCTTTCAATTCTAAAGTAGGAGGTAACATTTTTTTGATATATTCATATCTGTGTATAGTGACTCTTCTACGACTTTCTAGACAATTTAGTTCATCCAAATATTGTTGCTCTAAATCAGAGCATACCTTTTGTTAGTATGATTTATTATTCCACCTTGATAATGTGCGATTTTCTTATATCCCTTTTCTATTTGCAGTTTATTTGTCATAGTTATTGTAAATGAATTCTTTTTAGTATTTAGCCACAAGAAAAATATATTCCAGTTATCAACGTAAAATATTTAGTACTTTAAAGTGAACCAATCGAAATTCATTTCTTGTGGCATCTCGTAATTTCTCAAACCAAGTTTCGAAGGATGGTTACTTGTTTTATCTAAAACAATGGAATAAGAAGTCATACATGTTTCACTAATAGAATATTTTCCGCACCAACAGAGTATGCTTGTATGTTGTACAATTCGGTTAATGTTTTTATTTCTTGAACGATATTATCTTTCTTCTTTAATGTGATGTGACGAAATATTAAAAAAAATATCAAGAATAATAAAACATCACAAAAAGCTTTGGATGTTTTTTGACGATATATGTGTTGCTACTAATATTGGGTACATTATTTGTATGTAATGAAAATATTTGTTTATTGCGAGCTTTCGGTCGTTGTTGATAACTAGCCAAATTTTCAACTATCAACCACCATTTACGCATTTTGATACTTCTTTCGTTGACGAGATCTAATTGTTGGAGAATTATTGAAACGGTGTTCTCGTTTCGCCTGTCTATTTTGTTTCATATTTTCAACATATTAATTACAAATGTGTCATCAACATACCGTAGCCGGAGATTTGGTTGAAACTTTTCATTGTGCTTCTCTTGTGTTTGAAGTACAGTTAGCCGTATTTTGGTTTTGTTGTTGTAACAGTGATGTCAGAAGTGGGACCAACGGCAGGTGTATGTTATATCCAAATGCCCGAGTCTTTTGCATGTTCGCAAACGCTATTCAGAAAACAGTTATCGACGCGACACAGGCAGCAATATTTTTTGCGTCAGCGCGACAAGGTCCTGCAACAAAATTACCATCGTTTTCTATGAGCGAGTAGAAAACTTTCGATTTAGCTACGGTAGAGGATTATTTCAAACGCTTCGATTGTGTTCTTCAGTAAAGCATAATCGCTGATGTCGAACATCATCATTATGCTTGAGTACACATTGTAACGAGGGTTCTTAGTGCTTTTGTGGTTCTATCTCCACCGATACAAGATATATTGAAATGAGATACTTGGTAACCCTGTCATCGTATTAATTTGTATAATTATTACCCGTCTTGTTGCCCGCTAGCTCGGTTTATAACGAGAGACCTCTTACCTTCAACTCACTTCATGGATACATCAATGAAACAAAGTCTTGGAAGTTGACCTACTATAGCTCACAATCTGAAATCAAATACTCCAAGCTTCTACTCAAATAAAAATCAATTTGTTTGCAATCAATGTAATGCGAATATTTACATTGGTTTTAGACACATACATATAAAGCGAAATATTAAATAAAGGAACAAACAAAATAAATGGTTATTACTGACACAGATGGTGATAATTAATACTAACTGAGCTACAGGCAATATTTTTTAGTTCGGCGAACATTTAACAGTTAAGTTGGCTAGCTCATGCAGCTTTAACCAACATGCCTTTATATCTGAATAACAACAAAAATAAACAAGAAAATTGTTTTATACGCTAACTCTTAGCAGTCCACCCTAGCTCGCATTCTTGCCCTGGTTATTAAGATGTACTATGATACTGATGCAATAAATAGGCCCCAAAATGCTTGCCACTGTACCTAAAAATATTCGCGTTGGAATGTGTGATAACGCGTCGTTGTGCGTATTTTACTGAATGCACAGTTTCACGCTGAAAAAGCCGCCAACCTTTATTAATTGCGTGCATGTATGCAATGTGCGTATTTTCCCAGCTCTATCAGATTGTTGTACGTAACTTGAAGTCGAGAGCTGCTCTTTGGAAGTTTGCAGCGACCGCTGACGATGCTATCAGTTTGCGGCTCTTCGGGCTGACGAAACTAAGATGAGACTTGGTTAGAAGCACCAACTCTCGAATGAGGCGTGATTTTAACGTTTTTCAATGAAATGCACTTTGGAAGTTACCCAATTTTAACACTGCTCGGAAACATCCGTGTTCATTTCAACGTCCAAGCACTTTATAATTTGTTTTTGCTTTCTTCAATTAGCACTTACGTTACCTTGTTAGAATTAGGGTTTAAAGGGAAACAGCGGAATAATTTAACCGAATACGCATGCACTGGCGCTTGAGTTAACGTATTTGAATTCGAACAACTAAACAGGTAAGCTGCTATCTAAATATTACAAGATACAAACGTGAAAATTGGCTATATATTAAAAGATTATTAATTGCTGTTGTTGAGCTGAGGTATAGCGGGGCCAACTACCGTTTGAACATGGCACAAGAGTTAAACAATGCACTTAATGTATTTAGCCTTTTCTCATGATATGATTACGTGTTTGGCGAGATTTCAAACAAATTCACTAGCTGTCCTGTTACATTGTATCTAAAACCTGGCTAAGCACATTTCTTTTCGAAATCCAGGAAAAGTTATCTGGCTTTCGATTACTGTGAATGCATCAATTACCCATGTTGAAGCAAAGAAAAATGAAAAACTTTGAATAGCAATTGCCTAATCGAGTTGAGCCGTGAGTGCAACGACGACGCTACCCATAGATCTCCCATCATCTGGGACATTCAAAAGTTCTTCTTGCATCTGTACGCTCATCGTCGGAGGCTTATAACGAACCACACGCCACTAATTCAAATCCTGTACCCTCAGAAGCTTTCTTTGTATCACAAATCATGCAGAGTTTGTGGAAAACTTCAAATTTGTCTCAACTTTAAAATAACGGAAGCGAGCCTGAATGACGACTCCCACTCTAATCCTCTACCAAATTCGTTTTCTTCAGAGAAAGAAGTACGACGCATTCGATCAATTCATTGTCGGACATATTAAACAATTTGCAATTCGCCTCACGTACATCGCTCAAGAGACGAGAGAGATTCCCATTTTGGAAAAATGATGGAACTACCCTAGTTGGGCCAGTGTCTCGCATGTACTGGGTATAGAGTACCAGAAACAAATTATAGGATAGCTGCTAATCGTTTCTTTTTTTAACACAAAGTTGTGATTCGACAACGCCACACAACGCAATACTAAATAACCTTCATAAATCACATCTGGGAATGGTAAAATTGAAGGACTGGAACGACATCAAGGGCACACCAAAATCATGCAGCAATTGTGCCAAACACGTTCATGTTACATCCAAGTTTCAAAATCACCACTGCGAGTAGACCAAGAGACCATGCATACGTATTTATATAGATTTTATCGGACTCTTTGCAAGCACGGTGCTACTCATAATTTCGGACGCCTAAAGTAAGTGACTCGATGTGAAAGCTACCAATACAACGACGGCCAATAGCACTATTTTTATTCTGGATGAACTGTTTGCTGCTTATGGTGTTTCGATGACATGGTCTCGGATACCGGTACTAATTTGGTCTACGTTGAATTCAAGAACTTCGTGAAGGATACCATAAAAGCCATCAGAGCAACAAGAAGTTCTTGAATCTGAATTAGTTCCTTCGGCAGTATAAGAAAGCATCATGTTTGACCACGGACGAGTCATCAACGCAACTCTTTCTATGACGCTCGCATCGTAAACGCTTCAAATGCGTTAGGCCAGACATGACCGAAAAGCAATGTCCTATATTCAACCCGATAGTTTGCACACCCCAACCGGAGTGTTATTTCCTTAGGTTACTCCTCGCATGGATAAATGCGGAATCTCCACTACGAATCAAATACGAAGCAGCGGGAATGATCAGCCGTTGAGGGATCAAAAATTGGAGAAGGTTATCCACGGCGTGTTCGCATCTACACCCAATTTCTCATATCTACACCCAGAATTCTACCGGTAGTTAAGAATACTATATCGCCCGGGCGAGAGCGGAGATAACTAGAAATTTGACAGTTTTCTAGACGTTCTTGTATCACCAACAAAGCCACAAAAATCGTACAGATCGAAAAACCCGGGGCTCAACTCGCCTATCATGAAAAGGAGAAGAAATGTTGTATTTTAATTTTAAAGAATACCCCCGTTAAGTAAATAGGTCAAAACCGAAAGATGATCTCGGTGCAGATCTTCTTCTTTCTCTTATATTCGGTTCAGTGGACTGTTTAGGTCCTCAAAGTTGTAGTTCTATGAATCCTCTTTACTCGCAAACGGGATAGGTGACTGGTCTTCCAAGTCAAAAGTGGGGAAGAGTTCGGTGCAGATCGATGGGCGGAACCTCAAGTTAGAACTAGAATCTGGTGCTCTGTGAAGTATTAGAGAAATAGACAAATCGCAAACTACACACGACACCAAATTCGTTGAGACGGGCACATTCCTCTCAAAGTTGCCATGGGAAAAACTGTCCGAAAATTGAATTTCTACATCGTCGAAGGTGACTTTGACACTCTTTTTGGTAAAGAATGGATTACTGAGTTTTCCCACGAAATTAATTTAGTCGGACTCTTCTCTTCATCAAATTAGATCAACTTACTGACACCGGCCAGTCTATCTAGATCTGACTCTCGGCCAACAAGGATATCTTAACGAACTCCTCTCACGATACGATTACGTATTTGGCGAGATTGCCGGTAAACTCACCAGATCGCCGGTCACAATGCATCTAAAATCTGGCGTAGCACACAACTTTTCGAAAACCAGAAAAAATGATCTAATTTTACGAGTAGATTACTGTGAATGGGCATCAACCATCCATGTGTGACAAAAAAATGGAAACGTTCGCATAACCGGAAACAACAAGCCGACACTTAACACCACAGTAATCGTCGATAAACACTGCTTGCCAAGACCTGAGCATTTTATATCATATAGCGGTATATCAATCAAAAATGATGTAACGGGAACGATCATCCGCTGACGGATAAAGAACGAGAGAAGAAAGTTTATTCACGGCGTGTTCGCATCTACACTTAACCTATCGCCTCTTAGTCTGTCACTATCGCCAGGAAGAAGAGGGGGAACGAGAACAGGTTTTCAGTCGTTGTTGTCACCGAATAAACTTGGGAGAATGGATCGAGTTTGATTTACCTTAACGGTGATGAAATAAGCTAAAAGGCGTCAAGTGGTTCTATCTGGCACGTTCAACCCTAGATTCTTGAGATAGGTATTAATTGAGTGACTCAAAGGCAGCCAAAAGCAAATAAAGTCCAAATAGAATAAATAAAAATTAGGTTATATAAGTTCACTTTAAACAGCATCAAATATTCTCCTCATTACAGGGTAAGTTGAGTGGATAACTCACTACCAGGTTCGGTTACGAATTGCTCCAAAATAAACTTTAACCATAATTTCCTCTACCAGAATTAATAGTTCCAACGACCGGTAACAGCCAGAATGCTTCCAAAATCTCTGCCGTAATGAAAATCAGGTCTTTTGGAAGAAAATAGGTCATCTTAAGAAGTTCTGCGAAACATAAGGTTACAGCGAAAAGCAATGTCAAATTCTGTAGGCAAAATAATCTCTTACCAGAGCTCTGCCTACTTTGACATGTAAAAACTTGCAACTACATCACTCACGCCATATGTTGTTTCAGCTTCGAACACAAGAAGACGAAATTAAATTTTCCCAAATCACATTCCACAGCCGAAACACTCTTCTGTAGATATACATCTCAAATTTGCTTAGAAGCATTCCACCCCAAGGATTGATTGCTCGCTCAGATGCACACACATCCATAATGTCATGCCGACCACAAGGGAAAGCCAACTTCGATGAGAAACCGGAAAGAACAAATAAAAGAATCCAACTTGTGTCAAAATGACGAAACAAAACCGTGTTTTCATGCCTCTAATTCTCAGTGATAAACCCGGCAGGCGAATAAATAGCCGAAATGTCACATTATAGAGAACGCATATAAAAGTAGCCACTAGATAGTTAAGAGGTTTACGAAATTCCAGAATACAACAATGATCTTATTTCAGACTCTTTTCCATGTTGTTTTTGATCAGTATTTTCTTCTTCTTTGTGAAGGAATTTATACCAAATTCTTGTAGGAAACATTCTCGGGTTAATTGGAAATATGTTACTCTTAAGAAAAGTATGAATAATTTTATTTATTATTAACAGTATTCTTTTGTAGGGCACTGTTTTCTGTCAATTTCTTGCAAATGCTTGATATCCCATCATTTACAGATAGATTAGTATATTGTCTGCATGTCTGCCTCAAAGCTTCGATTTTCTTTAAAATATATTTTATGTAACCATACATGAAATCTTTTACAATATTAACTAGTAGGTCAATATTTGGAAAATTGTGTTGGTGGTTATATTATATTATTTAAAAAGGAAAATAAATAATTTGAACAGAAACGAAGAGTAATAGCAGTAAGAGTAAATTATGATAAAAAAATCAATTATACTCTTCTTTTTATTGTCTCGTTTTTCAAAATGGCTTTCTGAGCATTGGTGAGACAGGGCTTGTATGTACAACCAGCGTTTATGATGTTAATAAAGACTGCATTGAACCGCTCAAAATAAAAGCTAATTTCAATCCTGGAAAGATATATGAAGGCATTGTTTACACAACTGTCTCTAGTCACGTCGTGGGCAGTTAATTTGCTCGGTTTGGAGACCCATGTCTTCTTAATTAAAGCGTGAAATGTCACTCTACCTTAAATGAAAGTCTAAGCTGAGTTCATCGTGGGTCTGCTCTTGGTGAATTACTAATCTTCCAATTTCGAAAACAGGAGTCAAGCTACTCGACGGGATGGTTAATGACAGGATAGAGGGCACGGCTCTGGGATTTGCACATAATCTCGTGGATATATACAGCGCTTCCTGGGGGCCCAACGACGACGGGAAAACCGTGGACGGACCTGGTCGCCTGGCGAACGAAGCTCTTGTGCGGGGAATAACCGAGGTTACTAAAAATATTAATAAGCATTACAGAACATGAATATACAAGGTGTCCTGCCGAAACTTTAAATGCCTTGTATTTGTTGTTTTTGTTTCTAATGGAACTCTGTATATTTTATTTTGAGTATTCATGTTTGGAAAATGTGTTAGGGTATTTTTTTAGATAATCAATGTAAAAGCTTAAATAATGGCATGTTCCCGTGATAAGTAAATCAAGATTACCCTTTTTTAAATATTTCAAACGTATTTCTATATCAACATCTTCAATAAAATGGTACAAATGCCAAAGTATGTAAATCAATATCAATTTGTAAAGGTGTCAGATCCTGCAAGCGTACCAACTATTCAATTGTGCTCTTACGACCAGTTCAATGGAAAAACGTCTCAAACTGTTGTCGGACGATAAGGAAATAATCAAATATTTCTAATAATTTAAGTGAGCTGGCTCATTACTTTTTAAAATCGAATTCAATTTTGCATATAAAGTGATGTCATCACGTAAATGGTATTCGTCAGCAAGGGAACATTATAGATATTCATGTTTAAGCACTGTGCTTTATCATTAGGTTTTAATTGGTAAATATTATGAAGGAGATGCAAACTAATAATAATAAGCTCCCAGTTGTGTCGTAAGTGCTTCACTTTCAGCTATTGGTGCTTGAATTAATTAGATACTATAGAAAGAAAATCGATTTTTGTCTACTGCACCAGTAGTTGCTGCGTCACTGCTTGTCATCAATTTTAATTATCCAAGAATCACTTAGCAGGACTTGATTTCAAATAAAGGTCTATAGACTAGGAGTATTAAAGCAGCAATAATTTGCAGAATATATTATAGCCCAGACATATTAGGGTTTGACCTTGAAAAAAATAATGTAAATCTGAAAATTGGTAGAAATATTCTATTTAGTGTACTGAACAACATACCAAAAGTCCTAAGCGGTCCTATGTCGGCTTCATGATGAAAAAAGGCATAGGCGGGTATTTCGGGTTTATACAGGATATTATTATACATATCGTGTTTTGCCATCAATATATAACTTAATAGGTATATATATCTCACTATTCATGTATTTTATATCATACATGTATACAATAATAATAATAACTAGCAACCAGTGAGACAAATGTCTCATTTAATAAAACAAAAAAGACCGTTTTTCAAATAGAACGCGTTTTCGAGAAATCACGTGATTTCTTGAAAACCGGAATTGTGACGTGATTGAAATTCGGTTTCTGACCTGACATAACCATTCCAAACAAATAACTTTAATAACTTTTTTCTTTATCTCTTACGGTTTGGCTGCTGAAACAGCGTCCCGGACGGACCAGCGTCCCGGACGGACGGAAATCACGTGATTTCTCAAAAATCGGAAGTGTCACGTGACTGAAATTCGGTTTCTGACCTGACATGACCATTCCAAACATATAACTTTCATAACTTTTTTCTCTTACGGTTTGGCTGCTGAAACAGCGTCCCGGACACACAAAGCAGCGTCCCAGACAAGCCTATTATATATATGGATCTTTGTTCCACCAGAAGCTTATTTAGTGTTTGGAAAAAGGTCAAAAAAGGTAAAAGCAAAATTTAAAAAAATGTTACATACAATATATTTTTATTTTAGAATAAAACTCGAAAACTTAGTGTCGACAAAATGAGTAGAACCGGAACCTAGAACAAATTAAATCTTGTTTTCCTTTCTTTCGTTTTAAGTATAATATGGTTGCTTACTTATATTTCGTCTTGATTATCGTCGACTTCAACTTCATTTACTGGAGTATCGTAACTGCAGCTTCGACCCCTGCAATTTATGCACATTATTGAGCAAGCAAGGCCTGCAGTTCTACAGGAACACCGAGCCCCGCATTCAGATTTACACCCACAGGATACCATCTGCAACAGTTCATTTTTTTCTTGATAGCTTCATGTCGGAGAACTGCAACCGAGGACTGCCTTCATCGCATGGTTGCCTAATTCCATTGCATTATGACAATTATTAATAGTTTGATCTCCAACAAACCCAGATGATAAAGACTGTAAGGAACTACATTCCTGCCTAGGAGAGCGGGTCGACAGCCAATTTATAAAAAGGTTCAAATATTTTGCATCCACTGATCTTCTTGAATCTCTAAGTTCAACGTGTTGTTTTGTTGAAGTTCTAGTAATACCAGTCAGTTCAACGGAACTACAAATTTTAAGACATCCACAAAAAGAGAGCACGAAATATGCTAGCTGACTATCAGATATACCACGGCCATGAGTGAGACCTCCCTGAACTTTTCAAAAGCGCATCAAAGACTGTTCGATCGCCATATCTGTTGAAAGTTTACGTGCAGAAAATGACACATCTGAATCATAAAGCTGATTTTGTTTATAATCTTTTAAATAAATATTTGCCTACCACCACATACTTTCCTTCACTAAGTAGTTTATTACAGTAAAAACAAACGTTTTCCATTATTATCACCAATTTATATCAATAACATCACAAAAAATTACGCGCGTATAAGTTACACGGTAATGCAAGTGCAGTCTGCTGTAGACTAGGGGTGTTCGATATCACAAACTAGGTATCGAATAACGAATAAAATTAAATATCGAATATTATTCGATATATCGAAATTCGAATAACTATCGAATTATTCGAATAAATTAGTTATTCGAATAACTAATTTATTCGAATAAATTATTCGGATAACTAATTTATTCGAATAACTTATTCGAATAACTAATTTATTCGAATAATTTATTGCAATAACTTATTCGAATAACCAGTTTATTCGAATAACTAACTTATTCGAATAACTAATTTATCGAATAATGAAGTTATTGGAATGACTATTCAATTATTTGAAAGTTAAAAACTACTGCTCTACACCCCATCTTATTAGATTTAGAAAAATTATTGAACATTCATAAAACGAGTGAAGAAAACCAAGGAACTAATAATATTTGTGAGAAATAAAAGTATGCAAATCGTGATACTTAAAATTAAGTAGGGCAAACACATTATATACAAGAAGCAGAAAACACGTTGTATTAACGTATTTACTATTCACCTTCGAAGACAAACGTAAACTGTAATTTTTGAAGAGAATTGGGCATTGATTTATTGGAACGATATTTTAAATGATCGCTAATGGGGTACCTATCCTCACTTCCCCACATCCCCGATTTACGATTCCGACCAATAGGCAATATGTATCATTACTAGAATAAGTTGTTAAAAATCAATTAACGATTTTCTAGAAAGAGTAATCTTCTGTTTAACCTATTCTATCTGATATATCTGATACAAGTTTTCAGACTAATGATGATTAATGGCCATTTGCTAAATACAAACAGTAGCTAATCAGTAGGCAGGCATTTATTATGGTATTATTGTAAAGAAATTCAAAAGGGCTAATAATACTAGTGATTAATGATAACGGATAATACCATCTAAAGAAGGTTTTAAGCAATGATAATAAATAAAATAAATAATCAGGCACATCTAGGAACCCTAATACCCATCCTATTAATGTCATAAGGCTGGTTTATACAGCTTTCTTAGCCCTAGTCTTAGTATTAGTCCTAACTAGTTTTAAGAAGAGAAATAGATGTTTATACAGACGTATTTTGGGTTATGAAATTTACGACAGCCCATGCACAAATGCGTGTGTAAAATTGGGTGCAATTTCGAATGAATCATAAACTTTCCAAATGTTAAATGTGCCAGCCTTATTGCACTCAAAAAAGAATGTTAAGCTTACCTTTGTTATAATAACCCAGATGTCTCAGTATTTCCCTAATTACTATTGCCGATTACAGCTCACAATGATGCACTTTTAATAATTATTGTTGTTCTTCAAAAATATTCTAGGTATTGAACCTTTCAAATTTTACCGCCTCATCTGCTATTACCACATTCGCGCCTGTCAAATTTAATTCTGTTTTAAGAAATTCTTAGGACTAAGTTAAAAGTTGGGGTACTTTCAAGGTCAGCTCTTAGGAACAGCTGGGACTAATACTAAGTTAAGAAAGCTGTATAAACCAGCATTTAGTCAGCATGATGAAAAATTTAATTGCTCCGACTGTTTTAACTTTAAGCAGTTAAAAGGTTTACAGTTTGATATTTATAATGTGGCTTTCTATTCTAATAAGACGTATTTGCATAAATAAGTATTTATACGAATAATTCTTTATTACATATTCGAATAAATTTATTAAAAATAAACTTATTCGAATTATTCAATAAATAGTAATTCTTGGAATGAATTTATTCGAATACATTTTTATTCGAATTATTTGAATACATTTTTATTCGAATAAATTTTAATCCGAATAATTATTTATTCGATAATTCGAATAAATTTATTCGAATAATTATTTATTCGATAATTCGAATAAATTTATTCGAATAATTATTTATTCGATAATTCGAATAACTTTTATTTTAATATCGTTATTCGATATATCGAATTATTCGATATATTATTCGAATTATCGATACAAATGCACAGACCTACTGTAGACACGCACTGATTTATAGTTTAGCCACGTTGTTACGCCCTTCGATCTTTCTGCGGTAAGCAGAATTTGTCAAAGAGCATAATATATTTCAATTAAAAAATATGAACTCAGTTGGTAATTACCATTACATTCATAGAGGTCAATGGCAAATTATATGCGTTACTATTAAGGAAAAAACTTTTTTTAATTTTCTTTTGTCAAAAATTACATGAAGCCGGCATATTTCGCTTTAGGACTTTTGGTATGTTGTTCAGCACAACAAATTTAATATTCCTACCGATTTTTAGATTTACATTATTTATTTCTATGTTTTGGTAAAATTTAATCTAATATGTCTGGGCTATTAAGTCAGCTCTGTTTCCTTAATTCTTATGACGTTAAAATAGCATTTTGTGGCGTAGGTATAATTTAAGTTATTATTATTAAAACATAATAGTTGAATTAGCCCAAAAAACGAGGCTTCTTTGTGCACCACAATAAAAAAGCACCGATGTAGACAAGAACATATCCTTCGATATATATTGTACTGGCTCCTCGTTGTGGCACCTATTTATGTTGTAATTGAGTATATCATAATGGTCTTTATATATTAAAATGGTTTGATGTTATAACAATAATCACTATACTTTAGCTATTACATCTGGCTTTTATTATACTTTAGTTTATTTTCAATCAATTCTCTTTTAAAATTTAATTTTAGTAACTTATTTGCCCTTGTATAATTATGGATTATCAATATTATTAAATCGATAACTCCGGTAAAAACATTTTAACTCTTAACTGAAACACAGGTCGGATTCGCTCGTAATCTAGACTGCTGCTATTCCTGAAATTTGATCCTCTTATTTCACGACAACTTGTACGTCTGTCACCTATAACTTTGAATTATGCAAGTGCACAATCAATTACAAATACTTTTACTTTACATTACTTGCCATTCAACAGATATCAAATAGTAAGTACTTCTCATTCTTTCTATCTTTTTCTTACAGTTTTTATTTAAATACCTGTATTCCGTCACCTGTTCATGGACCTCGACACTGTCCTTTACCAAGCCAAATGCATCCAGCAATCTCATAAAGATCTCTAAACGTCCAAACAAATCATAGTACGAACTCCTACAAAACACCTGGATCCGCAAAGACTTCCTGGCCAAAACACGACAAGGCACCTACCAACTTTCTCCAATAGTACTGTCAGCAGCAAACGCTATCCACCTCTTCCTACCAAAATCCTCAAGCCACCGACGACCTAGTATCACAAACCTCGACTAGATGCAAGATACAAAATGTCACTTCAATGACAAGCTTGTCGAATTAGAACTCCATTAGATAAAAACCTCCTATCCACCCCATAAAATGCTCACTCTGCTAACAATCTCGATGTAAACCGCTTCCAGTAAAACCATTCCCTGTTATCCAATTCATATGATGTAATGTAATTTGATAATACACTCAGTTCGGCATCCCTTTCCAGAAATGTGCTTTTGTAGATTATAACTCTATTAGTTACGTATTCTCACCACATCCATTTTCTTCATCCACATCGTCTGCACATCTTTTAATATTTTTTACTTTTTTATTTTCACCACGCTAACTTTAGTTAATTCACAACCCTTTTATATACCAAACAGCTTTTAAACTTTTATAAAGGGTTTATTTTCGTAATTTTAACCGCTTACAAATGTATTCCATGTTTTTGTACCAAATTATTTTTGGATACTGATAAATAAAAAATATCTCCTTATTGATTTAGTTTAGCATATATTGTATAGTCCAACACACTATAGAAACTTTATCGTATTTATCTAACTCCCACTATGCATTTGCCATTAATCTTCCACTTCATTTCAGATAATAATTAAATTATGTTAGAATCTTACTGTTTCTTATATAGCTTCATTCAATTGAATTTTAAATTCTATTCCCTTTCTTTGCCAAATACATTTTAATAATTTTGATATCCATTTCATACTTAAATTCATCTTTGTAATTTCAATACTGTATTCTTTTAACCTTATTAATCTGATATTAAACCCTTATACTAAAGACCATTACAATATATACAAGCTACACTATTTACTCACAATTACAAATTAACGTAAACGTATTACACAGTTTCGAGAGAATAACACGCTTTTTCGTCAAATCACCTTCTTACATTATCTAGTTAGTTCACTCTCTTTCACAATATAAATGTATATCAGCAGATAGTAATTTTACAATAAATTCTTTATTGAAAGTTTGTGCATTGGCATAACGGCCACTATATATACAGATACACAGTATATTATACTAAATTACGGCATGAATTTTTACAGGGCCGTGGAGGCAAGGGGTCTATCTACATTTGGGCTTCCGGAAATGGCGGCGACAAAGGAGATAACTGCAACTGCGATGGCTATCTGGCAAGCCCCTACACCATATCGATAGGCAGTGCGTCGCAAAGGGGAGAATTCCCTTGGTACGGCGAAGCCTGTGCTTCCACCCTTGCCGTCACATACTCATCTGGCGCCTACCAGGATCAGATGATAGTAATGAACTTCCGCTTTGTGTTTAATTTTCTATTACAATCCGATTGCAGGCGACCACAGATCTGCATAATCAGTGCACCATCAAACACACTGGCACTTCTGCATCTGCCCCCTTGGCTGCCGGCATCGTTGCTCTTGCATTGGAAGCTAAGTATGTACATGTACTCAACTAGTTTATACAGGGTGTTCATGAAAATCTAGGAATGAGTCTAGTCTCTTAACGAAAAGTTCAGATGAATGTCTGATATTACTGAACGGCATTACAGAAAGTTAGCGTAACTAATTTAAATAAATATTTTAATACTTGCCTATCTAACTAAATGAATCAAGTTCCTTTGAACATAATTACTTATAGCTTGATATGTTTCTGTTACTTTTCGCTGGTTCCGCTCTTACTTTTGAGCATACAGTTGAAACTGCAACTGTATATTACAACCATTTTAGCCAATGCTACTGAAGAGAGCGTTGTACTCGTAATTTAGGTTCCATTAGAGTGCAACCTCACACCCCCCAATTAGGCAAGGAAATGATACCCCTATAGCGAATCAAACACTGAATATTGATTATTATTATTAAATAAAAATATTTGTAATCCCAGCTAACTTCTAAATTGTAGTGCTTTCAATACCAAGTGCATGCTTGGTAAGTCGCTATCATATACCATAACAATAAATCAGATAAACACGGCTTGTATGAGCTAATTTTGATACCAGGTATCCAGCAAGAATAAAAAAAAACTCCAAGCATTGACCTCTGGTTTAACAAAATCAGGTCAGTGCAGGCTTTTAAAAATGCAATTCTTAATTTTAAAAAAAATCTGTTCAATTTAAGATTGAACACTGCTTCATCATTAGTTAGTAGTAATCTATAATGATATGGTCTAAAAATGGCAAAGCATTTTAAATAAATTATAATTAACATGCAGCTTACTTATAACGCAAATAAATAGGATACCTACTGAGTAGAATAGCACGGTTTTATATGTAAAAGAAATATCAGAAAAGATAAAACATAGGTTTATTTCATACATATTTGTTGTATAAAAAGATTAATGATTCACAATAGATCGGAGCGGTCACATTTGAGAACTAGATCACCCAAAAATATGACATGTTAGTTAAAATGTCATAATGGTTGATAAGTAGGAATCTGTAATTTTGATATTTTAATTGTATTCATATCCAATGGACGGGCGGGTATTATAAGAAAATAATAAGAACAAAATGTGTGTGTAAATTTTTTAATGAGGATGACACCAACTTAAAATAAAGCTGAAACATTAATTTAAATAATAATAAATGACAGTATCTGCCCAGAAGAAGTGTTTTAACACCTATGTGGTCATAAGCAGAATTTGATGTAAAAAATTTAAAATGTTGGTGTGTGCGTGAAGCATAACCGACAGGAGTTGCTGATGACGGTATGAACAAGCTGTCAGAGGTAGCAGGTGCAAAGTCCATTTTGCCAAATCAAAGAAGAAGAAATTTAGCTTGAAGAAAGAAAAGTCCAGAAAGTAAGTGAAAATTAAAGATTATATAAACAAATACCAGATCTGAGTAAAAAGCAGAAAGTTAAAAGAACTGCTAATTTGAACAACGATAAAATTGATTAAAAACAAATATCATTAAATTTAAAGACAGTAAAATTTAAAAGAGTTAATAGAAAGGTTTAATAAACGCTATCACAGGAAACATTAATTATAGCATCATTAAAATTAGTTTCATGTTAACATACAGTATTAATTACGTGAAAATGAATTTAATACTAAATTTTTAACTAACGATATCTTGATATAACTTATTAATATTGAAAATATAATAAATAAATATCAATTGCTTCATATTAAAGCGTGATTAGTTTTTATTATGTATGTTCTAATTAAATCCAGCAGTGACCGAACGAGATTAAGAGTCGAACAATTAATATTGTGCATGTTTTATTTGTGGACAAAGAAAGGTAAGATTAAAATATAACGTGATAAAACCTTTAGATTAAATAATTCATAATAATTTATTCAATTAAATTAAAATAAAGTCATAGGACCATAGCAATATGTCGTACCCATTTAGTGAGTTCATAAAATGCACATTCAATTTATGAACTGGAACTAGATCGTGTAAGTTTAGGGGTTTTAACAATTTGGTCACATTTTTTGTCCGGTTCTTGAAATGGAGTACGTACCTATTTCTCTACTTTATGAAATTCTCAGAAATGACAGAATCTGGATATGACAATTATCCACTTCATGAACTGTAGCAGTGCCTACGTGCACTTCCGGTCACATCGTAAAAAAATCGCTAAGAATACAAGTGGCGAGCTACATGTAGGTATCCAGGTGATCATTTATGACCCATCATTGCCATTTGGCGGCAGAAGGTAAAAAATACGACAATAATTAGCATTGAGGTGATCTGCTATTTATCAATTTCAATATACTGATGTAAGTATAAATTTAAAAAAATCTGCAAAGGCTTTATCCAGAACTTCCATCGTCGACATTGCGACACTAAATAATTTTAAAAATAAAATTCAGTTAGGAGTAAAAATACCTTCACGTTTCTAATAAATTAAATACATTTTCAATTAAAAGAAAACGTTACCGGTGGTTGAATTCGAAGGGCATTTCTACCTGAGCTACGGAACACCGGCCCTTCGAATTTCTGCGTTGCAGCTGTATTAAGTAATGCACTAATTTGTTGCTCCTTTTTGTATCGTACAACATTTATTTTGTATCTATTGGGGTTCATTTTTGGTAAGAATAAAGCCTGTGCTATGTACAAATTATTACTTGTATTTATTATTTATATTTTTATTTGGGTATTTCGCCACTCTGCAAATTAATCTGACCTCGTTATCAACGATGAACAATTAAAAAGGAACAAGAAACTTAGCTATTTTCAAGGAGATTGAAAAACCACCAACGTCCAATGAATTGCTTGACACTGGCGTTTGTTGATTATCTAAACCTACTTGATCCGATCTTTAAGAACCGATAGCCAACTATTGTCTAAAAATATTGAGAACGATGACACACATTTTTATTCGTTAAGTAAAATATATGCCGTCTCCTTAATTTTACGTTTAGTTGACATCGATTCTTTAGACAAGATCTCTGTGTTTTGCCTGTATATTTTGTGATTGTTATCCCAAACATGTTCTGCCAGCTTAGACTTATTTAATTGATAGGTTTTCATCATATTTTTATGTTCTTTAACTCTCAGTGCTAAAAAGGTCTGGATGTTTCACCGATATAATATTTCCCGCATTCACAGGGAATACTATATATACAATTTTTTGAATTTTGTTCTTCGTTGAACGGTTTAGTTTGTGTAAGAACTGATCGCAAGGTATTCATCGTTTTGAATACCGTCCTAACATTGAATCTATTTCCAATTCGTCTAATTTTGTCAGATATGCCTGGAATATAAGGTATAGTTAGAGTACTATACTTTTGAGTGTCATTTCTTTGTATGTGTGTGGCATTGTTTGGTGTATTGAAAATGTTCCGAACAAGAGTCCCTGGATAGCCATTATCTTGTAAAACATTAATAATAAATCCTTTCTCTTTTTTGAAAATTTTATCATTAGAGCAAACAACTTTGGCTCTGTCGTAAAGTTTTTACAACACCTGTTTTTATGTTTTTGTGATGGTTAGAGTTAAAATGTAAGGACCTATTAGTGTTGGTTTTTACGGTATACTGATGTTTCAAAAGTATTTATTCTGCGTGTGATTAGGGTATCAAGAAAAGGTAACTGATTGTATTTCTCTGTTTCTAATGTGAATTTGATGGTGGTTTCTTTACTGTTAATATGTTCAAGAAATTTGTCCACCTCATCTATATCATGAGGCCAAATTGCAAAAACATCATCGACATACCTCCACCAAACTACTGATTTGTTGGTGTATGTGTCGACATGTTGTTGTTCAAAGTCTTCCATAAAAATGTTACTAACAATAGGAGATAAAGGAGAACCCATTGCCATCCCGAAATCTGGTAAAATTCATTGTTTAGTTGAAAGTATGTCCTTTTAATGCATAGTGTTAAAAGTTCCATAATAGTATCAATGTTTAATGTTGTTCGTGTATGTAATGTGTTATCATTTTGTAGCCTATGTTTAATGATGTTGAGTGTTTTGTCTACTGGAACATTAGTGTTGTGTGTTTATGTTTGCTTCTTTAAGTTTTTCAAGGAAATGTGGCGTGTTCTTGATATATGTGTCTGTGTTTCCTGATATAGGAGTCAGTATTTTAAGTAAATATTTAGCTAAACTGTGACAAGGAGAACCTATAGAACTAACTATTGGCCTAAGTGGTACATTTGGTTTGTGTATCTTTGGTAATCCATAAAAATGTGGTGGTTTACTGTGTTAGTGTACACCTTACAAAATCTGTAAATTGTTCTCTGTGTGTGTAAAGTGTTTTGTATATTTTTGTTTCTATTGTATGTGTTGGATCTTTATTTAGTTTAGTGTATTGTCCCTCACTAGTTAGTCTTAAAAGTTTTTCGTTGTATGTGGTTGTGTCAAGTACTACTGTGGGGTTGCCTTTGTCTGCAGGTAGAATTTTAGTTGTGTTATCTGTTTCTAGTGTGTGTAGTGACTGTTTTTCTTGTTTGGATATATTTTGTCTTATTGTGTAAGGTCGTTCAAGTATGATTTTGTTTCTAATCCTGAATTACTCTCTAATGTCTTCTGGAAGTTTTTGACAAGTCTCTTTTACAGCTGTAACTAAATCAAGTTTATTAATTCGTTTTGGCGTAACTGCGTAGTTGACTCCTTTGCCAAGAACTAATTTGTCAATGGCGTTTAGTTCTTTATTTAAAAAAGTGTCACTGTTCTTTAGTGAATTTAGTTCAATTGTGTGTTTTTCTTGTATGAGGTGTTGGAACTTTTTTAAATGTGTAGGTTTCTGTTCTGAGTGTTTTGATGTAGGTATAATTAATAGAGTTGAAATAGTCTTCCCGTATATTCCTTTACATCACCTGTTCCAGTTTGTTTATGTCGGAAAATAATATAACTTTGATATGTTTGTGAAATTATATTCTATCTCTGACTAGAGCTTTACTTGCTCTTTTCATGCTATTACTAGAACGAGCACTTACATAAGATGCTTCGAGTCTAAACATTTTGGAATAATACAGCTACTTCTACAACGGCATAGGAAAGTTATACTATTTTCAGAGTGTGCCAGCTTCTTGTAGAGGTTTTTCCAACTTCGAAAGTTACTAGTTATGTTAGGCCCATATGTTTCGTTAAGATAATCTCTGAAACTGGGTATACCCAAATAAGAATATGAAGTATAGATTCCCGCCACAAAGAAATTTTAGAGATTATCTTTGTATTTATTGCTAAGTTAAATAAAAAATAAACAAAATGTTATTTTTTAAGGTATTCACCCTGTATATATTTTCTCGGTTTCGTGCCAAATATATATATATATAATGTGTATGCAAAATATTGTCTTCTTCCGACAAATAGTTTTTAAGTTCTACCACCAACAGACAGACGGAATTGAGAAACCCTATTTTTCGTCATCCGGGGATCCTGAAACGTGAATATATGGAGAAATCTTGAAAGGTGATTTTTCGCGATTACAATACTTCCTTCGTCTTTTAGACGAGGGAAGTAAAAATGCTAACCAATTATTTTTATTGCTAAAGTAACATAACATTTAAAGAACTTATTCATGCAGTGGATGCTTGTCATGCCCAGATTGTTTAACTTTAGAGAATTTCATAAAATGAAGAAAATCGTTTTCCCTTTCATGAACTTGACAAAAAAAGTGTTGCAATTGTGAGAAATTAAAATTATACAATTTTGTTCCAGTTTATACATTGGATGTTTATTTCCTCAACTGGACAATTATACTAAGTGGGTGGTGCATATCCAGTACTACTATAACTTCAAAAGAAAGCGTTTCAGACCACACATTTATCTGAGCTTTTTGATTTGTTTTTGGTAGCAGACTTGTTTCGAAAAAAACTGTGCTCGACTTTCATAAACACCCTGTATAGGAAGTTATAAAAATTAAATCTAGATCCCTTGGGTTCTCTTAACTCAACAAACATCCGATTGAAAACTTGAGTTGTTTTCTATATTTTTTTATATGAATACAATTATATTCCATTTTCTGGTGAATCAAATCTCTGTATTATTTATGTTCGTATTCCTCAAATTTCCTATATTGTAGTACCTTTTATATTCCTCTATGTTTTTTTATTTGTATTCCAATGCATTCACCACTTATTCTTCTTACGAATTTGTGTAACTTTGCAAAAAAACTAAATAGGACTAGCAAACTTTTTCACTCTTGCTCCTGCGTTTACATATTATTGGTTTAGCTTGACTCATACAACCCACGTCGTCAAACATTAGATTTGTAGTTTATTGCTCTAAGATGAGCTTATTATAATTAATAATTACTTTTAGTCCCAATTTATCCTGGCGAGATGTCCAGCATTTAATAGTATGGAGCTCTGAAGTAGCACCCGTGGCGGATAATCCAGGGTGGCAAAGAAATGCCGCCGGGTTATGGTTTAATACCCGCTTTGGATTCGGTTTAATGAATGCTTTCGGCCTCGTTAGCACTGCTGTTAATTGGACGACCGTTCCGCCAAAATCTGTTTGCGTCGTCGAGGCTTATTTCAAGTACGCACAATTTTCCTCACTACTACAATAAAATTACCTGTATTTGCAACTGCTGGTTTATATCTAATAATTATTTTAGCGACAACATTACTATTTCCTATGACAAACCGGCGATTGTAACATTTGAAACGACTGGCTGTAGAGGAAGCAACGAAGAAGTGAGGTATCTTGAGCATGTAGAGGTTCAAACCACCATTCATTACAGCACTAGGGGAGCCTTGGAAATATTCTTGACCTCTCCTGCAGGTATTATCCAATCGCCAACCGTGCTATAAGTGTATTAAATGCTTATTGCTAGGTACAAAGGTTCAAATTTTAAACCCCAGGAAACTGGACACCTCGGAGAACGGTTTCCGGGACTGGATTTTCATGTCCGTGACCACTTGGGGTGAATTGTCCCATGGCATCTGGACGGTTACCGTTGTTGACCAAGTAAGTCTGTGTTTTTGATATTTAGTTTTAATAGGTACACGCTATTTCTACAATAGGTAGGTCCGAAGGGCAGTAGAGGAACGGTGGAAAAGATGGTGCTTAAGCTCCATGGCACGTCGAGCTTGCCCAACCACATGAAGGATGGGATTAGAAATTACAATCAAGACTATAACAGGGTGCACAATAGGGTTGGACAAGTTAAGTTCGAAGAGTATGACGAGGACAATTCTGTGGACAGCAGAAGCGACAACACCTTATACAACCAATACAACAACGACAACGCTATCGATAAGCTGTTGAGTGATCTTAGTGCAGAAAATACTGTTGACTATTCTATTTATTAATGTGATGTTATATAATTACTATTCTTGAAAATATATTAATTCAAATAACGTTTGGTTTACTTAGCGCGAATTCAAAAGCTACTAAATCAACTACATGTATGTAGGGTTCGGCAACTGTACAAGAGTGGAAGATATTTCCAAAATTATAAGAATTGCATAAATTTGTTTGTATAAAAGTTGTAGGTACCGGTGATGCACAGCACTAAAATATTTCTGATTATACAATGTTGTAAAAAGTGTATGGAATTAAACATTTGTTTAATGGAAATGGAATGTCCTGTATTTAGGTAGTTTATGAAATACTAATCATTTTAATGTTAAGTTGTATGGGTCTAAGGTTCGAAGCCGGACATGTCGACGCCGCCATCTCGGCGCTGGGCCAGATCGGCGCCGGGACAACTCGGCGAGGAGCCATCGCGCCGCCGAATTCAAATTCGCAAACTACAGTGTGCACTACTTAAGAAAATTATTATAAACAAATAATAAATAAAGTGATCGCCAAAAAGCTGGCATCAAATGAAACAAAAATTATTTAGAATTTCTTGGAAAATCAAACACTGACGACCGAGGTGGCTGCAAAGTGATTACAAATGGACCAAACGTAAGTTGTCACGTGACTTCCGTTATGAGTAAAATTTTCTATTTTTTAAAATAATTACGAAACATGCATTTACTAGTCAAGATGGAAACACATTTTACGAAAAAAAGTTTTCAGGCCTTGAGATTGTTCAGTCAGCTAAAACGAATACACAATAAAAAATCTCATTGAAATCTTGCTTAATTTCCGAAAAATAGCACTTTTTAGATTTACACAATTTCGAAAAGCGCCATTTTCTAACTAAGTAAAGTGCCTTTTATGTGACAAAAGAAAATGTGAGAGCAAAGTTGGCCGAGGATTTTGAAATTTGTTATTCGAGCCTAGATGTTGATTCTAAACAACTTCTCTTAATAACTTTTTGTCGTATTTGCTACGTAGAAGGCACGCTCTCTACAGTAAAATAGGTTTTTTGAATTGATTTTTGAAAACTGTTAGAAAGTCGCCTTTAATATAAATGATTATTCAACACTATAATGAACGAACCAATGAAAATTGTTCAATTTGTCAGAAACGGCCAATCAAAATTGACTGTCATTGAAAACACCTAATGTCACAGTGTTTTCACGCGAGCCCTATTGATTTCAATGATTTAAATTTTGTGAGTAGCCTTTGACTGACATTTCACCAAAACGTCAAAGTCAAAGTTTGCAAATCAGCGTCGTTCTAAAAACTCATAATAATCGTGTTGGAAGCTCCAGTATTGAATTAATAGTGGAAAACGTTAAAAATGTGTGCTGTCGAACACGGTAAAAGTCATCTAACCATATTGTTGAATAATCTTTCCAAATACCACTCAAGGCAAAATTTTTTAAGAGAATTTTTTTCGTCAACATGCAAATTATTGCAAATTTCTCTCAACAAAAACTGCTCAAATTCCACTCGACCTGCGGTCTCGCGGAATTTTTAACGCAGTTTTGGTTTCGAGAAATTTAAGCGCAACAATTTGCATGTAAACAAAAAAATTCTCAAAAAATTTTCACCTTTTGTGGTATTACCCTTGAAAATTTATATCGAAATTTTTTTACCTTTTACAAGAGTCGTTTTACCTATCCGGGGACACACTGTATATACAGGGTGATTTTTAAGTTGATTCTTTCCTTTTACCACGATATAAAGCTAAAAAAAGTTTATCACTTTTGCGAAATATTAAAACTAACGGAGGTACAAGGTGTTAAGGTTTCAAATTAAGAACTAAAATTACTTAAGGAAAATTAAACTAAACTTAATCTAACTTAAATGATATGTTTAAAATTATCAGCATTCGCTTCTACACACACATTCCGCGTATAAGAGCGATGCGGCAGCGGCATTTTGACGACACTCCCAGTAAACAATAAGCATATTCACTCATTCATTATTTTCATAAACATGGGTCATTATTGTAGCAATAACATTAATAAAATTACAATGTAAAACTAGTTGACAGGTCATTGCTTGACAACTGAGAGAAACAAAAATAAAATTGTCCAGCTGCCTTTGCGCCAAAGTTTAGTTTTTAATTTGAAACTTTTAACACCCTGTACCTCGGTTAGTTTTGATATTTCGGAAAAGTGGTAAATAAAAAAAATGCTTATTTTTTTAGCTTTATTTCCTGGTAAACGGAAAGAATCAACTTAAAAATCACCCTGTATATAAATATATATATAATAAAATACTGGTAATGTTTACATTTTACTTTATACAGGATGACAGCTTGTCCGAAAACCTATTTAGCCCGTATTAGATAAATTGAGTGATTTTTACTTGGTTAAAAAAATGGCGTTTTTTGAAGTTGTGTAAATCCAAAAAGTACAATTTTTCGGGAATTAAGTAAGATTTCCATACGATTTTTTATTGTGTGTTAGTTTTAGGTAACTTAACAATCTCAAGACCAGAAAACTACGTTTTTTCGTAAATTTTGTCCCTATCTTGGCTAGTAAATGCATGTTTCGTAATTATTTCTATAAAATGTAAAATTTTACTTATAACGAAAGTCACGTGACAACTTTTCTTTGGCCCATTTGTAATCACTTTGCAACCACCTTTGGTAGTCTTTGTTTGATTTTCCTAGAAATTCTAAATATTTTTTTTATTTGATGCCAGATTTTTGGCGATCACTTTGTTTATTATTTGTTTATAATAATTTTCTTACGTAGTGCACACTGTAGTTTTCAAATTTGAATTCGGCGCCGAGATGGCCTTGCGCCGAGTTGGCTGGCGCCGAGATGGCTCCGCGCCGAGTTGTCCCGGCGCCGAGCAGGCCCCGCGCCGAGATGGCGGCCCCGAGATGTCCTAGACCCTAACTGTTGGAGATATTAGCGATTTATGCAAAACAATTCTAAATTTCAGGAGGCTGCTATAAGTAACAGAAAACAATTCAGCAAAAGGAAACGTTGCCAAATGAAGTATCGTAAATTATCATTCGGATGTAAAATTGTGGTACTGGGTATTAAAGCTATACAGAGTGCTCAATATTTGCAAATTTAATATTGTCAGATTTTTTAAATATATTTTTAATTTATTTTCATGCTCAATAAATTATTTTTTTTTAAATATACGTTTTTGAACATAAAAACTATTCAAGTCCTTTAAAAGATGCTTTATTTCAAGGGATAACGAACACACACCGTTAAAATAATGATTTAAACATTTGGATCTCTTGGAACACAGCAAAAAACCAGGTTTAGAAAATTAAATAACAATGAACAATAACATGAAAATTGCAGTATGGAACGTTATTGGTCTTGCAAATTACAGACCTGACCTAGCAAATAATATTTTTTTAAATATAATAAATAAATGTATTCTTTCTTTTTTTTACATAATTTGTAATAAATGTGAGAAACAGAACGGCACTTTACTATTGTCGTAGCTGCCAACAGAAATATCTTAAAACTAATATCTCTTAATATAAATACAAATATAAGCATGCATCGTTGCCTTAAATGTTTGAAGATACGGGTGTTTGATTTTCACAAACTCCGTAAAATGAAGTCGTATCTGAATTCGTTGTTTGTCCGATGTATTTTGGCATTTTAAGAAAGTTTAAATTTTTGCCAAGCTTAGCATTTTGAACGAGTTAATTTCTTTAATAAAAATGTAGAAAAGCATTACAGACAAAGCTAATAATACAAATCTAAATACCTATAAATAATTTGGTCAATTAACGAACACAAACCCAAGAACTGTTAAAATACAAAATTAAAAAAAGTGTAGAAAATATCAAAAATTCAGTCAACAGTGCTTGCAATAAGTTGCGTAATAGTTATTTACTATACAAGTGGGATAACAGCATCATTAATATACGTGTGTGTAAGCACACAAGTATATTAATGATGCATTATCACACATGTATTGTACAAAATGTTATCTACAACTGCCTAAAATTGAGAAAAGTGCATTAAGAGAAATGTCAGATCTGCCATTTTCAAAAATATTTTAGTAGGCAAATGTCATTATGTCATTCATTTGACACTATTTCAATTAGGTAATGAATTCATTACACAACTCAGTTGCCTAATGAAACCATTACATAACTGAGTGGTGTAATGAGCTTTATTACCTAACTGAAATAATGTCAAATGAGTGACGTAATGAGTTACTTATCCCACCGGAGTAGATAAAAGTTATTTATTTATTTATGGAGAAATACAGCCTTACTTACTTGTAACTAAACAATGCTGCCAATTCAACTAGTTTTGGAGTTAATAAAATCTCTCTATATTGTTTTTAACACTAAGATTGTTTTTATAATCTTTTCCTCCTCAAAAAGTGCTTCTTAATAACACAACATGGAGTTAATTTACGATTTCTACAATACCCTGTATAAATTTTACGAAATATCACATCATTATATCAGCAGAAAATTCCGAAAATAAATAATTTCACAGAATTTATTTCAATCAGCTGGAAGTATATTATACAGGGTGTGTATAAACTTGAGAAAGAACTATAAGTGGAAATGTTAGTCATAACATTCTGACTCGAAAATTGTAATATTAAATTAAAATGTATTGGTTTTTGTGAGTCCTCACGAGCGGTAGATAAAAAACATATACTCTGCTATTCTTAGATACCTACGATTATTGTTTAATTACATAGCCTGTCGATTTTTATTTCAATACAAGCATTAGAAAACTTAAATGCAGAAAGTAACATACTAAAATGTTTGATGATTTTGCACAAGCCCTCCACATATATACGATTGTATTTTAGAATAATAGACTATAGGGTTTTATACAACCTTAGTAAAGAAATCAGTCAGTTTAGTTGACGTACCCATAATTTTCAATTAAAAAGTCTGTAAAAGCAGGCTTTACTCAGCACTTCCCTAGTGGACTTTGTGACACTAAATAATTTTAAAAATCAAATTAAGTTAAGAGTAACAATATCTTCACGTTTCTAATACATTAAATAAATTTTCAAATAAAAAAATGTAGCCCGCTGGGGGGATTTGAACACACCCGCATCTGCGAAGAAGATTGCAGCCACATCGAATTTTCTAGGCATCGGAACGAGTGAGGTGCGCGCTCCTCTAGAACTGAACGGTCTTATTATTGAAACGTTTCGACTCTTTTGTGACATTATTCTGTAACTGTTGAGTCTTATTCTAGTCAAGTGTAAAGCCTGACCTATGTGAACATGATTACTTCCTTCTATTTAAAAATTAACGCAAAAATAAACAAAATTTTATTTTTTTAAGGTGCTCAGCCTGTATATATTTGTCTGAAATTGTACCGGTTTCATGCCAGGTATTATATATAATGTGTATGCAAAATACCGCCAACAGACAGACAGACAGACGGAATTGAGAAAACCTGTTTTTCATCATCTAAGGACCCTGAAACGTGAAGATCTGAAGAAATCTCGGAAGATCATATTTTCGTGATTACAATACTTCCTTCGTCTTTCAGACGAGAGAAGTAAAATCAAAGAAAAATAAAAATTTATATTTTTGCCGAAGCTCTTATATCCGAACAATTTTTAAAAACAATAATATTTTTCTCAGAACGTTTTTAAAAAGATTTATAAATAAAGGCAGCTTCCTCTTGCGGCAGTTTTAAATTAGTTCCGTGTCCCGAAAAAAAACACAAAACAATTGAAAAATATGATGTTAGTGAAACTGTTTTTAAATGATGCACAAACTTTTAGAAAGAGTAAATACTTTTCGAAATCTTCTTATATACAGGGTGACCAACTTAAATGTACGCAGCTTTAAGCAGGTGAGTATGCAACAATTGCAACACACATTACAATCGCCATTGAAATGTAATGTGTGTTGCATACTCACCTGCTTAAAGCTGCATACATTTAAGTTGGGCACCCTGTATATAAAGAAAAGTCCTGACTCACTGACTCATCAACGCCCAGCCCAAACCCTTGGACCTAGAAAGCTGAAAATTTGCATAGAGGTTCCCTTTATGATGTATACAAGGAATAAGAAAGGGTATTTCGACATTTAACCCCTAAAGGGGTAAAATAAGGATTCCAATTTTGTATGGAAAAAGAGTATTAAATAAACATTTCGACTTGAAACTTCGTAGGAGTACCTACTCCTAAAAACAAATAAGCAAACACGCATTTCGTGATTTTCCGAAAATCAACCCCTTAGCCTTAGGGGGTACAATGGGGCAAATAAGCCTAAAAATTGATATGGGTGTCGTTATTGAGGTTTTTTGAAACGTTGATTGCGAAAATGGCATTTATTTTTAGGTCAAAGACGGTGGACATGACATAAAATTAAAACCCTATAGTGGTGAAACGGGATTGCAGAGACAAATTATTTTTGGGCAGAACAACGTTTGCCGGGTCAGCTAGTAGGCAATAAAAGTATCTCATATGTTACATACCTTTTAGAATAGGCTGTACAAAATATGCGTCAGTTTGGAGAAATACAGGATTAAAATTCGATTAACTTCAATTTGGGAACTGCAGGTAGTTACAACTATCAAACAATTTGATTTGATTTCTTTTTTATTTTGACGGCCTAAAGTTAAGTATTCGCAATTATTCTGAACTTTACTAATAATGGTCTTACAGCCAGTCTTATGAAGGCCACTAATCTGACGTTAACTTTAATTTTCTGTTAAAATAAACAAAAGCGCATCAAAATTTGTCTACTAATGAATAAAATGTCATAAGCACTAACGTTTTGATCAGCTTTTGTTTATTTTAACAGCGAATTAAAGTTAACGTTAGATTAGTGGACTTTATAAGACCGGTAGTTAAAATAATTAATAGATCAAAAACTGCTAATACCATTATATCATTTATTTCACACTGATGTCAAAAATTACATTTTGCGGATTATTTATGGTACAAAAAATGGAACATTAAAATCCTAGTACTTTAAAGTAAAATTTTAAAGTTCAAGTACTTTAAAACCTATTTATTGTACAAAAAATGGAACATTAAAGTCCTAGTACTTTAAAATTATACGTCAGTTGTTGACATGACATTTGAAATGATTTACAACTTTTTATTTAAAATTCATTAAACTTGCAGTATGAAATAAACCGTTGTATTCACCACGAACGAAAAGTGTTTTTAAAGGTCCTCGCAAGTAATTTACACTTTCTCGTCTTTAAAATGCCACTTTTCGTTCTAGATAAATAAACTACTATTTTCTGTATAAGGCGTTCAAATAACAATAAACACCTACACGAAAACAAACGTAATATTGCTTTTTTGATGTCCGACGTACTTGAAATTTTTAATTTGGTCTGTAGTTTTCAATCTGCGGGTAGCTGAATTTGAAAGTTAGTCTTTTCGAAACTGAAGCACATTTTATTATGCATTTTTTGGAGAACTGATTATGTATTATCTATATGAAATTTCAATATAGAGTGATCGGCAAAGAATTGGCATCGGATAGAATTTTTTTAAATTTAGAGCTTTTTGGAAAATCAGAGATGGCTGAAAAAATATTAAAAATGGGTCAAACGAAAGTTGTCACGTGGCTTCTGTTATCCGTCAAATTTTACAATTTTACTAAATAATTTCTCAAAATGCGTTTACTAGCCAAATTAGAGAAAAACTTAACCAAAAAAGGTTATCTAAAATATGACTTTCTATCTAAATACAAAATTTTGCCACAAATTCTAAAAAAATCCAAAATTTATGGAAAAAAGATGGTTGTTAAATTATGATTTTTTTTTGTTATTTTAAGTAGGCAACACAAAATAACTCGACTCGAAAACTCAAAACAAACTCTCAAACATGATAACAATCAGGCAATTTGATTTGACACTAAAACAAATAATCATAGTCATCTCATAATCTGCCTACTTAATTTACTTGAACGTGTAAGAAATTCTCCCCATTTAAGAATCTGTAAAAGAACATTTACAGGGTTTTTATCAAAGAAGTTGATTAACAGGGGTAGATTAGAGTTTTTAGGAGAGTAGAATGGGGACAGTTTGCCCCCACCACTTTTAATTGATTCGCGGATTCGCGGTTTAATTCGCGTTTTAATTCGCGGTTTACGCGGTTTTATTCGTGGATTGACCTAATTAATTTCGCGGTTTGATCTAATTAATTTCGCGGTTTGATCTAATTAATTTCGCGGTTTGATCTAATTAATTTTCACATGTGCTACTGATTAAATTACGCATTAGATTTTTTAATTTGCTTCTGGAATTACACGTCGGCCATCTTGGATTTCTGGCGGGAATATTTGAAATTTGAATTTTTTTCCGATTTTTTCTAAGTTTAATTTGTTGGATTTGAATTTCGCGGTGTGTCGGCCATCTTGGTGCGCGCGCACTTCTCACGGCGGTTGTTTTTAATTTTCGCGGAAATATTTGAAATTCAAACTGATAGATCTATTTCGCTCTTCGAAGCTGCTGTCTCTCTCTTGCATTCACTCGCGGAAATATTTGAATTTAAAAAAGCTATTTGCGGCGGGCCCAAGTGGGAATCGAACCCGAGTTTTCTGACCATAAGCCTAAGGACCCTACCGCTACGCTATCGAGGCGTCTTGGAAATATAGGAATTGAACAAGACGTCATTTCGCAGCTGTGCCGTCACACCGTTCGATTTGAAACAAACTATTTTTCAAAAATTTATATTATGAGAATGGGGAATGTTTAACATATTGTGTTTACAGGCAGATGCAATTTTTAAAAAAATTATATATGTAACAGCTTTGCTACTAATAATAATTTTATAATTTGCAATATAATCGTTGTCCCAAGTTTCTGGTTAATTTCCATTCGCGCAGTGGTTAATTCCCATTCGACCGCTCATAATTTGAAAAGCTATATGAAATAATTACTTTATTTTTATAATTAAAACAGCGAAATCAGCGAATAAATCAGCGAACCCGCGATAATTACTTTTATTTTATATAGCGAAATCTGATTCATAAATTTGACCGTTGTAAACTTTTAAAACAGGTCGAGACTGGGCGCTCTTTGTTCAACCTTGGTGACGTATTTGCTTTGTCCGTCGGAGGTTGCACTGTAAAACACAGGTGCCGACATGCTCCGGCTCGAGAGTGGGGTGACTCTGACGTAATGTTTTTCGTACCTTCATAAAAGTGGCTGCGGACTCAATAGCGCATCGAATTGCCTCACTCCTAGTCGTCGTGTCAACACCACAAGTTTTACCTAAGATGGATCCTCGAAGTGTTAATAAGTGCCAAGAAAAACCAGGCCCCTACACCAGGAGACCGGCAGCAGAAAAAACAAGTAAGAAAACGCATCTTTTAAATAAAAAACAACACGGTGCACCGTCACAACCACCAGCCATGGACGTGGAGGCCAAGGGGTATTCACCACGTCTAGATGCCACCGAGGAGGACCTGCGGGTGTTCATTGAGGAGACGATGCCTTCCTATGACGTAACACCGATCGTGACGCCTGAGATCCGCCAAACCCGACGGGAAAAGAAACGGTTATTATGCGACCTCACTGTGCCTTTAAACAATAGCGCCAGCAAGGTTGTTCATTTGGGACTGGATCCTTATAAACAATTTTCGCCTGTTGCAAGAATTTTGAAGACCGACATTGGAGCAGGTGTTTCATTCACAGCCGAGTCGTTCATGACTTTTGTGGAAGCGCTACCGAACATGTTTGTGATGGCCAAGCAGGGGACTTTCAGATGTGAATTAACTGAGCACACAGTGGAGTACGTGAACAATGATACCTGCATGATTATTACAAAGGACCCCGAGAACAAGTTTACTCTTTACGTAACGTATGAAACACTATCAAATTTATTGCCGATGTACAACTTGATGATTGTGAAAATAAATGACTTGAAACGTGTAAAGTGCAATTTCCAAAATTTTGGTGAAGTGATCGTCGACAAAGTAATACATGCAGAAAATTTGTGTCTTGATGATTCAATCATTTTTAATACTCTGCGCTGGACTTTCGCTAACGATATTTTATTGTGGGAACTTGTGTTCAAATTTAAAATGTATGTTATTATAGAACTGCAGAAGTTGATTGATACAGATGAGCGCATGAAACCGTACATGTCCTAGTTTATATGAAATATTGTATGAAAATGTAAATAAAGAATGTTTTAAACTGTATTTCTTTTTAATTATGTAGCGAGTGTTGGTTTATACAGGCGGTAGGTTGGCCGAGTGGTTAAGGCGTCAGACTTAAGATCTGATCTCGAAAGAGGTCGTGGGTTCGATTCCCGCACCTACCATGTTTTAATGTATTTATTATGAGCGTGTTGATTTTTTAGGTTAGTTTATTCACGACGGCCCTACTGTAATAATCGCTCACTGCATAAAAATGGAGCATCAGTTTTCTCATCCTTTTTCGGCTATCATAGCAGGCCCCTCAGGATCGGGCAAATCGTTTTTTGTAATAAATTTCTTGAAAAATATGAAAAAACTCTGCAGTGTAAATTTCGCTAAAGTTATTTGGTGTTATGGCGAGTGGCAAAAATTGTACGAAGATTTAAAATCTTTAGTCGAATTTCAACAAGGTCTGCCAGACATGGCATCTTTTGAGGGGTCCGAACCCAAACTTTTAATAATCGACGATTTAATGAGGGAAACAAATAGCTCAGTCGTAGACATATTCACCAAGGGGAGCCATCACCACAATCTCAGTGTTTTTTTTATTACGCAAAACATTTTTCACCAAGGAAAAGGACAGAGGGATATTTCCCTAAATGCCCATTACATTATTCTTTTCAAAAATCCACGAGATAGAGCTCAAATAAAGCACTTAACCAGACAGATATGTCCAGAAAACCCGCGATTCCTTCAAGAAGCATACGAGGACGCCACAGCTAGGCCACACGGGTATTTGTTATTCGACTTAAAGCAAAGTACACCTGATATAGCGAGGTATAGAACATCTATTTTTCGCCAAGATGGGGCGTGCTATATTTATATTCCGAAAAAGGGGTATAAAAGCTCGTACACTAATCAATTTACTCTCATTCATTAGTGATGTCTCGATCAGTAATTAGAAATTCGGAGTTGTTACGTGCTCTACATAAACTCGGACCAAAGGAGCGAACCGCGTTATTAAAAGCCGTAGGCGATAAACAAATTCATTGTATCTGCGAGTGTGTGCATAATACCTTAAAAGGAAAAATACCTTTATCACTTAATCAAAAATCAACGATCTCGAAGCATAAAGCTGTTCTTAGGAGTTTAGTCAAGCCTGGAGAGTCTATAAAAAAGAAGCGTCAAATACTAATACAGAAGGGTGGCGCTTTCCTACCACTAATATTAGCTCCATTAATTACTGGTGTATTGAGTTCTATTTTCAAATAAGATGGAAAATACCCGAAAAATGATGATTGTACCGCCTGAATTCATGCATCGCTTTAAGGATACAGAGAAATCAGAGCAAAATATATTATCGCAGCTTGACGACGAAATGCAAAAGGTTTTATCGTCTAAATTAACCGATCACGATAAATGGCTACAGTACAATCAGGTTTTACAAAGGTACCTTCATTTTGCGGATCAAACGAGGCAATCAATCAAGATACCTATAGAATCGAACAACAGGGGTATTTCAGACGCATATATTTTATCGACGCTCCCTAATACTTTTAAGAAAAACGGTGAAGCCTTTTTACAGCTTCTAAGAACGTCGGATGAAGTGGAGTGGGACGGCAAGGGCACAGTCAGCATAAAAGGTGAAATTTTACCGTCCTCCAACATTATTGATTTAATGCATGATGTTCTAAGACCTAAGAAAACTACAAATCCGCCAGGCCGACACAAGTTCCTCGATTACATTAAAGAGAACAATGTACCTCAAGTGCTGTTTGGGGATTCTAAACGTCAAAATGCACCAGACGTGAGTAAATCAGATGTGGAGGGTGACGTCGATCCTAAATCAAAGTTAATAGCGACTGCAACAACGTCCAAGCAAGAGGGTTCAACGCGAAAAACACCGAAAACAACGCAAAGATCGATATCGAAAATAAAGGGTATTTCTGGCTGGGAGCGTCTTAAACTTTAACATAGCAGAAATGAATTTGGATGCTATCTATTATGATCCGGCCAACCCAGTAGGCTTCGCAGGCGCAAACTCATTAATTTCTTCCGTGAAAAATAGTCACCCCAGTGGTGAAGTAAAGGATTGGCTAAAGAAACAGGACGCCTATACTATTCACAAAACTGCAAGAAAAAAATTCCCTAGAAACAAATACATTGTTAGCAACATTTTCGAATTATGGCAGGCTGATCTCTGCGACATGCGCAGTTTAGCCCCACACAATGACGGAAATAATTTTATTCTCACCGTAATTGATGTGTTTAGTAAAATGGCCTGGGCGAGGCCTCTTAAATCTAAAACGGCTACTTCAGTAATAAACGCATTTCGTGAAATATTTGCTGAAGCCGGTAACACGCCCATAAATTTACAAACCGATAAAGGCAAAGAATTTGTTGCTAGAGCCGTACAGAATTTTTTCAAACAACACGATATCACGTTTTATGTGACGCAAAACCCCGATGTTAAAGCATCAGTCATTGAGCGTTTCAATAGAACATTAAAAACCAGAATGTGGCGCTATTTCACATACTCTAATTCATACAAATACATAGACGTATTACAAAATTTACTGACTTCGTATAACAACCGCCATCATTCAAGCATCAAGATGGCACCCTCCGCAGTAAATGATGGTAATATACTGGAAGTGTGGAACAATCTGTACAGAAAGGGGATGGGAGTCGACAGGAAGCCTAAATATAAAGTGAACCAACATGTAAGAATTAGTAGAACGAAGGACGCATTCGAGAAAGGATATGAAACTAATTGGAGCGGCGAAGTGTTTATAATTAAAAAAGTGATTCTTAGAAAACCACCTGTGTACGAAATAGTTGATTTAAGCAACGATACGATAGAGGGCGTCTTTTATGAAGAGGAATTACAGCCAGTGACTTTGGATGATAACGCTTTGTTTAAAGTCGAACAAGTGTTAAAAGAAAGAGGACACGGTCAGCGCAAAGAGTACTTTGTAAAGTGGCGAAATTATAACGACAAGTTCAACTCTTGGATTCCTGCAGCTAATCTTCAGCAACTATGAATACAGATGAAGAATTTTATCTAACATTACTTAGCAATAGTTCTATGAGCTATTTTCCAAATAACACCACAGCACAATTCATAACGCAGCTCCCTAAACGAATAAGGTTACCGGGGCAATGGGTTACAGGTATTGCGGAAGTGCAATATCCATGCTCCTTTTTGGCCGTGACAGATACAGAAAATCTAGTCTATTATCGCACAGAAATACCTAAAGTGCAAGCCGGAGAAGAAACGTATACTGAGTTGAAAAAAGTATTGCAAAACGCTAATTCATATTTTAAAAGTGATAGAGAACAAATTTACTATGGTAGCGATGGATGGCACGTAATCTGTATTCAGCCAGGCAATTATGAAAACATTGAACATATTACAGCCGAAATTAACAATCACAGGTTATTAGAAAAGTTGATGAATTTTCAATATAATAGAGTAACAAAACGAGTGTCTCTTGAAATTAAAACGTCGTCATTGAAAATGCTAGGATTTTCACAACGTCTGGCCTTACAACTTGGTTATAAACCTGATATAAATATAGCTGAAGCACCTGTACCAAGCCACCCCGCAAATATCTGGGTTGGTTTACCATCACAAATGTTTATTTACTGCGATATTGTGGAACCACAGCTTGTAGGAGATGTCTTGGCTCCGCTTCTTCGTATTGTTAACGTGACCTCTGATAATTATAATTACGGTTGCCACAAAGACGCCATATTTTCGCCGACTCATTATATAAATGTCATGAAGAGGGAATTTGAGAATATCGAGATAAATATAAGGACCGAAACGTCGGGTGTGATGCCATTCGAGTTTGGAACGTTGAGTTTAAAACTACACTTTAAGAGGATACAGTAGCTGCTATGGATTGTCCTTACCAACAATACTACACCAATCAGGCAGGTCAAGGCATTGGAGCTATCTACAGAGGAGCAGCCTACCAGAGAGGTCATGGTATCGGAAGCTTTTTAGGAGGAATATTTCGTAGTATCCTGCCTCTTTTTAAAACCGGTGCTAAAGTTGTTGGAAAGGAAGCTTTAAGGACAGGCGCTAACATTTTAGGAGATGTTAGTGAAAGTCGACCGCTAAAAGAAGCGTTCCATAACCGTGTACAGGAGGCTGGAAAGAATCTCAAACGTAAAGCCGACAGAAAAATAGATACTCTAATGGAAGGATCGGGATATAAAAGGCAACGCACTCTGAATTACAATCAGTCTACAAGAAAAAACGCTAAGCAGAAGCTGGTCAAACCCGCATACGCCGATATCTTTACCAGCAAGTAGTTTTCACAATGGCGTTTTTGCATGCGCAGTCTTGTGAGTGTGTTAAATCAGAGTTAGATTTGTTCGCTCTGCCCGCAACTCAAACCAGTATCGAAAATGGACAATGGATTTTTTACAAACCGCTTTCCTCGCTTAATGACGATGCACCGATTGAATTTATTGTGCCTGGAAACGGTAACGATTATATCGATTTAAGTCAGACCATGTTATACATTACTGCTAAAATTGTTAAACAAGATGATACACCATTAACCGACAAAGATGATGTAGGCCCTGTTAATAATTGGATGCACTCTATGTTTAATCAAGTTGAGGTGTATTTGAATCAGAAGCTTGTGAGCCCGCCAAACAATACATACGCATACCGCTCATACATTGAAACTCTGCTGAATTACGGCAATGGTGCTAAATCAACCCATTTAACATGCACACTATGGTACAACGACACAGCCAATAACATGGATGACATCACTACGCATAATGAAGGATTTGTAAAGCGGAAATTTTTTACTGCTGCAAGTAAGCAAGTCGAAATGATGGGACATGTGCATTCCGATTTATTCAATCAAGAAAAATTTCTTATAAACGGAGTTGAAATGAAAGTCAAATTTATCAGATCCCGAGATTCTTTCAATTTAATGGCAGCCGAAGGATCTACATTCAAAGTGAAAATTAGTGATGCCAGCTTACTAGTGAGAAAAATGAAAATAAATCCGTCTATTTTGTTGGCTCACACCAAGGCTTTGGCGACTGCGCCTGCTAAATACCCCATTACAAGATCCGATGTTAAAGTGTTAACTATTCCGGCTGGTGTGCAAAGAAAATCTTTAGATAATATTTTTCTGGGGCAATTACCAAAACGATGCATTGTAGGTTTTGTATCGAATAAAGCATTTAACGGCCATTATGCAGCAAACCCTTTCAATTTTAATAACTACAAAATCAATTATTTCTCCCTATACATCGACGGTCAACAAATTCCTTCAAAACCTCTACAGCCTGATTTTTCTAAGAATGGCATGTACGTTCAAGCATATCACACACTATTCTCGGGTAGCGGTATACACTTCCTCAATGAAGGCAACGCTATAAAACGTGAAGATTACCCTTATGGCTACTGTCTATTTGCTTTTGATTTAACCCCCGATCTGGCTGCAAATGCAACAACACACTGGAACCTTCTTAAAAATGGCGCTCTACGTTTAGAGGTGGGTTTTCAAAACGCGTTAGAAGAAACTATTAATTGTCTAGTTTATGCAGAGTTCGATAACGTCGTAGAAATTGACAAACACAGAAATGTGCTGGTGGATTTTAGTAGTTAAAAACCAACAACAGTTTTTTAAAATTTAGTCATGCTCAAACATTTCGTCAGTATGGACAGTGCCTTCGTAGATCTGCAAGGGTTCCGTGGTGATAAGAAACAGTTTATTCCGAAAGAAGTGGCTGTTATTTCAGCAGATGGCAACCAGTTAGCAATTTTCGTTTTAAAACCCCCTGCAAAATATGACACTCTGCCCTATTTCGTTAAAAAAGGCATAAACTATCTGGAGCATAGACATCACGGTCTAACCTGGGATTCTGGTACTATACATTTTGATGAATTTGAAACAGAGCTAACAAGACTTCTCAAAAAATTTGAAAAAGTGTACGTTAAGGGCCAAGAAAAGAAGGAGGTTCTAAGTTTTCTGAATAAAATCGTCGTAAATTTGGAGGATTTCGAGTGCCCGTCTTTAAAAGTTTTGCGAAAAAGTACTGCTGCCGTACGCTGTCTTAATCACAACATCCGTTCGCCTGTATGTGCATTGGAAAACATACTAATTTTATCCGACTGGTGGCGCAATGAATACACTGGAAGTTCAGAAAATATTGCAAACAATCCCGAGTCTGTTGAATGTGAAACGCTATGTTTTTGCTTCTGATCAACTCCCTACAAGAATTGCAAGACCTGTGGCAATCATCGTCAACACAGATCCAGCAAACCGACCTGGACAACATTGGAATGCAGTGTATATAGACCAATATGGATATGGGGAATACTTTGATTCATACGGCCGCCCTCCAAGCGGTTATCATTTAAAATTTTTACAACAAAATTCAATCAGCTGGTCTCATAATCCAAAAATTTTGCAAGATTTTAGCTCTAACGTTTGCGGCATATACTGTTTAATGTATCTATATTTTAAAATGAATGGTGCATCTATGATAAGTTTTGTAAACCTGTTCACTGATAATTTAGTTTCTAATGACACATATGTAAAAGCACTATATATCCAATACTTCACATTAATAAACTTGTTTAATGTTATTTAGAAAATAAAAACACAAATAGTTTGTAATTAAACATATTTTTATTACACACAAAATATTTAATAAATGTATTTACAATATTCGGTTGTTTTATTTACAAAAATTAACATCCTCTTAAACCTAGCATGCAAAATAAAACTAACATGCAAATAAAACTAACATGCAAATAAAACTAACATGCAATTAAAATCTAACATGCAGTTAAAGTTAGCGCAAATTGAACCATGTGACAATAAGTGCAATATTTAATGTACGTTTTGCGACAGTCGTGGTTAGTTTTCTAAAATGATTGAAATTAAATATTATGAAACCAATTGCCACAAAGCGGGTCTTATGAAATGTGAACACTAACCACACGTCGAAAATACGTACGAACAAATAGGCAATTACATGTAAACATAATGCATAAATCAAAAATTAGTTTAAATACTTTTGTTTACAAAAATATGTGGCTACAAGTGCAATAAGTTGTTGCATAAAAACATCATAAAAGTTAAAAAAGACAATACAAAATATAAAATATTGTTATAAAAACAGTTGATTATAAAAAGAACGAAACTGTACGCAATATAGACACTAGTCTGCTTTAAACCCATAAGGTAGGGTGTCATAACTATCTTCAACACGCCTACGTTTAGTGTACTGAACCCTATAAATTTTCTTTTCGGGCTTAGATATGACTTGATACATCCCTGTACGGGCAATTTTCCGGTCGGTCTCTACATACGTCGCGGCGGCATTGTCAAGAACCATGCTCTTAAGGGTATCAAAATTTACTTTTTCTGCATTTTTGTAGTTTAAAGTTATGCCTTTTACTTTACATACAAATTCGTAAGCGTTTTTATTGGTCGAGAAAACCTTAAATGCATAGTTTTTAGGCCCGCCGCTAACAAATTCCGTAATAAAGCTACCTGGCCCATATTCCCTCATCTCGTCCGTCATATCCCCCAAAAAATCGCCCACAGGAGGTACCCATTCACCAGGCTTTTGGGTCAGCAATATGGAATCGGTATCAAAATACAAAACGCGCTCCCCTAATTGTTCCAAATATTTATATAATTCAAGTCTTGCATTGGCTGTGGTGTATGCAGCCAATACAACATTGACCGTTTTGAGCGAAACTATTCCCTCCTCAGGTCTATCCCAGATTACAATTATCACGTCCTCATCGACTATCATGATTGAATGAACCTGTATTGAAGGATCAGTTAGCATTTTAAAAAAGTCATAGGGATCTGAAAGAATGCTTGTCTGCATCAAATTCTCCCTTTGCCCAAATTTGCCCCAGAATGCATTTAAATTTAATTTTGAACTGTAACGCATGCCAGAATTCAAACAAATTTTATCCTTTTCTAAGGTTACGCCTTCTCGTTCTAAATATTCGGCTAAATATTGATCCTTGGCGTTTTCGTTGTTACACCAAGCAGGCCACCCACTACATTCCTGTTTTGATTTTAAAAAATTATCGACATATCCCGAAAATAGACCGCCTGTTTTAGTGGCCCTGTTATATTGCACAATATCGTACGCCCATATTTCATGAAACTCGAGCACACGGTATCCCAGTTGAACAGCTTTTTTTAGTTCATCGGACACATATGTTCCGGTAAACTTGCGCGAGTCTTCTGCATGGATGCAGTCACCAGGGAAGCTGGTTTCGGCACATAACCTGCATAACACAAACATTAATTTGCCATGCATTCGGAGGGGTAAAACTGGATGATAAAGATTTTGAGGCGGCAATACAGTGCATTTAATTAATCCATCGATTGAATCGAGAGGAAACTGTCTACACTCCGCATCACCAACGTATACTTTAGGATGGCCTACAGGATACTTGCCATATTTATTAACGAAAGGATAAAGACTACAAACATCGAAATATTTTATCTGCTCGTTTTCCTGGCATTTATAATGAAGTTTTACAGCATTAGTACGCCCGCCGAAAAAACTATCTCGCGGATTTAACGGGGTATTTCTAATAATGTCGTGATTGTTTACAAAATTAGCTGCATTATGATTATATTTCAAAAATAAATTAAATTCGCATTCCCACATTTCTACAAGCGTATAACCTGCCCTTCTAATTCTCGAGGCAGATGCTTCTGTTGCCTCGCGACGAACAAACATTGTATCATTTTTCACATTTGATAAATCTACGGTTTGGTCAGGGTAGCATTGCTCACAACCGTGGAAATAGCAACCGTGAAAATTATAAACAGTGTTCGTTTCTGCACAAAAACCATCTACCAAAAGACCTTCAGGCAATCGAACTTCTCTATTATTACCGGCATGTTGAATGGCGATACCTTGCTCGTGTCCTACCCATAAAAGCCATTTAATTGCAATCGTCGACTGCCTATCCCCTAACCTGTATCCGCCTGGTGGAATAATTGCGATCGTGTTTTCTTTCAAAAAATTTCGCCTGTAAACTAAACTGCAACAGCCGGCTATTGTGTTACACTCTCTAAAAGGATCTACTCCATTTTCTTTGTTATAACGTGTCCAAAACTGTATACAAGCCTTGCGCAATATATCGACATCTTGAATACAGTATTTGACTATTGCTTCTTGCATGTCAAATACTGCGTTCTGAGCGATTTCCGAATTATACCACGCAAGGAAAGTTGCTCGATCCATAGGAGACATTTCATCGGCCATATAGTAATGAGTTGGGGGCAATACTCCAATATAATTTTGATTCTCTAACTTGTTAAATAAATGGGGAAAGTATCCTTTTGTAGCTTCAAAATTAAATGTTTTGGGCAGCTTAGCTAATGCTACAGGCAAAAAATTTAAAGAGTCTATAAATTTAACATTGGGGCAGGTGATGCACATTAATTTTGTACCGGTGGCAATAATTTTCGGGGCCCACTTTTTCTGATGCTTTACAATATGCTGCATAATAAAAGAGCCATCATATCCCTTCATATTATGCGCCAGGGCAAAAACGTTAGCGATATTGGACAATTTAGAAATATATTCTAGCAAACTTTGAACGGGATTATTTTTAAACACATGTTGACGAGGACCGCAAATTCTGCAAGCCTGCTCGATATCGTCAAGATTAATACAAGAATTGCATACATTTTGCGAGACACATAAATTTGGCTCATGCAAAAAAACATTAGGTTCACCTTCCAAAGCCGTTTCCTGTCTTGCCTCAAAATCATAAAAAACGAAAATAAACTTTTTAGACAATTTAGGACTCTTTTTCTTTGCCATATAACATAAATGTCGGGTTGGCATATCTTTCGCGCAGGTGTGGCAATATTTTACACCACACGTATGACCTTTCTTGTTGTTTTGCCAGTATGTCGTGAGACATACTCCACACCTTTTTAAAGTTTTGCATAATGATTTTGTATGTTCGTCAAAACATTCCCGACCACGAAAATCCCTATGGCAATTATTGCAAGCTATTGGGTCCAAAAATAGGTTACAGGGCGGTTTTGAATGACAACACGGGCAAATATAAGGGCAATTTTTGTGTCTCTGCTTATTATTGGTGCGGGTTAAACAAAATTCGCAAAAATAGCCGGTTGTAAAAGCTGAAGTTAAACTGGTTATCACATTGTAATGTTGATCCTCCAATAACAAATTTAATATTTTTCTAGTGGATTCCCTAGGCCCCTCGTAATATTTACTGGCGCCAATACGCGAATTATAAACGACAATGGTGTAATTAGCTAGATACAACTGAAATTGTTCCAAGTGTTCTCGCGTGGCCCCATTGATTAGATTAACACCGACATTTTCACAAAGCTCATACGATTTCTGTGTTAGGATTGGGTAGCCTGCTTTATAGAGATGCAAATCTGGATCATTATCTACCCAAGCTTTGGCCAGAATAAGTGCTCGGGCAAGACAGTAATTGTCATCATTTCTTACAGTTAATATGCCCGGTTTCCTTCGAGAAAATTCCTCAAAACTAACGCCAGTCATTCTGATACGTGATTTTCCATATCCAACAGGCAAAGTGATTCGGTTTACATGCAATGTCATTTTATCGTGAGCAAAAAACTTAGCGTTAGATTGAAGTATTTTCTCCAAGGTCGACATTACAACACCGGCGTTGAGTTGGTCAACACGGCGGAAAGAAATGCCTATCGGCTTGTCTGCAAAATTATCGTTCCTTAAAACTAGACCTATCTTATCAGAAGCCGATGCCCCCCTGGTGATATGTGTGATGATCTCATCGAATGCATTCTGTAAATAAGGGTTTCAATAAGTTAAAACGTCTAGCTCACCATATTTCAAAATATTAACTGAGTATATAACGTTGCAAATGTTTGAAATATTAAACTATCAATTTCAAAATTTGTAAAACCGAACTAAAACTACAGCAATGAATTTAGAACATGTGACTAAAAAATAAACTATAAATCCATTTAAAATCAATAAATAACTTGCGGCGTAAATTTAGAGTGGTTGTTTTCGATACACATATAGTTATACTTACACGAAGCCATATGACAGGGTTGCTCGTCGCAGCCTCTACCTCGTTGAATTTGAAGGTCAAGGTGAGAGCTTCAGTGTTGAACTTCTTTATCATCCTGCGACCTTCACCCATCAACGTAATATACTGAAGTCTTTTCACCGACGATGGTTTTGCAGGAACCGACATGTCTGCAGAGGTCGATGGCTTTGGGTTATTCTGCTGTAAATTAAAAAAGAAGTATGTTAGAAACACTTCACCGTAAAATTACTTGTGTGCCCCAAACGGGTTTTATTTTAGTTTCATGAATCAAAATTTTCTAATGGTCGATTTAAATATAAAAATGACGGTTATACTTACATTTGTCGATGAAATGACCAGGGACGATTGACGCGTATCTTCGTCCAAACAACGTTTATTAGAACCAGTAGACGTAGATGCCCCATCCTGTAATTTGTGATTTATATGAGTATTATTTAAGTAACAACACCTATGTGATGATTTGAAACGGATAACGGCAAATGAGTTTTAAACTAATAGGTTTTAGAATTGTTACTGCAAAATGTAGGAAACTTTCGCACATTTAAAAAATAGTTCGGCAAAACTTACATGTGCTAACATTTCGCCAATTGCAGAAGTCCTTGGGGTAGGTCGTTGCTGCCCTGCATGGACGGTCTCCAACATGGCGGACGTACTCGATGGCCCTGGATTATTCATTTGCTGTAAATTAAAAAAGAAGTATGTTACAATCACTTCACCGTAAAATTACTTGTATGGCCCCAAACGGGTTTTATTTTAGTTTCATGAATCAAAATTTTCTAATGGCTGATTTAAATATAAAAATGACTGGTGTACTTACATTTTCCGATGAAATGACCAGGGGCGATTGACGCGTATCTTCGTCCAAGCCACGTTTAACAGAAGGCCCCGTCGACGTCCATGCTCCATCCTGTAATTTGTGATTTATATTAGCTTTTTTAAGTAACGGGGCTATGTGCTATTTTAAATCGACTAACGACAAATGAGTTTTAAACTAATAGGTTTTCAGAATTGTTGTTGCAAAAGGCTGGAAACTTTCACACATTTAATAATTTTCTAAAAATAGGAAATATATTTTTACTTACCGATAGGGAGGCAAACGACTGCTTGGCCCGAATTCTTCCGACGGCTTGACACAACTCGAAATAAGTATGAAAATACGACGGTTCCAGAAGTACGCCCTCGTTAGTTAGTTTATGTTGAATTATTTTAAAGGCTAGTAAAACAAATTCCTCATTTGTATATAGCCCGTTCTTGAAATAATCAAGAATTTGGTAGGCGGTTAACTCTGATGTGTTCATCGTTGCAGATGAAAAAGCAATTCACACACTGTAGCACTTACACTCACGCTTTCAAAAGATAGCTGGCACTTGCACTACGATGCGTCTTCAGGTGAGGAATGTGGCGGAATGAACGAGGTATGCTCGTCTTGTAGTGATTTAGGCAGGAGAAAGCGGTTCGCGAAAGCGCTGGAGGGCAAACCGTTACGTTTCACTGCACCAAACAAAGGAGCCTCGCGTCACCAAGGTTGTTTAAATGAACAAAACACATGTCTCGACCTGTTTTAAAAGTTTACAACGGTCAAATTTATGAATCAGATTTCGCTATATAAAATAAAAGTAATTATCGCGGGTTCGCTGATTTATTCGCTGATTTCGCTGTTTTAATTATAAAAATAAAGTAATTATTTCATATAGCTTTTCAAATTATGAGCGGTCGAATGGGAATTAACTACTGCGCGAATGGAAATTAACCAGAAACTTGGGACAACGATTATATTGCAAATTATAAAATTATTATTAGTAGCAAAGCTGTTACATATATAATTTTTTTAAAAATTGCATCTGCCTGTAAACACAATATGTTAAACATTCCCCATTCTCATAATATAAATTTTTGAAAAATAGTTTGTTTCAAATCGAACGGTGTGACGGCACAGCTGCGAAATGACGTCTTGTTCAATTCCTATATTTCCAAGACGCCTCGATAGCGTAGCGGTAGGGTCCTTAGGCTTATGGTCAGAAAACTCGGGTTCGATTCCCACTTGGGCCCGCCGCAAATAGCTTTTTTAAATTCAAATATTTCCGCGAGTGAATGCAAGAGAGAGACAGCAGCTTCGAAGAGCGAAATAGATCTATCAGTTTGAATTTCAAATATTTCCGCGAAAATTAAAAACAACCGCCGTGAGAAGTGCGCGCGCACCAAGATGGCCGACACACCGCGAAATTCAAATCCAACAAATTAAACTTAGAAAAAATCGGAAAAAAATTCAAATTTCAAATATTCCCGCCAGAAATCCAAGATGGCCGACGTGTAATTCCAGAAGCAAATTAAAAAATCTAATGCGTAATTTAATCAGTAGCACATGTGAAAATTAATTAGATCAAACCGCGAAATTAATTAGATCAAACCGCGAAATTAATTAGATCAAACCGCGAAATTAATTAGGTCAATCCACGAATAAAACCGCGAAAACCGCGAATTAAAACGCGAATTAAACCGCGAATCCGCGAATCAATTAAAAGTGGTGGGGGCAAACTGTCCCCATTCTACTTGGGTGCATTTTAGGCTAAAATGAAGAATTGAAGGTTTTTAGAAATTTCACCCACAAGGGGATGAAACGTTAAAGTAAAAAGAAGTTGAAAAGGAGGTTAAAGTTATTGATTTTTTTCAATGTGTCCAGTTTAGAATAAAATGAAAGGATTTCCGAAACTCCACCTCCAAGTGGTGGTAACTGGTATTTTGCTACAATTTATGAATACAACATTTAATAAGTATATTTATTATTATTCTTCTAATTGGTATACTAAACCTATAGTTTTATCAATCTATACACGGAGAACACATTTCCAGGGGATACGTGAAGCATAAAAGAGTTATGGAGAACTTTTTTCAGAAGAATATTGTTTAGTTTTTACCTACAATTTTGTTTTGCAGCGTTATTTAGTTTAGCGTATTGAGTGAAGGAGGAGGGGAGCATTCTAGAATTCGTTTAAGATTTAGAAGAAAAAACATTTGTAGTCCGTACGAAGAACGGGTATCTTGCTAGTTATTCATATAACAAATATTTCATAAGTAGCTTGATGGAAAAACATTTATAATCACCAGATATAAATGTGTAGAAATACATAAAATGTTGATTCTTGATATATTATAAACCCATAATATATCCTTACAGACAGTACGCCAGTGCCAAACGGAAACAACTATCCGCCATATGCAACCTCCATTCTCGACGCAACCTCATCTGGTAAATGCTCCTTCCTGTTGTTTTATATTGAAAGAGTTTTTTAAATAAAAACATTAAAGTTCGCCATTTTGGATTCAATGACGGTCAATTATCACTTTATTTTATTAGATTATAAGTTGCAGTATATGCGCGATATAGAATATGAAATAGATATTCTGGTTTTTAAAACATATTTACTTTATTTATATTTTAAAATAATAACTTATCCCCAAATAGCCCCCTCGCTCATCCCAGTCGCGGGTCCCAGCATAAGGAACCAAATGACACCACCCTCAATACTCAATCACAAAAATGCACACGGGATATCAAAAATTCTAGTTAGAATATCAACAATTAGTTTACAGGTGTTGTTTATGCTGGCAGCAATTGCTAGTTGAATTTATTATTGTTGTAACTTAGAAATAACAACTTGAAAACAATTCTCGCTATTTGTTTGGCCGTAAAATATTCTGCATCCTTAATTTGTACCATGCCCACTAACAGGAATTGGTGATTTCGACATCTTTGACGTCTGGTACACGCCCACTAATTCGACGTTTTGGACATTTTCGGCGATATGTCCACTCACAGGATTCGGCGTTTTGTCCAGGCTAACTAATTCGGCGATTTGTCCATTTTCGGCGATATGTCCACCGACAGAATTCGGCGTTTTGGGCATTTTCGGCGTTTTGTCTACGGTAACTAATTCGGCGATTTGTCCATTTTCGGCGATATGTCCACCGACAGAATTCGGCGTTTTGGGCATTTTCGGCGTTTTGTCCACGCTAACTAATTCGGCGATTTGTCCATTTTCGGCGATGTGTCCACCGGCAGCATTCGGCGTTTTGGGCATTTTCGGCGTTTTGTCCACGCTAACTAATTCGGCGATTTGTCCATTTTCGGCGTTGTGTCCACCGACAACATTCGGCGTTTTGGGCATTTTCGGCGTTTTGTCCACGCTAACTAATTCGGCGATTTGTCCATTTTCGGCGATATGTCCACCGACACAAACGGGGGTTTTGAACAAAATCCAGCGATGCCAACTTTCCGATCCATGTGGGGTCATTTTACACGGTTCGGCGATTTGTCCATTTTCTGCGATATGTCCACGGACAGAATTCGGCGTTTTGGGCATTTTCGGCATTTTGTCCACGATAACTAATTCGGCGATTTGTCCATTTTCGGCGATGTGTCCACCGGCAGCATTCGGCGTTTTGGGCATTTTCGGCGTTTTGTCCACGCTAACTAATTCGGCGATTTGTCCATTTTCGGCGTTGTGTCCACCGACAACATTCGGCGTTTTGGGCATTTTCGGCGTTTTGTCCACGCTAACTAATTCGGCGATTTGTCCATTTTCGGCGATATGTCCACCGACACAAACGGGGGTTTTGAACAAAATCCAGCGATGCCAACTTTCCGATCCATGTGGGGTCATTTTACACGGTTCGGCGATTTGTCCATTTTCTGCGATATGTCCACGGACAGAATTCGGCGTTTTGGGCATTTTCGGCATTTTGTCCACGCTAACTAATTCGGCGATTTGTCCATTTTCGGCGATATGTCCACCGACACAAACGGGGGTTTTGAACAAAATCCAGCGATGCCAACTTTCCGATCCATGTGGGGTCATTTTACACGGTTCGGCGATTTGTCCATTTTCTGCGATATGTCCACGGACAGAATTCGGCGTTTTGGGCATTTTCGGCATTTTGTCCACGATAACTAATTCGGCGATTTGTCCATTTTCGGCGATATGTCCACCGAGAGAATTCGGCGTTTTGGGCATTTTCGGCGTTTTGTCCACGCCAACTAATTCGGCGATTTGTCCATTTTCGGCGATATGTCCACCGACAGCATTCGGCGTTTTGGGCATTTTCGGCGATTTGTCCACTGAAACGAATTCGGCGTTTTGGGCACGATTCGGCGTTTTGGGCATTAAAATACGATTCGGCGTTTTGTCCATTCGGCGATATGTCCAGGTCCCGAGATAGGGACTTCGTTGCGAAGTTATGATCGGCGCGGCGTCCAGAGGATGTTCTTCTCCGACACCTTTTCAATTAAAGTTGAATTTCAAAATGGAGGGCCGCTAACGTTAACTAGCACGATTACCACTGCAGTTAATGTAACTTCTTTTGCACAAAAACACCTCACTTTAGAATAAATGTTTCTCAAGCTTTGCGTCCAAAATGGTGAAAAATATAAGTCCAGATCAAAATTATATCAGAATATGAGTATAAGTATACAAATTTCAGAAAGGAGAATAAAATTGTCGAAAATGAAAAACAAATGTTGAAACTATATCAAGACTTACAGCAAACTTAAGAATCAACTTCTCAACATAACTAGCAGAGTTGACGATCTCGAGCAATATTCTCGAATATGCAACGTAGAGATTCAAGGCGTTCCTGAATTTAAAAATGAAAACCTACTTCAAGTAGTCTCTACTATTGGTAATAAATTAGGATGTTCCATAAAAAAGGAGCATATCGACGTTGTCCACCGTATTCAACCAGTAAAAAAGTCAGATGCACCAAAACCAGTGATAGTCAAGTTCTTTGCCCGTGAAATCAAGAATACGCTTATGTCAGCTTATCGCAAGTCAAGAAACTTGAAGTCAGAAGATGTCGGATTTGGAGGATCCTCTCATAAAATTTTCTTGAATGACCACCTGTCGCCTACAAGGAAAAACCTACTTCACCGTGCAAGAGCCCTGTGTAGTGAGCATAATTTTAAATATGTGTGGGTGCGCGATAATAAGATCTTGGTGCGAAAATCAGAAAATTTGCAAATTATTCACATTAGCAATGAAGCGGATCTGTCTAAAATAATATAAACTGTGTTCTTTTCTATTGTAGTTACAGTATCGATCATGGCTCTGTCAATTTATTACCAGAATATTCGTGGTCTCCGTACCAAAACTGATAAAGTAAAAGCTCAAATAATTAGTAACAACTACGATGTTATTTGTTTTACAGAAACATGGCTTTTGCCTAGTATTCACTCCAATGAAATTTTCGACGACAGGTACATTGTATATAGACGTGATCGCGATTATGCTGCTACTAACCAAGTTTTGGGAGGTGGAGTTCTTATAGCTGTCCTTAAAAAATATGATAGTTCCTCTTGTTTGTCCTATAATAGCACGGCCGAGGATCTTTGGATCAAAATTATGTTAAAAAACAATACCTGCTTATATGTATGTAACGCTTATTTGCAGGACAAGCACGAGGAGCATCTCGGAAAAGTGATTGATATTGTACTGCAGATGCGTCAGAACTCACACTTTTTAGTTTTAGGTGATTATAATTGTCCCAATATAATTTGGAAGAGACAGGAAAGTTTTTTATATCCTGAAACTGTATCCGGTCGATTATCAGAGATCATTTCTGACTCCATCAGTATTTGCAATTTCAAACAATACAATCATGTTTCAAACGCTAATAACAAATTGCTAGATTTGGTATTTTCTGACACTAGCGTATCAGTTGAATCGGCGACTGAATTTACATTGTCGAAAATAGACAGCCATCACCCGCCACTAGCTATCACTGTAGATTTGGACTTATTTACCTCGTTAGCAAATATATCGCACCCTAAGTATCTTTTTCATAATGCTGATTACGCAAAAATTAATGCCGATCTCGCGAGTCAGAACTGGTCTCTTGCTTTAAATCATCTAAACATTGATAACGCAACCGATACTTTTTACAATATTCTTTATTCAGTTATTGATAGACATGTAGAAAAACGTACTCCTAAGCACAACGACAAATACCCAGTATGGTTCTCACGTGAGTTAATAGTTTTAATAAAAGAAAAAACTAAAATTAGAAATAGAATAAAATCCTATAACAGGGACTGTGATAAAATACGTTTTAACTTTCTTAGATCTAAGATTAAGTCATTAACCGATCAGTGCTACTCTCGCCATATAGATAAAATAGAAAAAAATATTTAATCAAATACTAAACAATTTTGGTCTCACGTTAGGCAGAATAAAACAGATTTTGGACTTCCATCTAAAATGACTGACAATGACACTTCCAGTAATATTCCAACGATAATAGCCAATTATTTCGCAGTTCATTTTTCATCAGTTTGGGAACCTGCTGCATTTAAACCAATGCAAAATATTAATACACCCTCACCGGATATTCCCTTTTCCGAATTATCACTTAGTCAAAATGAAATACAGGATACTCTTTCTAATCTCGACGTTTCTAAATCTAAAGGCCCTGATGGTATTGATCCATATTTTATAAGAAATTGCTCTCACACTTTATGTTATCCTCTACAGCTTTTGTTTAATAAATCATTGAAATGTGGTGTATTTCCAACTAAGTGGAAGTTAGCTTATATTACGCCTATTTTTAAATCAGGCGATAAATCAGTGGTAACTAATTATCGACCTATTTCGAAGCTCTCGGTATTTGGAAAGGTATTTGAAAGCATAATAAACAAGTACTTAATGTCTTTTATGGAAGCTTATATAACTCCCAAGCAACATGGATTTTTAGCCAAAAAATCAACAGTAAGCAATTTACTTATCTTTTCAAATTATCTTGCTGAGAGCTTCGGGGAAGGGCTTCAGGTCGACACGGTGTATACAGATTTTAGCAAAGCCTTCGACAAGGTCAACCACTCATTACTTGTTCAAAAACTTTTATATTACGGCGTTACAGGAAATTTACTGCAGTGGTTTACATCGTATCTCACTAACAGAACACAGATGGTTGTAGTAAACGGTTTTAATTCTAATCTTCATTACGTTACGTCTGGTGTGCCTCAGGGCTCCCATCTCGGACCAACTTTATTTTTAATCTTTATTAATGATTTATCAGTTATACTGTCATGTGGTCATTTGTTCTTTGCAGATGATCTTAAAATATATCAAGCCATAAAAAACCAAAACGACACAAATAAATTACAAGTAGATCTTGACACGTTGTCGACTTGGAGTCTTCTTAATTGCTTGCCACTGAATACAAATAAATGCTGTTACATTAGATTTACAAGAAATTTAAATTGTTTAAAATATGACTACACGATCGCACAAGAAAGTATCCATGAAGTAAATTTTATGAAAGATCTTGGTGTTACTTTTGATTCTAAATTAACTTTTATCAAGCATATTGAAAACATTACAAATAAAGCAAATTATATGCTAGGATTTATTTTAAGAATTACAAATTCTTTTAAAAATATTAATACATATAAACTGTTGTATTCTGCTTACGTTAGATCAAATCTTGAATACGCAAGCGTAATCTGGAACCCTTGTTATGCAATTCATTGTAATAGAATCGAAAAAATCCAACGAAAATTTGTAAGAATTACTTGTAAGCGACTGAATATTGACTTACCTAGCTATGGCTGTAGATTGGCGACTGTCGGCTTAATGACTTTGGAAAATCGTAGGAAGTGTAATGATGTTACTGTTCTTTATAAGATTGTAAATAATATGTTCAACTGTCCGGATTTAATTTCATGTATTACTTTTAATGTGCCTCAGTTCAATACCAGACATTTTCAACTGTTCAAATCGGAATTTGCTAGTACCAATGTTATTTTAAACTCACCGTTTTGGAGAATTATGCGATCTTATAATCAGTATGCTAGGTGTATCGATATTTTCTGCATGTCTTTTCCAAAATTCAAAAATATGCTTATGAAAAATCTTTAAATTTGCTTTGTTTTTTGTTTTCATTACTTATAGTTTTTTATTTTCATTTTATTGTACTACTAGTACCACAATGCTGCCGTGCTTGGCTGGAGAGTAGTGTTTCCATTGGTGAACATTGGAGATGCTGCTGTTTGGCTAAGTGCGGCAGAATAATAATATCTTGTAATTCGTGTCAACCTGTAATTGGGTTCTTACCTGTTGGTTGACCATGTGATATTCTCTTAAATAAATAAATAAAATAAATAAAGAGTTTCGCCCCTGGCGTGGTTAACACGTTGAGTTACCGTGCTCTTTTGCTTTTCTCTCCTGATGAAGCCCCTTACGAAAGTGGGCGAAACGTTGAGTTCTTCGATCTCAATTATGACACAATCCAATCCCGGAAGTCGTTTGTTACTACAAGTAACACTTCAAAAATCGCATCAGAGCCCGCGCACTGGAATGCAACACCCTGCGGTATCAAATCCCACATCCAACCACACACATGTTCGGCCATCAACCAACTGCTCCGTCCGAGGATTTTAAAAGCAAACGTCGGTCCGTGAAATACTTGTGCTCGGTTAGAAATATTTAAAACTGATTATATTTAAGCGCGTGATTTATTCAACCGCTTATAATTGTATAAATACTAATAAATGATAAAATAAATAGTTACAAAAAAAATAAGAGAATGCAAGAGCTTACGTATCTAGGTTGTACCTCGAATGAAAAGTGAGAGTACTCGCAAAATATCAGAACTCGCAAAGAAATAGCGCGAACTACTTTCAACAAAATGAAAAATTTGGGGTAACCAAACGTCTAGTTAAGAACCAGTACTCAGATGTTGGATCTTCCTTGTTTTATTCTAGATGAAGGTGTTCTACAATCAGACATATGCAATTTGTATATAGAGAAGAATTAACGGATTTGAAAACTCTGGAAGTTTATTTCCAACTTCATAAATACTTTTTGACGTATTGTTGAGCCAATGCACTTTGATGGTGCAGAATAACTTTTTTCTTTTTTCCTCCTTAACTGGAGAATCGTCTTGATATTTCGTTTAATGGAGCAATAACTTCATTCATCATCCTGAATTGTCTCAATATTTTATCCTATTTCATATAACTTTTTCGATTTATTCGCAAATTGCATGGAATCATAGCCATTTAGTTCTGGAGACTTCTCCAGCTGTTTTATAAAGGACGGGGATGGTTCTTTTTATACCATTCTACGTCCACTAAAGGATCATAAAAAATCGTCTTTCGCTCTGAGGATGCAGTTCTTTTACAATTATCTCTTTTGCAATATTTGTTCTTTTTAACCAACCTGATTCAGATTCACTTGTTTAATTCCTTTGTGGGCCACAATCTTCCTCATTTTTTGAACTGTAGACTGTGGTCGTTAGAGTTCCGTCCAAATTGAAGATTCGTGTACCATCAGCAAATTCTGGGTGACTCATCAACGTGTTATCCAAATGATCGTTGAATATATCCACATTAGGCGATTAAACAATGTAGCTCTAGACAAGCTACATGCTTCTGATTGACGAACTCAGTTGAGGATGTCGACGTATAAAGCCCAAAAACCACTCTTGTGCTGCTTGCCATTGTTTAATCCATTTTTGTGAAATAGTTATGTCGTTAGCTCAGCCATTTTGTATGACAATTGCTAAACAGTAGCAACTGAATGCCCGTAGTACATTTTCGACCAACCAAGGCTTGTTCTTGTTCTGCAGAAAATGTTTGTCCACAAGCAAAATGAGATTACATCTTAATTTCGGCCTTAGGACCCACTTTCAGTTTTTTTATATACAAATGAAGCGTTTGAAAGTTAGTCTGCAACTGTCGCGACAAGCTGACGACATGTCGTCAGCTTGTCTAATGGCATATTTTCCTTATCAGCGACTTTACTGCTGATCTCATATTTTCTGTATCTAACTAGTCGTTGGTACTATTCCGATTGCGCCCGCGTGCCATGATAATCTCGCAGCCCCCACCCTTAATTGGAGAAAAATCATTTTTTGAATACGTGTTCTATAAACAAAAGCGAAACCAAAAAGTTGTCTGACTGAGGAACAAATACTCTTAAGAACTAAAACTTACCACTATGCAACATTTCTTAATTTTCCCATCAAAACTGTCACAATTAGGCAAACAGAGGTTATGATGGGTGACAATCCAACAGTTTGTCCCAAAGCTACAGGAAATGAGTAAATCAGCCACCTTCCTACATTCATTTGATAAAATGTGTATTACTTTTTGACGTTGCCATCACATCTGTTGATTGAAGTACGCACGATTTAGCTGCGACGGAAACCTAACCAGAACATTTTGAAATGAACGAACTTGTCTGTAACGCTCACTCCAGACGTTTGCTTAATTACTTTGCTTATTTATTTAATTTTGCCATAAAGGTAGTTTAGATGTCAGTATCAAATCCATACTCAAATATATAGAGGAAGTACACAGTAAACAAAAAGTATCTATTGCTCTGTAAATTATAAGTCAAGTTCTCGTAAAATAGATTTACTTAATAAAATGCATTCAGGGAGATGCTGCAGAACTCGACTTGGACAAGGCTGCAACTCACGATTCTTGCTATATTCCTGATAGCTCATGGTACGGCCGCCGCATAAGATTTACCTGACTTGAATCGCTTTTTTTTGCCGAAACTGGCATTTCTAGAACTAAACGATTAAATATGATTGCACTTAATGACTGCTTTGTTTACATTTGGTGTCAAATTGATATTGCAAAGTTTCGATAAGCAAGCCTGGTTGAAGTTCTGCTCGGCAGTGAATGGAGTAGTACTGGGTGCTAGACGGTTCCAGGAGTTTTTAAATGTAGTGCTACTAAAGATAGTATCGAATATCTTGGATCCAACATATCACGAATGCTGAGGCATTGCCCCGCATAAGAAAAGAAAATCTTGAGCACCGTTAAAGCCAGAAAGAAAAGAATATATACAACTTAAAAATCGCAACGACTAATGCAATAGGGTTCACCCGGTATAAAAATACAAACTCCAAATTGATACTACTGTAACCAGAAATCGTCGGCTGGAAAAACAGTAAACGCAAGTAACAAATAATTGTAAATGACAGAAGCACGTAAGGAAATGGAGAAAAGTAATAACTAACAGTAAATGCCGTTTAAAAAAGTCTATACAAATTCAAGAGGGCTTGCGGAGCCCCTATCGGGAACAATACTGCTTGGTAAAATAATTCGGTAGAGTTCTACAAGTTGCCAATACTACATACTAACTATATGAACGCAGGAAAAATTGTATGTTGTTCACAACTAACTAACTAGCAGCCGTTAAACTTGGCTCGAAGCTAGAAGACTGAATTACCTCAGGTAAATGATCGTCAAGCACTCATCGATGCATCAAAACTGTTGCGAAATGGGGCCTTCCACAGAAGATAATCGAAGCAAACGTGAAGGCGTGCAGCATGCCACGAACGGCTCAGATTAAGCCAAAGCACAACGTGGTCCCACGAGACGTAAGTTCATGCAGCAAGCAGAAAGCACTAAGACAGTAGAAACAGCTAAACGCATCAAAGCAAAATGACCATGCGACTTACCCCATCTGTTAAATTAGAGCTGGTAGAAAAAATGTCGGCTTCCAGATACTTGAACAAATTCATCCGCCATCTTAACGTGTAAATACATTTCCAATAACATCGCCGTTAAACGAAATCCACATAATTATATGTACAAAGAAGTTATGTACTCAAATTTGTACGAGACACGCACAAACCATGCCAATGAAAGAGACGACTCAGCGCATCTTAACCATTTAAAAATCGGAAAGCAAAATAGTCGACCGGAACTTAGTCGCTGTCACGGTCGAGCCAAAAATCGCGGCGCGACAATTTGAAATTACGTAAACGCCTTAGACTTTGACCTTGATATTTGATATTTTATTGTTCCTTAATGGCTGGTATTCGTTATTAGACTAAATAAAAAATTATCGCGTAAACATAATATATTTTTAATATCTCACATTGAATATACGGGGGGTCGTTTTTATGTTTCCGAACTAGGCACATTCTGGTTTCTACATGTTCTCGATTGAACTCTTTCAGATTACATATGTTTTCGAATATTGCATGCCAATTTGTAGAACAATTGCGCAATTTGTAACGTAGTTGTTTAGGAATCTGGTGGAGTCACACTAAAAAAGCAAAATGAATAAATCGAATGCAATTATACGGCAATAGGATACTGCGGCTTTTAGAAATTAAACCGTACATTTAAACACAAAATCAGAAGATCAGATTGTTTTATGAAGGTTTACAGTGGTTATTAGAACGGTGTAATACCTGCATTCCTAGGCAATGAGACTACGTTAAATATAAATTTTTGTGGGAAAAATAGCTGTTTGTTTTCGTGATTAGTCTGGAAATATAAAAACGACTCCTCGTACATATACTATGTTTCCAAGCAAGCTACTAAGTGGTTTTGTGGTAGTAATTCATTTAGCGCTAACATTTATTTGAAGCTATATAAATTTACAACACCCGTATGATTTATATCACACTAAACATATTTGAAACTGCATCACTCACTGTCTTGACAATGCATTACTGCTAAATTGAACCTTCAAAGTAAAATTATTCTTGTACTACTGGAACGTACATTTTACCTTTGCGGCTAAGCTAAAAAAATTCAGAGAATATTAAATGACATACTGAATATATTATTAAAACATTCAATTTCTATAAAAGTCTAAGCTTTTAAAATATGAACTACGGTGGTTGATCATAAATAAATTACAGCGGAACACTGAAAGGACAAAGTTGAAAGGCGGCAACTCAACTTTACGCACACTCACTATGATTATTTTATACAAAATGTTTGATGACATGACGTCAGTGCATAATTCAGCACATCCTACACTCAAGTGATGTCACTTGTGTCGCCATGGAATTGCAGACTTCCAACCCTGGACATTTCTATGGTAACTGCTTCAGTGACGTCATTTATAGAGCGAGCCTCCAGGTCTGGTAAATATTTACATCTTTTAAGTGTAGTTAAATAGTTGTTACAAACAAAATCTTTCATTTGTACATTTCAGAGTTAAAAAGAACACGTAATTCATACAAGATCTGCAATTTTATTAAATACAGCCTTTTGATTTGCACAACTGTACCGATTATTCAAACTGCATAATTTACACGTTCTACAAAACTTATTTAAATATCTGATATAATAAAGTAAGCATAGCAACAAGGAAGTGCGCTTTTGTGGAAAACGCAGAACCTGGTCTGATATATTTATTTATTCAGATCAGACTGTAGCTTTAACCTGCTTCGCACTTCCTGGCCAGTTAAATCAACTCACATGTTTGATGACGTAGGTAATTGGCTAAATAAAAGAGATTTGCACTGCTTTAAACAATGAGTCTTTGTGCAAGCGATATGTACAGTGTGTAAACGAAACTGTCCTACATAGGGAAAATGCAAGTTAAAAATTATGAAGGATCAACTATCTCTGTGATCATGTAAGGTAGCAACGATATTTGTTTTGTTTTATTGTCCGCGCAACGATGCAACTGTGATTCGTGTTGTACGTTTGGCAGTACTGCAGTGTATTGTTGCTGGCACTGTCAGTCTATGTCAAATTTGAGGTTAGCAGGTTTAGTTTTACGTCAGTCTGTGTTAAAACTGACGGAAAACCTAACCTGCTAACCTTAAATTTGATATAGACTGCCACTGCCACCAACAATACCTACATTTCAGTACTGCCAAACGTTAAGTAACACGAATCTCTCCTTGCGCGGACAATAAAATAAACGACGTTGCTGTTACATGTCACAGGTATAGTTGATCCTTAATTTTTAACATTACGTTTTCCCTATGTACATTTCCATTTACGCACTGTATATTTCCACAAATGGAACTTTATGGTAATTATTAAATCAAAAATTGTATTTAAAGAAAATAAGCCACAAGTAATACCCTGATCTTTCGAAAATGGCAATACTATCTGCCAGTATTTAAAAAAATCCATAAGTTTAATAACTTTGTACTAAAGTTGAAAATTATGACCTTTATGTTCAACCCAAGATAGTTTGGTATAATCATTAATCTTCGTTAACACTTGCTATATATATTTCGAATTGCCACTTAGACTTTACTACTCTTACATGTGCTAACACCTATTTCGTATAGTAAGAAAAGCCTGAACTTTATTCACTCCCACTCTGTGTGATTGAAAAAACAGCCACAAAAGCGCTGCACTACATGCTTTTAGTTCCTAAGCTTTTCCATTATCGTTACTTGAGCTTTCTGAATTTAAATTTCTTCTACCTTTTGGCAAGCCAATATCCGCCGTGGGGTGTTTGCACGGTTAAAGTTACTCGCTTTAAGGTAGAATTTTTCACGTTTAAGATACAATTTAAGCCAGAAAAATTTATTTGGAATTACATTAGTTTTCCACTTTCATCTATAATAGAATAGTTTCGTGTTTTAAATTTAGTTTGCAGGTCTAGTATTGACCAGTTCAAAATTTTCATTAACTATTGCTGCATTTAGTCATTGACTTTTTCATACACAAAGAAGATGTGTTCAAAAGTAATGGTATCTTCAGTGAGATAGTATTATTTGTAAAGATGCTATTTATAGGGTGTATTAAAATAGCCAAAGTATTAGGGCATAACCAAAATAAAGTTGTATTTATTTTGGCTGATTTTTTGGAGTGAATGCCAATTTCAGTGACAAGTTTAAATGCATGAAAAATGCCTCTGATTTCCAATGATATACTTGATTGTTAAGGAGAACTCTTCCTCAATTTCGACGGGCCACCTACCCGGCTTACAAGCAAAGAGAGCGCAAAGAACCACGACTTTGTGGTTAAAACAGGTCACTGGCCTAATATAAAAGGAAGAAGAAGAACAAGAAATGTACAGTATTAATACATTGAAATAACTATAATGCTAAGTATTTACACCAGCATACAATTATCCCATATTTTAGTCTATAAGAAATATTATATCATACATTATATCATCCTATGTTGTATGCTTATCTAAATTTAATATATTATTCCTATTTCTTTTCGTTTTGTAATTTAAACTAGCTTTAATAATTCAAGTGTGTATCTATAATTAAAAAAAATAAAATAAACAACTGACTAGAATCACAAAGGCAGGATATAAGAGTAAACAATTTACAATATATGAAGTTAAAATAACAATACAATAATATTGCCCAGGGCAATTAATCTTTATACATTAACACGCCTCGGTTTATAGCTCAGCGGTACGGTTACTTCAATGGCGTCGGTTTCGGAAGAGGAGGGTGGGCGTTACCCTCAGCTACACACTGGATTTGATTGGAACAAAGTTTATTATATTTACACTAGTAACTAACATACAGATAAGCTTATAACTAGGTAACATATATGTACAGAAAAAGAAAATGGCGGATTGGCATCCGCAGTTGGAAGCTGGCTAAAGTGGCTCCGTGTCCAAATCCCACGAAGACGGCAAGCTCTCTGTCCAGCGAAGGCGATTGGCTCTAAGTCCAACGAATACGATTGGCTCTTAAGTCCAGTGAATGCGGTTGGCTCTGAGTCCAGTAGATGCGGCAGACAGCTAAGTCCAGTGGATGCGGCAGGCTCTATGTCCAGTAGATTCGGTAGACAGCTAAGTCCAGTGGATGCGGCAGGCTCTATGTCCACTAGATGTGGTAGACAGCTAAGTCCAGTGGATGCGGCAGGCTCTATGTCCAGTAGATGCGGTAGACAGCTAAGTCCAGTGAATGCGGTTGGCTCTGAGTCCAGTAGATGCGGCAGACAGCTAAGTCCAGTGGATGCGGCAGGCTCTATGTCCAGTAGATGTGGTAGACAGCTAAGTCCAGTGGATGCGGCAGGCTCTATGTCCAGTAGATGCGGTAGACAGCTAAGTCCAGTGGATACGGCAGGCTCTATGTCCAGTAGATGCGGTAGACAGCTAAGTCCAGTAGATGCGTCAACCAGCTATGTCTAACGAAGGTGATAGGCTCTGGAGAGGGCTGGGGCTGGTAGATCCTTGGAAGGCTGGAGCTGCTAGCTGGTCCTGGAAGGCTGGATGCTGTTGGCTGACTCTCCTGGGTTGAGTGAGTTCCTACTGCCAGCGTCCGATTATTTAAAGGGGCCAGTCCTTTGTCAGACGCGATCTCGCAGCCCATTGGTCGAGGTAGAAGGGATCTTTTGACCCGTTTTTGATGCATTTCGAATTATCGCGTTTAATGGCGCGGCGCGATCAATTATCGACCTGATTTGTGTCGCATGGCATAGCTCGCGAAACGGCGGTCCTTTTGATACCTGATATGAGGGCGTTTGTCGCTAAACTCGCCGAATGAATTAATTTTCCCAATGCCCGTGCATATATCGCGCACGTTATTTTTGCGTGCGCGCTCGTTGACCGTTTGACGCTCAAATTTCATACTTGCTTCAAAAAAATTCGTCTAATTTTTCCCCGTATTTTGATACTAGACAACCCTGTCTTAGTTTATTCCTTTTGTGAAAATTTCTTAATTTAAGTAAATTCAATCTGCAATGCTGATACATTCGTTGGTATTAATTTCCTTTGCCGGACGGTGGGTGATCTGCATGCCTACCTCGGTGATTTTAAGAATTCGGGCTTGTACTCGGGCTAAAATTGGTGCTTCTGCTTCCAGGAAAATGTGGCGCGCTCGGCGTGTGTTGCTGCTGTCGATTCGCGGATTGTTTTAATAATTAGCGGTGGTTTTCCCTTTCGTTTGCTACCAAACACGGGGTATTCCGGGGACGCGGTGTATTTTTTTATGTGCCCTTTTAAGTATCAGCGCTCTTGCTCATACGTGAGGCGTATTTCGCTTGCTGTCGCCTTTCTTGGCCGGCCGGTTCCAATAAAGTTTATGAGCGCCACTTTGCTGCACTTTAAAATTTCGCTGGGGTTGCCATTAGTTTTATTGTTTTATGTTTCTACGAGGGTTTTTGAAAATAGATATATCTTCTCTTTGTTTGTGCAAAATCGCGACGGCTTGGTAAACAGATGTTTTTAGGGCCCTTTGTACTGTCGTCGCTTTATGTGGCGACGTACATTTTCTTTGTTGATCTGATCTGTTTATCGGTTTGTATCAACATACTTGGGATATACTGCCAACTGATTCATAGTTTTTTTATTTGCCGGATCGCAGGCAAAAGCGATGCGTATAATAAACACATGTAAACAGCAGTAACAAGCCAACAGTTAAGGGCGCGCCAGATTCAACATCTCCGCTGAATCATACGGAGGAGTTGCGATGCGACGTAACATAGGCTACAAAAATATAATAAATACCCAAATAAACCAACAACGGCTAGTGTGAAATATCTGCAATAGATTTATTGAAAACAAACGCTTTAATACACCGAAAAACATGTTGTTATGTAAATACTTAGAAGTCAACAATTGCATGTGTAACAGACGAACAAATAGTATACGGTCAATATACAGTCAATAGGATCTGACTAAATAAAAGCGCAGGGAATCGATTTAGTGAAGTATAAATCCCTTGATTACAATGAGCTCTATTGGCGAATCCACATATCGCGTCGCAGGACCAGGCCTGCCATATTATCGTATGAAAAGAAAAGTTCTTTGCATAATCGCCAGATAACACACGTATATCCGTAAAGTTACTCGTTTTATACACTTCACAAATAAAAAGTACAGTATCAAATCAGAAAAAAAATAACACAAAAAAACGTTTGGTGAGCAACAGCTGATTGTTCCCTAAGATCTACGAGGAGTAATCTTCATGATGGGGCCGATTCAATAAGCTATGTATTTCACTCGTACGGTATGGATGAGACGAGAACGCCAGGTGAAACTTAATAGCTGCCATACGTGCTGAAAATCCAGAAAAATTATACTGGCATTCTAATAGGGAGACGCAACAGCAACGTAACGCCACTTCACACATGCACGGATGTTCGTCAAGCACCTTCCCCAGATTATGAGCAATTTTTCGGCATAAAATCCGCTTACAAAGCCTATTTAAAAAGGAAATGGAAGCCGAAAAGCTAATTAGACTTCAATTCACTAACAACTATTTAGGATCTGAAATACACGACGACGTTTAAAGTTGCCGAACTTAAAGCAGCAGCGGGTGTAACTGAGAGGTAACTGTTTCGGATAGTAACAATGGGAAGGTTTTGGTAATCTATAAAGGAGTAGTATCATCGAAACATGTGACTCTATCAACTTTGCTTAGTATAAAATCGTCCATGTATATAAAAAATAGACAAGCTGCTTTGGAAGAATCTCGATACAATATTGCTGTAATTGCTAATATTGCTCGAACTTTGCCATCATTAGGTTTAAGCATATACTCTATTTAACATCTATTGACTTCGTAAAAGCTTTGACAACGCACCAAGAAACGAAATCTGAGAGTTACGGGAATCAAAGGATATAAATTAGAGGCTTCTGGGGTGATTAGGAGCTTCTATAAAACGACAAAGAATTATGTATGAATACATAATGAACAGACTAAAGCATTAGTAATTGCAAGTGGAGTGAACAGGACGAATGAGACCCATCTTCATAATAAAATTATAGTATGTGGATGATTTGGTGTTACTTGCCAAATCGGAAGAGAACTTACAGAGAAATATACAAGTGTGAGATAAACGACTGACAGACTATAGCATGCAAATAAGTGTCAAGAAGTCCAAGTTGATGATTATAGCAAGGGTCGCAAATATAATCCTGGATGGCAACAAGTTGAACAAGACGTTCAAATACTGAGGTGCAAAAACAAGCTCGTCAGCTAAATACAAAACTGAGGGTGGTTAAATCAGTAGCGTATAGCAGTTAAAGATAGAAGAAGAAATACTAGACGCAATGAGGATGAAGTTCTTGAGAAGAGTGGAAGGCGTATCAATGTGCGATGAATTATTAAATAAAGTAATAACAATAAAAAATAGAAACTTCATACCAATGTACAACGTAATGAAAGGAAACCCATTACGATCAATAGGTCATCTATTAATGCTAGAGGACGAGCGACTAACCAAGATAGCGTGGGAGGCAAAAAGAAAAGGAGTTCCACATAACTGTCTGCGACTACCGTTGATGCGGCGTCGCGATGTCTACATTTTAAACAAAACAATAAATTCACACAAATTCTAAATCCTCCGCTTCCCGAAACAAAGACCGCTCTGTTTACATGCAACGCAAAACTACTATATCCATATAAAAATACACTAACAAACGGCACAATGACTTCAATGGAAAAATATGAAAACCAGTCAAATTTAGACGCGAAACGATATAATCTCTATTTGTTGCAACAAGACAGCATTCGAACACTCTATGAAAGAAGATTGGAACTAGAACTCATGAAAATAGAAGAAACTAATAATATTGAGGAAGAACATGACAAAATTAAATTGGGTATACATAAAATAGCGGGTGAAGCTTTAGGAGAATACAAAATAAAAAATGACAACAAGCTACCGGTTTGGCTAACGGAAGAAGTAAAACAACTAGTTCAGGCTAAAAAAAACTGTACAATACCTACCTAAGCAATCACTCACCGCAAACATACCAAGAGTACAAAGAAAAGAATTGTGAACTACGAAGAAAAATAAAAGAAGAGAAAACCAACGATGGGAACTATGTTGTAACAAAATAGACAGCCTTATTGGAGGATCCCAAACCACAGAAGTATGGCACACTATAAAAAGTATAAAAATCAATAACAAAGATAAAGCTAATCATCTGGCCAATCTCACAAAATGGAAGGTACATTATGAACTACTTCTAACGGAGAAAAGGGAATAGCTTATCAACGATTTTATTGAAGTAGAGGTCACTGACAAGCTAGAACCTCTTACAACAGATGAAATAGAACAAAGCATACAAAAATGAAGAATGGAATATCCTCAGGTCCTGGGGATATTGCTGTAGAATTAATTAAGAACGGTGGAAAAATATTAATAGATAGTCTTAAAGCCCCTATGAATAAATGCTTAGAACAACAACAACTCCTGAGAGGACGGAAAACTTCATACATAGTGTCACTGTATAAAAAGGGAGACAGAAAAGATCCTAACAGTTATAGAGGTTTAAGCGTGAATTCTACCTTAAGCAGACTGTTTGGAAAGGTACTACAAAGATTAAGGAGCAATATTGGTCACAACATTGGGGAAGATCAGAGCGGTTTTATACCGGGACGCTCGTGTGTAGACAACCTCTTTACGATACAGCAACTACTGGAAAAGAAGATAGCCAAGGGAAATGAAGTACATATTGCTTTTATTGACTTACAAAAAGCGTACGACAATGTTCCCAGAAATAAATTAAGGAGTGCTCTACAAACAATAGGAACCCAACCACCTTTGCTAAAAATAATACAAGAGTTTTATGAAAACAACATCTTTTATGTAAAACCAACAAATAGATTGTCAAAGCCGATACATACTAGTAAAGAACGTAGACAAGGATGTAGTTTGTCGCCGCTACTTTTTAATATCCACGTAGAAGTAGCAAGAAAAAAATGGAAAAGACACTGAAGGAATGGGTATACATATTAATGAACACTATTTATTTATTTTACACTTTGCTGATGACCAGGTGGTATTTTCCCAGGATGCATATAATCTTGAGGTTATATGACGAATATGCAAAATGGGGCATACAAATAAGTCTCAAGAGAACGGAGTCCCTGGTAATTGGCTCGGAAGCTCAAGTACTTGTATATGACGACACCTATGTACAACAGGTAAATGAATTCAAATATCTTGGAGCCACTATCGACAACAATGGATTAGGTTGACGAGAAATTAAGCAACGAATACAAAATTCCAGAAAAGTGGTAGGAGCCTTGAACTCATTGTGGTGGTGTAAGAATATAACAAAAAATAACAAGAAAAGGATAGGTCAAGTTATGGTCAAAACGGTGTTATGTTACGGAAGCGAAGTATGGGCAATACGGGAAGAAAAAAAAAGATAACTCATTGCGGTGTAGATGGACTATCTACGGAGGAGTAGAAAAGTTTCGAGAAGAGAAAGGGTAACGAACCAGGAGATCAGATCAGCTACTGAAACTATAATACATCGGAGAGAAAAAAGAAGTTTAAAGTGGTTCGGCCATCTATTAAGGATGGAAGATACGAGATGGCCCATACATGTGTTTCGCTGGACTCCGCCAGGAAGAAGTAAAAGGGTAGACCTTGTAAATCATCGAATGAGGGCGTTAGAAATGCCAGGAAGGAACGAAATTTAGAGGAGGACATGGCTTATGACCGTCAGACATAGAAATTGGGAGTGAGAAGGCAGCGATTAGCAGTGTGATTGTTAAATTTACTGTAATTATTGTATTTATAGTCTGTTCAGTAAACATAAAAACACAAAGTGACCTTTGATTTCCAAAAATTCATCTTTGTCTAGGAATGTACTTCCAAAAGTTACTAAAACAAATAGATTAAATAGATTAGGGTGTGACATTTATTTCCCAGCTGTCAAAAATGTTATAATTAACTACTTTTAAGGATATTACGCAGACACTGTGTTGAATACTATTGACGTAATGTTTATTAATATGTATTTTTATTAAATTTTTTATATCTTTCTACAAAAATATCTAGTTTGACAGTGACAATGAGAAATATTAATTGTATTTTTAAATTAAAATCTTTGCAAAACAAAATAACGAATCCCTAGCACAAAAATTATATGCACATGCCAACTTAAAAAAAATTTAAATGTTTTTGTGTTTACTGAATGCCTTATACTATATGAATTGTATATAATCAATCCCAAAATATATATTGTTATGATATGGATACGAGGGTATAAAAATCAGTTTAAAATAGGATTAAAAGACTACAGTAATTAAATATTATAAAGATCAATTTGAATATGAATTGGGTATTTAAATTAAATAATAATATGCATTTAGTAAAGAAAGAAAATAGAATTTATAATTTAATAATATGAGGCTGATTGGGAAACAGAAGGATTTTAACTTAATGTAATATCTAAATATGAAATTGGAAAATGATGACAAATACTTTTTCGAGATAGACTATTGCACATAGTGTGTAGAAATCAAAATCAAGCTTTTATAGAGTGTTGGATGGAGAAAAATAAGCAATATCGTTAAGGAGTTTCTTTTGATTATTGATATGACAAATTTGAAAATGAAAAGATGTCATCGATTTTTGTAACTAGAAATTATAAAATTAACCCTTTTTAAAAAGTTAAAAATGTTTGGAGTATAAAAGGTTTGCAGTTTATTACAAAATTTGCGTGGTGAAATAAAATAAAATGTTAAAAATAAAAAGATGAGCCTCCATAAATGGAGGAAGATTAAGAATATGGTGAGAATACTAAACTAAAGCAGTGCTAATCTACAGAAGAAAATAAAAGAAAGAAATACTGAATTAAGTTTATTATGGAATTACATTTGACATTGTGCGTCAATCGAGTTGGATTACAACGAGCTATTTACACGGAAGCGGAGTCACAGGAAAGTAGTTGGCAGAGTGAACATGTTTATGGGGCTTATCAATTGAGGATTGGTGTCTTGTCCTTGGTCGGGATTCCTGATGCTGAGCTGTGGCGTACTTCAGGAGAGTGGTTTGGATTCAATATTGAAGAGAAACAACTACGACTAGGGTCTATTTGGATTCATGCTGGGAGGGAGCTATATGGGCTGATTCCTTATGCAAACTAGTTTGTCCTGAGTTAAGTCAGTTCCTGATTCTGGGCGGTTTGACAGTTTGGCTGCCAGTGGAGCTGTTCACCGTGGTATTGAGTGGAGCGGTTGTGATCAGTAGCAGAGCAGAACGGGTTGGTTTCTCCAGAGGAGAGTGATAAGTTCAAATAAAAGATAAATGAGTCTAGGTATTAAATAAGAACTGAAATAAAATAGAGATTAAAAATAAATTAATTATTAAGGAAGTACTTACTATTTGAGATTGTTATATAACAAATGTAACGATTAAGTATTTGTGATTGAATTTTAAAGTTAGTTTGACGTATCATTTGACAGAAGTTTCTGAATTGTCATAATTAAAATCAAAACATCAAATTTCAGAATAAGCAATCTAGATAAAAGGAATCCACTCTGATTTTCAGAAGCTATTCGGAAAAATAATTTTGAATATTCAAATTAAATAAATAGGGCAATTTTAAATTGACTAAAATTTAATTATAAACATAAAGTGAAGCCTTAACCGTATCAATATACAGGGTGTTATGGAAATGAGTGCAAATATTTTAACCAGTGATAGAGCTCACCAAAATGAACAACTTTTCTATTTATCGTTTTTAATTTATTCGCATATTTTTTCAATAATTTATCTCCCCTAAATTTGACGAGCCGCTTGGTCAGCAAATCTAAGTTAAAGGTGAACGACACAAGGTATATTAAAACTGCAAAGTTCTTGCACAAAAAAACATGCGGTCAATAACTTACCTACCTCAATTGATAAGGAACGTTGGTGACCAGATGTGAACTATAGGTTTTATCAGTGTGCGTTTAAATTAAAATATTATTCCATTATTGCATTTTTAGAGTAGAACTGTTTTGAATTTTAACTCAGTTTTGGGGGCGTTTTCGAAAAAACGATAAATGGAGAAGTTTTGCAGTTGCGAGTTCTATTACGGGTTAAAATATTTGCACTCATTTCCATAACACCCTGTATAGTAAACATGAAAAATAAATTATTCCGGAAAAGTTGAGAATTAATACTGGTTTACGTATATCGACCCAATTAGCATAATCATCTAAGCAATGTGTAAAGCAAAGTAAGCTTAACTCGATAAATAATAAGAGCTAACTAAAGGTGGTAGGCAAGTGATTAAAATCACTAAATTAGGTTCCTACTACTACTGAAAAACACAACTTTATATCAGTCTGTACAAAATGCGTATGCAGTATGTGTCACGGCAGCAAATAATGAGATTAAATTCTCCTTACATAATGGTATGAAGCAAAGCGATACGTAATACTAAGAAGCGCTTTATCGGTGTATTCTCGTGTTTCGAATGAGCAGGTGCATCCACGTAACTTGCGATAAAGTGTGTCATTAATTACCTAACTAAAAACGACTGTAAAAAAGAATATTCTAATAGAAAGTGCACAAATTGTGCAAATGTGTTCAAATCTAGTTTCATATGCAAGTCAAATAATTCGTATTTATAATTTCGTATTTGTAGCATAATATATGGCAAAAGGCGAGATAGAAATGGTAGATTGTTAAAAAAATATAACACGTTCGACCTCTTCACTAAAGTTTCAGAAAATATTCAATATGCCCATGTAAAGGTTGGCATAAATTCAGTAAATTTCGAAAAATTTGATAGGGGAAACATCTAAAAGATATAAAAACACGACTTTTACTGCAGTTCTCACTTAATAGCATAGAGCAAATATTGACTGTTCGCTCGTAGATTATACTTTGCTTCGTGTTACGATACCATCGATTTTTTAATAGAAACTGTTATCGTTTCTGCCGGATTTGGGTAGGGCATAACATTGCGAGACGACTTATATCACATCATCTTTTTACACTGCATTACTACTTAATAATATTCTTACCACTCCAACATCCTAACAAACACCACATAAATCATCAAGCTATAAAAAATTAAAACTAAATTAATAGCCATTTAACGGTCATCAGTTTATGCTACAGTTTCTGCTTGAATTAACCTAATTACAAGAAATTAAGTCGTATGAAAGATATGAAAGGTCATCAGCTACTTGACGTCATTTGCCTTTTTTAACTTGAAGAATTCTTTTCTCAAAGATTCATAAATTTGAGGTACCTAAATAATACTTTTTCATCCAGGGATCTGTAGAAACAGCTTTAGAATTCCGACCTTAACAAAACAGACTTAAGTAAATGAGCTTTCTCTTAAGAGCCTGTCGCATCATGCGAAGAATAACACCAATTTAGTCTGGAATTAGAAAAATGCTATAAAAAATAATTCGATGCAGTGAGGTTAGGTGATCGGGCTGGCCAGTTTATCTTGCCACACTGTGAGACAATGCGAAAAGAACAATTACTTCACATTCGTTTCCTCAAAAGAAGTAAGATCTAACTAAGTACTAGAGAAGAAGCACACCAAACTATTACTTTTCAATATAATTGAATATCGACAATTTTGTTGATTGACAGATCTTTCCAAATTAAAGAGAGCTTTATTGGAAACAAGAGCACAAACTATTTCGCATACGTATTTATTTATCCATTAATCTCATTCCTTTAATGCAGCCAAATTTTACACAACCTAGAGTGACAGCTTACCGCTTAGACCTCAAAAATCCCTATATTAGGTTAGCTTAAGCGTGTAGCTGAAAACTGCAACCTGTCCTAGCCGGTATATACTTGGATACCAAAGTACTGGCATACGTCATCAATCTTGAACGGCTGGATGCATGGAAATTTACTACGAAAGCTGATACTCAGCTGAAACCCCGTGCTGTAACCTCAGTTGAATCTCTGGAGAATGACGTCACGAAACAATCCCTGGGCGACGACGAAAACCCGTACTTACTCAGTACACGACTTAATTAGTTAAACACTGGCTCACTGCGCACAAACTCTTAAGGCAGTAAATTCTATTTATTGTGCCATTTCAAACCGCTATATTTAGCTCGCTGTAAGCGATTTTACACTGTAAGCATCAGGAAAACGTACGTCGTTGAGGCTAGGCACGATGCGACTAAAATTATATTCCTCGTAGTCACTATTGGATATACGTTTATCGCTGCACACCCCTCCACGCACTAAAACAGGGCCGTGCACGCACTTTTTATCATGCTAAATTACAATAGTTATATAGTTAAATTAACAATGAAAAGTCATGCAAACAAATCGGATATACAGAGTGACCGCCAAAAAGTCGGTATCATATAGAAAAGTTTTTTATTTTTGATTTTTCAGAAAAACGTTTTACGACACTAATTTGTGCTTGTTAACAACTTATTTTGCCCCTATCATCTATACCAATTGATTTTTATTTATTTAGAAAATGGCGTTTTTCGAAATTGTCAAAATCCAAAAAGTGCTATTTTCGGAAATTAAGTAAGATTTCAACAAGATTTTTTTAGAGTGTAATAGTTTTAGCTAACTGTACACTCTCAATGCCAGAAAATACCCATTTTTTTTAAACTTTAGCAAAAATTGAATTTTTCAATTCATTAAATATGTTTCAAAATTTTACAAACCAAAACTTAATTTTTCTTTGTCTAAACGAGGAGATTTTTCTTTATCCAGTTTACATATTCTAAAAAATCTCTTCATAGACAATTGTAAGAGAACATTTATAGGAATTTTGCAATAGCAATTCATTAAGAGGGCTAGATTACAGTTTTTAGAAGCCATTTTGTTTTTCAGTTTAATAATTTACTAGATATGCCTTAAAAGAGATAAATTAACCAGTGGCTCTTAAATTATGGGAATATAATGAAAAACCATTCGGTCAGTATTTATAAGGGCACGGCTTACATTTTTCAAAATATATTATTCATTATTGCATGTCATGTTAAACATAGAAATACAAAACAAATTTACTTTGGTATTTGTATTAGGTAAGACGAAATTGCATAATTTGCTTATTATTATTAAAGTTAGCCATGGTAGAATATATATATTTGAAAAGCTTTAAAAATATGCTCTTCCTGTGGCGTTGGCGCAGTTATTTTCCTCCAAGATGCAAACCGTGCAATTTTATTTTTACTGTCGTTATCGACCTTAAGGCAGACGGTTTTTCCTTTTCGTTTAATATCCCAATTTCGCAATTTCCATTTAGGCCCTCCGCGAAACGCTCAGTTGCAATACCAAACGCTATATTCCAAATGTTGCCCAAAAACATCCCACCTGCCACCTGGACCGCTTCCGCTTTAAATTATTGGAATTGTTAATACAGGCCGAAAACTCTTTCGCACCTGAGCTGCTTTAGAGCATTGTCCGTCCCTCGATGCATCCCCATGGGGCTTCCCCTGGCCATGGCTACGTTACACTTTCTATATTTATCCGTGAGTTGTGAGTAAAAATAACGCGAAAAGGAAGTTTTCTTAGTGATTAAAGCGGACTGTGAACATTGCAATTTTTGTTTAATGCAGCATTGCATATAGTGTGTTGCGCTTGTTTTATCGCGAAGTCTCCGATGCTACTGGGCTTTGCCCTTTTAAATGTGTTCAGCCCTACGTGCTATTTGAAGAGCGTAATTTACTTTGTGCTAAAATTCAGTAGTTTCATTTCAACATTTAACTTTGTTCCTTGTATTTATCTTTTGTGCCTAACGTAGCTCGAGCATAATTTAGTAACATGTAGCTTCCAGTGTAACATTGTTGTGCCTTTTTTTAAGAAGTTGTACCATTTACATTCGACTTAGTAATCACCTTGTTTGGGATTGCCACACAACTTTTAAATATTTACATGTATTTACCTGGGGCGTTTGAATTTAGTGACCAAGTTTGACACTGTTGTGTCTACTTCGAACTAATTGTACCAATTGTGCCCAGGTTCCCTTGCGCTGACAAGCCTAGTTTAATGATTTTTATTTGGCGATATTATTCAACTACATTCAGACAGTTTAGCTATTATTGCCTTGTTGTTATCCCTACTACTAGTATTTAATGTTTTATTTAATCCAACCCGTACCTGCTCGTCTTTTTCGAGTATAGGTTAGTGTCAACTAGTATCCGACCACAGTGAGTTTTATTTAGACTGTTTTTTTGTTGCCTGATGCTTACCTATGACAACAATTCGCCGAGAGGTTGGGCTAGTCGAGTTAGTGCCCACATTTTGTTGTAGGACGGTATAAATAATGAGTCATAAAGTATTGTGCACGCTGTTGGTTACTGATTATAATGGCAGATAATGAAATTGATTTCCGTTACATCATGAGGAAGCTTTCTGATAAGTACAAAAACTTGAGAAAAGAAACGAACTACTTATGTGCGGGCGATGAAGATCTAGATAGGATCGGATACGAGGCAATAAAGAACATCACAAATGCACAAACCGAGAACCTACTGTGATGAAGCAAGTGAACTCCGTTTTGTGGAATAATAAAATAACGAAGGAAGCTAACACTACAATTCACAAACTTCTCGCGGAAAACATTAGAATCTAGGGCGCCGAAGTATGGGATTATAAGAGTTAAGAAAAAAAAATTTAAAAAAACTTCTGAAACGGTAGTTGCTGTTTATCGAAACCTGAACGTTTAGGAAATCAAATAACGACTAGTTCTATCATTGATACGTTGAAATGAAACAATTATAATGGGAGACCATAGATGGCTAAACATTATAGGGATTTGGAAGGAAAAGAGGAAATTCAGATCAAGGGCAACAGAAAGTGAAGCCATGCAAGCCAGACGACTACAAGAAGGTGACTTTCTGGATAAATAGGTTTAGAAAATAGGAAGTGAGATACTACTATATCAGTAGAATACTAGCAGAAGTATATAAAATGTCTACTGTGTAGAACTTAGTATCTAAGCAAAGGCAACCGTCTGAGTCTAATTTGCAATTCTACAAATTGACAAGTACGAGTGTGGATTTGTACTTTTACAGAACCCAGTGCGTGCGTAACTTTTACCTGCAGCTAATTACGAAAGCAACAGGCCGTTTTCTAATTGTAATAAATAGTTTATTTGCCCCAAAAAAACATTCGCCTTCTCTGGTGCTGTTGGGTCGCTGTGCCAGCAGAGACCATTAGCGGCAGCCCTCAACCAAACGAAAATGTTCCCTGCCAAATTCGAAGTTATTAATCTCAATTTAGCGTATTGCGAGCTAACTACACAATTCAGCACACGCACTCAGACAAGATAATCATTTAATTAAGGATTTCATCAACCTTGACCGCTGTGAAAAGTGTACCCACGGCGCTCCTACGACAGCTACTTTTTCTGCAAACTCATGAAGTTGTCTTCGCTTTAATGGTGCTAATTACAGCTTTTCGCGTCAAACATTTAGCTTTCTCCCTGAACGGCGAAAAATTAACGCAGGGTCATTTTCCCCCTTGAAGAATTAAGGACCTGGCAGTGACGACCCCTCGGGAACACGAACACCGCCCCTCTTGAAATGCGTAATTTGAATTTGCGTGTAGAAGGCTAGATGATTATGGGGAAGGTCAGCGAAATTTTCCTACTAGCGTATTATTTTCTCTGGTGTGTTTGTGTAATACATATATCAGTGTTAATTTACCTACTTCGTCCCTGTGTCTACAACCGTGCATAAATAAATCCACTTAGTAAGTGCACGTCACTTGTGTATGTAACTTGTTACTGCAACTCGAGCGTTGCCGTAAATAACGTAACGAAGTTATCAAATTATAGCCCCCTGAAATAAATATGCTTTGATAGCATCGTCTAGATTGACCGACCTCTTTACGGTTTAGCTGTGTTTCTATTGCGGTTGTTGTGGTGATGCTCCAGTTAAAAAATGGTCGCTGTGGAAGTTCGTAACCTAATTGCATGAAGGAAGGAAACCGCCAGATTTGAACTTGGAATTCCCTCAGCAGCAGTATTTTTAAACATTGCGGTTGTGTATTACGCATTATGTAACCTTATAACACGATGTAAATCTTCCTTGGAATGCAGCTATAAACACTAATAGTAACTTTAAAAATGCAATGCTCATTTAGCCGCTAAGTACAAAATTGGGATTCCATTTCGAAGAGGCTCGGTGGCGTAGTTGAATTTATCGATGCAGATACGATCTCTACGCAGGAGACGATCACTCTGCAGATGCGGCGGGTTCAAACCCCAGCGGGATACATTTTTTTATTTGAAAATGTATTTAATTTATTAGAAACGTAAATATATTTTTACTCCTAACTAATTTGATTTTTAAAATTATTTAGTGTCACAATGTCGACGAGGGAAGTTCTGGGTAAAGCCTTTTACAGATTTTTTATGTTGCAAACACACCCAACTTTCAATGGTATAAAGCAATAATGACTGTAATTATTTCTTACATTGTGTAATCACATACATACGGCAAATAGACGTTCCTAAAACTGCCGTACTGAGATATCCACCTTTCAAGGATTAAAGTTAGCTTTGGCACGGTTTTATTTGAAATGCTTTAGCAATGGCAGTTCATTACGCTTGAGATGTATTTAAAACGCCTGAGTTTAAACAAAAACCAGTTATTCCGAAGCTAGACTTTTAAAAATGAAAGGTTTCAATGTCAATTTACAAATATATGCCAAAAAAATATAATATATGTATACCAATCAATCATCTGAAGCTTAGAAAATAGTGCGTCAATAGGTGTTTACAAATATTTGAAACGTTCATATTTTCAACATTCCTAACATTTTCTAATAATTGATCTTCACTTAAGAAAATCTCTGAAAATAAGAATACGCATTGCAATTTCCATTATGCAGCTAGTTACTAGAAAGCTAAATAAGTTACATTGGCACAAATCGTGATTAAAAATCTACTTAAGCTTTAACAATTAACACAGAATATGTAAAATATGGAATACATATTAAGTTCGATTAGTTTTCTTTCGTTTTAAATGTTTAGCTTATGAATAAAATATTTCACATTTTAAATACAGGAAATATGCTGGCTTGTAAGCGAAAACTGTTTTTTCAGCAATGCGTTAATGTTTTATAAATAGTTGAAGCTACTTGTAACACTGGAAATTAAATTGAAACAAACATTTTTCAACTTATATATACGTCTAGACTTATACAAAATAAATTTCCACCAGCCTAAGGTATTTGTGGGCAAAGACAGAAGTTTATGCTCCCGAGGGCTACTTTTTGGGGATTTTGTCTGTCCAACAGGCATACAACAATTTTCCGAATAAAGTCACAATTTACATTTTACCTTATATCTATTCTCTATCAGTCTGAGGTGTAATTGGATCCAAATTAGTTGACTTTCAATCCATAGCGAATTTGAGTTAGTAGACCTAAAAGATAGAGTAACAAGGTCAACACATCCCCAAGACACACACCTCACACAATGGTTGCTGCGCAAGCACCAAAGACGCACTCCAACTCTATATCCCGAATCCGGGGCAAGTTGAGCATTGTACCGCCAGATGCCAGCGCATAAAGCACCAGCCTCTACACCGCAAGGTAGATGAGGTTACAGATAATACCTACATTATTTGTTTTTAATATAATACATAAATTCAAAACGACCTATTATTCTTTTTTCGCCATTATGCCAGTGCCTGCTTTTCTGTTGAATATGGGCAAGAGCGCCAAAAGAAATTCATTATGTCATTAGTAGACTACAAACGATGGAAAACAAAAAACGTAAAGAATCAATCCTAGATGGAGATAATATAAGTTACAGAATTAAGCAATGTTGTGCAACGACCCCCATCTCATAACCAAGCAAAGTCACTAGAAAAGAAATACAGTTATCTGGAACAAAGTTTATAAAAGGTAGAAAGAAGTACCAATACTTTAATAAGAAAGTGAAAGTCCTTGCTGTAGATGTGCGGTGAGTGTCCAAGTGAAAACGCCACGCGATATGCAGCGTAATGTCCAAAAGTCAAGAATTGAATTACTTGCCCCGCACGTGTGCAGCTCGCTTATGCAATTTCAGAAAAGGCGCAGCTATTCAAAATATGCTGCCCAAAGAAAACACAGCGAGCTAGCGTTTAACTAACCAATCACATCATGCAATAACTTCTCCCAATTTACACCATTACCAAGACGCAGAACCCGAGTCTAAAAGCGTGCAGCTGCAGAAGCCTTTTCGTAACAATAGAATAATAAAGCCAAAGGCTAGACTGGACCTGCACCCTAAAGTGACCACCCGCTAAGCCAAGGCGTGTAAACAAAGGATTGACATAACCGGCCAGGAAGGAAGCAATATACTTAAATTCCAATGCCGATCCTTCAACTCGGTGAGCAATGGGTTATTGTAAGCTTAAGTTAAGACGCATTCGTTTGACAGCCTAAGATAATAAATTAACCCCCCTTCTTGTGTAAACCAGGATACAAAATCAGATGAGGGGACGCCAGGATTCATTGCATAAAGTATTCAGTCTGCATTCTTTACACACTCGGAAAGAACTTTGTCAGATTCCAGTTCATTTACTCGGTTGAGCACATTTATGACAGAGACTCCGGCTCGTTCGTTCACCTACAGTTTATACATTTCCAGACATTGGCATTTCACTTGTAACTTATTGTATTCACGTACTCTCTGTATAAATAAGTGTAGCGTTGCTGCATTGTATGCTCCTGTATTTTTGTTTGATTTGTGTTCTCCTCAAATACCAGTAGAAATAAGTGTTATTGTTGTCCACATTTGTTATCATTTAACCTAATGTATATCGCAGCGCCATTTGCAAGCAGACTCATTGGACTATCGTAACCCACAAACAAATAATAGAAAAGTGTATGGAATAGAATATAACAAGTTATATGTCTCTAAGGCTTTCGACAACATTGAACACTATGGTTTAAGTACGGCTTCAAAAGTACATAAGGTCGAAGAAAAATTTATCCGAATAATTGAATTCATACCAGAACTCCTCAATAAGTAGTCAGCTTGACACAACAGGACCGTCCTTTATGATATTAAGAGGAGGAAAACAAGGAGGCTTCATGTCGCACAAACTCTTTACCGCGATCTTGGAAATGGATTTTATAAAACTGAAGTGAACTTAACTAATTAATAACGACTTGTTAAAACAGACAATTGCCTCTAATTCTTTTCTCCATTAATCCATTTTCCGTTTGTTAATAAAGGTATGTTTGATAGAATTGCATTATTCAATCTATTTGTCCTTAACCCTTACGTCGGGATACACTCTACAGTTTTCGTCATACGTAATGACGAGAGACATTGTTAGATTAATTTTAATTTCTAAAGCCATTTGTCGTGGCCCATTTTGGGCCTAGTGCGATCCTGTTCGCTTGCTTCCGCTGAATCAAAAGGCTAAAGGAATGCTGGCTATGTGGCTGATATTGCATCGAGGATTGTTTTTATGCTGTTACATCCCGCGCGCGAGCAAGGATCATATATCCGCAACTTTTAAGTGGCATTTCTTCGACCCTCTGTCCCAGCAGTTAAGCCTTAGCCGCGGAGGCACAGGATTACTCACGGAGCAGGCGCTTACGTCCTATCGCCGGCCCCTTGCCGCGCTATGTCGAAGTTGTGCCAGGGTAAAGATTGCCCAAGGTTATAACTTTGACATAACCTCATGCATTGTGGTATTTTGTAATCATAACGTTACCGGCCGTAGGGCAACTTGATTTAATTCAGATTTATTAAGTGGTGCTATGCATATAAATCTGCGGGGTTACGCTTCCTATAGGGCATTCAGTAAACACAAAATCATTTAAATTTTTTTGAAGTTGGTATATTCATGCAATTTTTGTACTGGGGATTCTGTATTTTGTTTTGCAAAGGTTTCCACACCTGAATACAGATTTGAATTTAAAAATGACAATTAATATTTCTGATTGTCAGTGTCAAAGTAGATATATTTCTAGAAATTTTCACCTAAAGTTGTATAAAATGTAATAAAAATACCTATTAATAACCGCTACGTCAATAGTATCCAACACGGTATTTGTATAATATCCTTAAAAGTAGTTAATTACAACATTTATGACAGACGGGATGTAAATGTCACACCCTTAACCTATTTGTTTTAGTAACTTTTTGTAAGTACATTCCTATACAAAGATACAATTTGAAATTTCGGAAATTAAAGGCCACTTTGTGTTTTTATGTTTATTGAACAGACTGTCTTATATCGGATCACAATATTACACGACTGCGAGCTTGCCCTATGGATGTATTCCACTGCCGCCGGCTCATTTCTGCTGCATCTCCCGTGCAGGTATCTTCTCGCCAGCTAGGCCATCTTTCTCTGACCTGGTGACGACGCATCTTTCTCTCTCTCTCTCCTTTAATCGTTCCACATACACTGGACTGATGAATACTGACTTTCCTCCATGGTTTTGGTATGGTAACGAATTCTGCACTTCCGCTCTAATAAAATGTATTTCAGTGACTTTTGCATGCTGCTGTGTAAGTTTTACCGTCCTTTTTGAAGTGTTTGCATACTTAGATGTTAGTTTATGTTTGAATTGTTACCGTCTAAATTTGTGTACTGCTGTTTTTAAGTATTGGTAGCCCCTTTAGGAAATTTTAATTCCTTCTTGGCTGCCGTTTACGTATTTACAGTCAATCTTTCCATATTAGCTTGCATTATCGTGACGACACCTAGGGAAAACGGTTGAAATTAGTCTTAAGATTACTGCACCAAAATTCGTGTAACTTGGTGTGCTCGTTATAGTGTTTTAAATATTAATTTGTGTATTTTTATATTACAATGTTGAAAGGCAGACATGTAAAATGTATTTTTATAGCGAAATTAATAGCTCAAACATTAGTAAAATACGTGTCTTCATGCATATGCGTAACTTGGGAGGGGCAAGGGGGGGGGGGGCAATGGCACCCCTAAAATTTTGATTTTAAAGTGCAAGTGCAGCATTTTTTTGCAATTTAGGTTTAAAAATGTTGTGAAGTCTTGATTTTACCCCCCCCCCCCTCTCAAAGTTATGCCCCAAGTTACGCTCATGTCTTGATGTTCAAGACAATTATGTTGAAAAATAGTATATACTATACTAGTGAGAATAATCGATACTGTACATCCCTTGTACTTTTAAAAACACACACATATCACACTAAATATCCTATGTAAATTAGTGCACGCAGTCATTTAATAATATTTACATTAGTAACAAGGCCAAATATTAGTTGTGAATTCTTCCATTAGATAAATCAAATGCATAGTAAACCATCTGCTTACTACATTTTAAAGAACCACTTCACATCCAGCATTTTCAACTCCCAGTCAAATCTAAGGTTAAATAAAAGATAATAAAATTGGAAAAACCTTCAAATGTTTCTCATAAGAGCTGTTGTCACCGCCTTCAGATATTTATAACAATCAGGAGGCCTTTTCGCGTGATGCTCACGGGAGTTGTGAGGCCACTGTTATCAGAAACTATGCTCACCCTCTCGTGATTACCTAGAGACCTCGGAAACTCGAGCTAATGGGAGCAGCGACCGCGAAAGGCTGCTGCATTCGCAAGCAATTACGTTACATTTAGATTACTAAATGCGAAGCTGAAAATGTTAGGCTGTTAATTTTACCTGCAGCGTATGCAATTGCTGCAAGTTCGCTGCATCCTTGGGCTTAGCGATATTGCTTAATGCTGTTTTAATGAGCGAAAGTAACGGGCATTAGACGTATGCATCCACTTATAAGTCTATATATAGATATCTACAAACGAAAATTGAACTGAAATTAATTTACGCATCAACCTAAACCTGCAGATTTACTCCAGAATTAAAATTCAGGAACCATCATTCCAGTCGTATTTATTGGAGCTAACAGTGTTCAATGAGATAGATGCACATTATATAAATATTTTGAACTGTTTACTAATTAAACTTAGAGATCGTATAAAAGCCAAAATTTGAAGGAACATAAAAGTAACATTTAATACAATAGCTAGTGGCATTATATAAATTTATTTCAGGATATTGATTTTAAAATTAAAGTATGTATTTAAATGAGGTTCTGCACAGATAAATTTCGGAAATAAATATACATCGATCTAGACTAAACAATTACTTGACTAATGAAGTATTGAAATTTGATACTGTACCACTATACGCCCGCAGGCTACTACACAACATTGCTGTACTCCGTATACTTACGACACTTACGTTTCCATCTCAAACCGGGAGATGGACGCCACGTGAACCACTCGCTTGGAATACATCGACGGTGCTTGCTTAAAGCCTCGCGTTGGCAAAACTGACAGTGCGCTCTCTGTGAGAACATATTGGGGGACGTTATGCAGCGTGCTAAAAAAGCCTATATAGTCGTGACGAAAAGTGTCTGTAGCAGACAGCACACAATACAACCGACCATGGGCGCCTTCACAACTAGAGAAACAAAGGAGTTCATCATCCTACAGGACGCCCCGAACAGGAATCTCCTCGAAATGAGCTCACTGGAAAACGCCGGGATAATCATCGATTTGTCCAGGAGATGCTAGAAGTTTTCAAAGAACATGAACACGACCTATCAATTCTTGCCTGAGCCACCGTTTCCTTTTTTTTTTAGAAGTTCTATGTGCGAAATGCCAGCAGCCTCGATAACTCGTCGGAGCGACCTTTCATGGCTATCCGTTAAAACCAAATAGCTTTTTGACTCGGGCGAGGAGTCCGCCGCAGCCCCACGATTTGTATGTTATCTTGGCAGATAACATTTCCGATTTACCCCCAAAATGGACGAAGGAACACATGGCCAGCCTGTACATTTTCCCACACTCGTCACGAAGGATCATAAATCACGCCACCATGGAATTTCGAATGATCCAGGTGGAAGACCTCTAGCTACGACGACGGACAATTCCTGAACCCAGATTACTGGAAGGGGATCGTTCAAGTAATCACAACGATCTCTATCGTCTTTCGACCAGAGAAAGAAGTCACCGGCTGAATATTCGCAAAATGTTGGTTACCGCCAGGGATTCCCCTCGAAAAATACCATAGCTCGGCGTTGGTGCAGCCTATACTAAGGGGCCCAAGAAGAATTCATTATATCTTTCACTTCGTCGGAACGCCTTGTAGGCAGAGGAGAAGTGTTTAGAACTGTACTCTCGCAGGGTATTACACGATACACAACCCAGATGTACTCCGCATACTTACTTTTCCGCCTCAAGCCGAGAGATGAGCGCCAAGTAAACCGTGTGCTTTTAACGACGTTTGGTTAAAGCCTCGCGGCGGACAAACGGCCAGCAAGCTTTCCGTGAGAGCATTTCTGGGATATCCTCAGTGCTAAGGCTGCTAAGGCTCAAGTGTGTGTGTGTATGTGTGTGATTTTTACTATGCATTTGATTCCATATTGCGTATGTTATTTGTGTAATTATTTATGTCTTGTTTTAAGTCTTTGTGCCTACCGACCTTTTTCCTTGAATAAAGGAGTCTTTTGGAAGGAGGTTGGACTTTACCCTCTCACTTTCCGGACAATACTTAGCATGAAGTAGGTATTTATTGATATACTAATTGCATTTTGTTAATTCTTATTCTTTGAAGGACTATTTTCATTTTAAGTTTTTTTTACCGATTTTATATTATTTTTACCGGTTTCAGGATATTAAGCCTTTGTTTACATATACAAAAGTAGACTGGTAAGTAACTAAGTCATAAATGTATTTATTTATTTTGGTACTCGGCCAACGGCCGTTAGGCCAATTATAGGCGTCGTTGTACATTTTATGGGGACTTCCAACCCCACTAACGACTGTCATGATGTTATTATGACATCCGGGACCAACTTATTTCCGTGGCAGCCGTACCACGAGACGCCGAGAGAGGCAGCCGTGGAACTCCCATCCAAGTTCTGACCAGAAAGAGCGTTACTTAACTCTACTGATCGAACGTGGACGCTTGTTCAAGCTACACCACCCGGGACCCATTTCATATCTAAACGGTAATATTCCTTTACCGTACATAGCAACCATTACCATATGGAAACAACTGTATCTGTACGGTAATATTCCTTTACCATACATGGCAACTATTACCATACTGCGACCGATAAACGATGGTACAACCCACGGATGTTATGAATCATAACATTCCTAGATATGTATGTTTGTATGTATGTATGTATGTATTATCTGTAACCTCATTTACCTTGCGGTGGCGCGGCTGGTGCTTTATGCTCTGGCATCTGGCGGTACAATGATCAACTTGCCCCAGATTCGGGATACAGAGTTGGATCGCGCCTTTGGTACTTGCGCAGCAACCATTGTATGAGGTGTGTGTATTGGTGATGTGTTGACCTTGTTACTCTATCTCTTAGGCCTGTGGTGCCCAAGTGTGAATGGTCTCACCGAGCCCGATTTCAATCGCTAAGGCGGAAAAATTCCGACCCCCAGCGGAATTCGAACCGAGGACTTGCTTAATGCAAGTCTGGAGCTTACCCAACAGCAACACGCGACTTCTTCTCCTAGATATGTTAATAGCTAAAATCGAAAGTTTTGATTCCTTAATAAATCCACACACTTGGTTTATAGTCTGCGGATTGTCATCAAGGATATCTTGAATGGCGATTGGTTGTAACTTAGGTCTTTGTCTGTTTCTTTTATATTTTCTGCAGTCTTCTAGTAGATGGTGAACAGTTATAGGCGATTTACATTCTTCACATACAGGTGGTTGTTCATGTGTAAAAAGGTATTGAAGGGCTATTTATGATGGTCTGACCTATTCTGAGTGAAATGTTTTTCCGTACGGCACTTTCTGTACGGCGTATTCCACACATCTACCACTCCTTTAATTTTTCTGAGCTTGTTTCCTGTTGTTTGTTCCCACTATTTTTGCCATCTTTGTGGTTCCTTGTAGTAGTTTTTGAGATCTTCTGCGGCGACTATTCAGTTTTCCTAGTTGCTGCCATTTTGCTGCCTTGTTCACCCTTTCATTGCCTGGAATGCCACAATGGCCCGGAATCCAAGTAAATATAACTTATATGCCAATCTTATGTAGGTCTTGGAGATGCTGCTGCTGTGTTTGTTGTGCAATAAGGTGCAGTGGATACATCTGATTTATGCAATGTAACACGCTTTTTAAGACAGAACATATCAGGAATTGTTTACAAGTATGGTACTGTATCGTTTGGAGGCACTCTGCTATAAGTTTTGCTGTATAGTTGGACACTAAGTTGTACGAAATATACGTGTTTCAAAAATGGAAAAATTAAAGTTACGCAATAAAGGAAAGTCAAGTGGTGGCCACATCCCATTTTTGCTCATAACATACCCCATTTTGGTAATACTTCTGGTTGTACTTTAATTTTGTGTAAAAATTCGATGTTGGTGTATTCGTAATAAAACTGGTTTTGTATATATTAATATTGATCTCTTCATCAACCGTAATTCAACTACACTACTTAGCAAAGCCCCTGTTAGTTCATCGGTATCACATATATTCTGGTTTTGTGTCTTATCCTCTTTTACCAATTGCGAACCGTTACCTCGATAACTTCTATATTTTCCCCAGTATTTTCCATTCAAAGATCATTGGAGATTGTCTAACTAAATATTTTTCTCTCGATACCGTGTAGCACGTCATCGATAGTATTGTGCGATCTTTCGTGAGATCACGTATAGTGACTCTATTAGGTCTAAGTTCTTCATTCTTAAAAACACCAACAACGTAAACAATATTTATTTTGAGATGCCTAGTTGTCAGTCCAAATAATAGATTTCTTTCCTCCTCGAAATCGTTCAAAATTGCGTCAACAATATTTTACAACAACTTATTACACCTTCGTGCTACATAAAATCATAATTTCTAAACTGTGTGTTTTTTTTCATAAATGTGAAATTAAATACTATAAGATCACTCCTAAAGTAACTTTACTTTACAGCTGTTATTAAAGAAGAACTTTTTTTAAATCAATTGAATCAATTCTCACATTTTCAATATGGAATAACGCTATTTTGTTAATATTCTTCCGTTGCCTTTGTAGCCACTAATTTGTGAAGATTCCGTTCTCATATTCCAAAAGAAAAACATTCCGAACAGATTTCAACATAGAAAAGAAAATGTACTTGTACACATATTTTAGTGTCTGCCTATATAAGTTCAGTTTTCCACATTCGGTACTGTTTTGTGTTGAAATCATCAGACATACCTTTTTCATTGTCAATTCCCACGGCAATACCTTATGTTTGGTGCTTTATTGTGACCCCGATAATAGATGATAGAAGGATTATACATTATGGCTATTAATATTCTACACAGTTACATTCTTTTAGTAGACATAAACTTTTCAATACTGCGGATTAGTCGCTAATTACTGAATCTTTTTAATAAGCGAGAGTATTAAGAAAAAGTTCAGCATACAGAGGCGCCTTTGTTCTCCTAGAGCAAAAAAATTGTCATATTCGTTTTTTATGTATCTATCGTCTTCCTCTACAGTTCTTCTCTTTATGGCTACTAGTTGAATGTTCTTAACCATCTACCTTGGTCGTAAGTTGTATTCCAAACACCAGTATATTCCCCAAAGTTCTCGGTTTTGCTCTTCAGTAAATCACTTACACTTGTCTGACCAGGTTCTTTCATAAATATGTTGTCGCTGTTGCTATATTTGAATTTGTGTATCGCTATGATGGTCTTCGCTAATTTCGTTGTCGTCAACAGTGCTTTCACTAACGTAATTTCCATCCAGCGGATTGTCAATCGTTGTATCTGGTTTCCGTATCCTAAATTTACAAAAATCCTCTAATTAAACGCATCAACAGAATGTACAACTAGTAGGATTACTTACCACGTGTTTCCCATTAAAGCAATGAAATGTACGATAACTACCCATCGGCTTACCTCTAAGCAGATGGTGACCACTTGCCCCCCCCCCCCCCGTAATTTTCATTATATTTCATTAACTATATGAACACTAAACACAACATACCGAGTGGAAACCTTGGGAGGTGAACACACCCATTTTATTACTACACCATTGACTATGTTATTTAGGAGGGCCCATAGAACCACTTTGTGGTTAAAACAGGCTATTGGCCTATAATAAGAGGGGGAAGAAAATAATATACCGAAAATGTCATATTCAAAGGTAATAGTGTTTACCCCCAAGGTTTCCACTGGGTATAGGATAGGCACACCGGCACTTTTGAGGTTATGCTAATTACTCATAATGAATTAAAAGGTGAAAAAACAGTATTCACTACATACTCTGTATTACCCTGATCATTCAATAATGTGAAATTTTGAAAAGCAGTTTTCGGTATATATTGTTTTTTCTTGTATTGCAAGCTACATATGTAGTGTGTTTTGAAATGGCAAAGGTTTGTGAGCTACGTATATTTGACATACATTAACTTCAAAACTGATACAGCGAAAGCCAATTAGATCAGCTTAGTAGCTGCGCTTAAACACAGTATAGTACAGTTCCTATAGACCACTATCAGTTCTAGCTGTTAGATGTTGCTGTTGGAATTCCGGATACACTGTCGTTGCAGAATCGGCGATATAACAGTTTCAGTATGATGCGAAATCTAAAGATGTTGCAGCCGATGTCGCCGTAAACTGGCGGCCTTCTTGTTATATATACAAATTTTCTCCCAAGATGTAATGCAATCAAAGAGTTAAGGCAGCTGCCGCGCCAGTAGCAAATATGGTATAAGGTTGGGCATTGAAAATGAATACCAATGCAGCAAAGACCTGCTTCTATCCTTGTGGGCCATCTTTGGACATACTAGCGGTTGCAGTTGAAGCGAGTTTATTTATCTTAGGTGATGTTATGTAGTTTTTAACAAAAAATTATGGAGAATAGCATAATTAAGTAATATTTTCAATATTAATCGCAAAAGCCTACCGTTAGCTTAAAAGATTAAAATAAAAAACTTGGACGACCTGCCGGTATTAAATTTCAAACTGCAAAATAAAGTTGGAATTCCTAATTTTACAAAACTTTTTTTTGTGGATTTACAAGAAAATTAAATGGATTTGTGGATGGGATGCATCAAATACTATGTTTTATTTTCCGTTATTATACACATTACTATAGGTCTCGTTTTTTAACTCTTATGTACATTTTTTGTTGTATTTGAATACTTTTTATTCTCTCCATGTGGTGTTTCCTTTTGGAATATTAAAATTATTTTATTGTCCCTATATCTGGATTAAAACATCTACGGAATGTAGATGAGTCATTAATTATTATTTTTTGCTTTATTGTTAAAAATGTCGAGCCCTTCTAATACAATTAGGGTCCCGAGTGGTGTAGCTTGAACAAGCGTCCACGTTCGATCAGCAGAGTTAAGCAACGCTGTCTCTGGTCAGAACTTGGATGGGAGTTCCACGGCTGCATCTCTCGGCGCCTCGTGGTACTGCTATCACGGAAAAAAGTTGGTCCCGGCGGTCATACAACATCATGACAGTCGTTAGTGGGGTTGGAAGTCCTCATAACTGCACAGCGACGCCTATAAGTGGCCTAACGGCTGTTGGCTGAGTGCGAATTAAATAAATAAATAAATTGTCACGGGCCACCACGAGTTTCTCAAAAATTACTTAGATCCCGCTGCTTCTCCTCTAAGTGCCTAAACTCTTTGATGTGAGTAATCGCAGTGGACTATAATTTTCTTGACACTCCATTGTCGAAGCTTTTTAAAAGCCATGGTATGGCGACGACAGCCAGGACCTCTTCTGCCGTCCTGAATAATTTACGCTAACAGTTAATAACTACAATAATTTCTAGATATTTCCGTAGTTTTATTATAATAATTTCAAAGTAATTACAAAATGATTTTATAGTAAAGCAAGAAGGCACCATACTCTGTATACCACCAATGAAAATCGCATATTTTTGTATACAAAAAACTGTTTTAACGAATGTAACCCCAGTTAGTGAAATATTAATATAGGGTGGTTTACTGGATAATCTAAGCTCACAGTTTACCAATTCTGCAATTTCGATTTTTTATCGTTACAGCACTCACATACCTTTAATGTAAAATATTTAAAAATTAAGTGTTTGGTATATGCAAGCAAATCAAAATCACCAACTTGTTTTACGTACAATTCAGCACTTCCTTTCTAGTGGAAAAATAAGAAGAGTTGTATCTAAGAGTGATGTGAATCTATATTAGAAGAACATTCAGATATTAAGTAGCCCAGTGGTACCTAAACCAAAATGTTAAAGGTTATTAACTTAAGTTGTCATCTTTTAACAGGTCACTAAATAATTTGAATCATTTACCCTATTCTTTATCCATTTAAAGTCCCTCCTAAAGCTGCTAACCACCATTCTCTCAACAATACTCTCATTACCAACAGGTACATTTAATATGATAATTTGTATTCGATGTTTGGGTACCGCCTTGATACATTTGGAAATATATTCAGCAATTAGTGGCAATTGCCATAATCATGAGACATGAAGTTATGGCTTCCTGGCTTGCAACCCTGCAAGCAGCAATTAGGTGGCTGATAATATGCCAAGTTGCAAGTGGAGGTGCGTAGCCTTGTTCCAGAGTGAATATAAATAAGCACGCAATAATTACATGCTGTCTATGCAGACGGCACACGCAGACACGTCAAGGAATCGATTATTGAATAGAAAGTGAAAAGGAGCAACTAAGGGCAACGAGAGTTTAAGGTCATCTTCAAACGAAGCTGCTGGCACACGACTCAAATCTCCGATCCGCTTGCATCATACCCGTTCGTTGTTCTGTAACCAGTTAATAAACTATTTAAATGTCTGATCAGTTGGATAGCAATGCTCAGTTACGTAACTAATATTTTGAAGAAAATACTGGGCGTCCGATTTTCAATAGAAATATAACAAGTGCTTGAAAAATTTCCGGAAATATTTGGAAATATGTTCTGCATGAGCGCATGCCAACTGAAAAAATCCCGACTCCGAAGGAGGAGGGATTTTTTCTTGGAGGCATGCACGAATGCTTTTGTTGAAAAAAATAGCTGCATAACATATTTCCAAATATTTCCATAGGGATTTTTTTTAAGCACGCGATATATTTTGATAGAGAATATCACGACTGAAAAACACAGTAAAGAAAAAAAATTTATTAAAAAAATTACGAAACTAATATCTAAGTACTAATAGTTTACGGTTTTTTGTGATGGCAGTGCAGAAGTGGAAATTTTCCGGTAAATTTCCGATTATCAATTTTCGCCGTTACCATGGAAAATTTTCAACTGAATTTGCATCAGGGATATTCTCCATGGAATTAAATGTGAATTTCGGTGATTATTAAAAATGTTCTTAACGGTAACAAAGATTATGGACCATTTTGTACAAGTAATGAATATTACATTTTTGATCCCAACAAGAATCGTAAATCACTTTCAAATTTCCAAATTTCTGTAAAGCTTTTCAAAACATGGTAGTTCTTTCCTCACCATCTGTTCTATGTACAGGGTGGGCAAATTTCGATGTTTTCATATGGAATCTCCATAATTATTATTGAAGATATTGAAAAATTTACTCCCCATTATCGATTTCTTTTTTCGAGAAACGCTGTGAAAACCGAAAGGGGCTATCGTATTTTGTTTTGGAGTTATAAACAAAAGTTAGATTTTGCAACTTTTGGTTTTGTGGCTATATCTCACTTATTTCCACGTTCTTCAGGCACTTTGTTGATAAGAATTCAGTGGCGTAGTCAGTTTTTCAGAAAGTGTTTTGAATTTCGAGTTATGTTATAAAGTTGTATTTTTTATATGAAACTCATAGTTGGCTTTGGCGTCATGGGAAATAATTTTGATCATTACAGTGTTATATATCATAATATACAGGGTGTTAGTAAATAAGTGCGACAAAAGTAAGGGGGTGATTCTGCATGAAAAAATAATGATATTTTGTTATATAAATGTATATTCGCAAATGCTTCCTTCCCGAGCCACAGTTAGTTAAAGTTTTTCTTAAAAATTGATATTTTTTTTTATTGCTCTGAAACCGGTCAAGATATGCAAATGAAGTTTAGTGGGTTTTAAGAGGTACTTATAGCGCATTCTTTGATATGCAATTAAGAATTTTATATTCATCATTGGCGCGCATACGGGTAATGATCCCGATATTTTTATAGAAAAAAATGGTACGCCACTGAGATATTTTAAAATAAAAATTATTTTTGAATTCCTCGTTCAATTTGTGACAAAAAAGCTTTCTTGTAATTTTTTTGTAGGTAGCGCCGTTTTTATGCAAAAAATAAGACATCGGGATCATTACCCGTATGCGCGCCAATGATGAATATAAAATTCTTAATTGCATATCAAAGAATGCGCTATAAGTACCTCTTAAAACCCACTAAACTTCATTTGCATATCTTGACCGGTTTCAGAGCAATAAAAAAATTATCAATTTTTAAGAAAAACTTTAACTAACTGTGGCTCGGAAACGAAGCATTTGCGAATATACATTTATATAACAAAATATCATTATTTTTCCATGCAGAATCACCCCCTTAATTTTGTCGCACTTATTTACTAACACCCTGTATAACATAATATATAGTTTCTGTCGTAAAATTGGGCATATTTGGAATTTTTTATTATCCACTTATCAGAAAAGTTTATATTGATGAAAGTTCTTGCATCCCTTCAAACTAAAACTCCACTTGCCAAACTATAAATATCTCCTATCGTATACGGGGGAGGTTCGTAAATATAAAAATGGCTCAAAAATAAATAAAGTACCCTTATTTTTCAAAATAAACAAAATGTTTTTAGAAAAAGACACAGCCACTTCTTCCCAACGACAATTTTCACTATGTATTGTTTCGCTCACTTAGCAACCAGAAAATTTAGTGTTAAAAATAAGGTTTGTGTCCAAAGTAAAAAATAAGGTCTTCAAAACAATGTAACAACAAACAATCCGAATATCAACAATAATGCAACATAATGACAGTTTTTTTAAATTAAAATATTACAACAAACATTTCCAAATAACATTTTAATGTATTTTGAAAAATAAGGGTACCAAAGGAGATACTTGGCAAGTGCATTTTTTAGTTTTAAAAGATGTAGGGACTTTTATCAAGAATAAAATTTTCTGATAAATGAGGAGTCGTTACGGTTGGCTGCTCATGTAAATCTTGTATGTTATTGGGACATCGTTTTTCCGCTTAGTTGCTCACTTGAAACTTGTTTGTGATTTGATTGGTTTTGCGCAGCTACCTCCCATGTGTTACTAAAGCTGTAACCGGCTTCTCGATTGAAATTGTTCGGTTTTTAATAATTTCTAGAGGTTCCCGAATAACACGAGGGAAGTATTTTTTAGTCCTGGCTAGTATGTTCACGAAGTCATAATTTATTCTGTGATCCCCTGGTACTAATAAGTCTGCTGCACTAACTGATTTTTGTTTGTTTCCAAGTCGTGCATAGTTCTGGTGTTCTTTTATTGTACATTTGATGCGTGTTCCCGTTTGTCCGATGTAAGATTTGCCACAAGTACATTGGAGCTGGTAAGCAACTGCTGTCTGTTTGGGAAATGAGCCTTTGTTTGAAGGGATCAATTGTTCGACCTTTCTTATTGCACCATAGCAGACCCTGATATTTTTCTTCTTCTTCTTCTCCTTTTATATTAGGCTTGCGCCTGTTTTTCTTCACGCTCCTTTACTCTACTTCAGACGATGAAGTAAGCCAGATGTCCCTCCATCGTTTAAAGGGTCCCCTGGGTTTCTTTTGCCAGGTGGATTTGACTGGTAAACGATCTTAATTATTCTGTTGTCTTCTGCTCGTTGGACATGATTCAACCATTCTTTCTTTCTTTTCTTTACAAACTTAATTATATAGCATGTTCCACACTGATTTCGAATATCCGTATTTCTTATCCTGTCTCGACGCGTTTTGCCTGCGATAGCTCTGAGAGTGTTCATTTCCGTTGTTGTTAACAATCTTCTTGTGCGTGTTGTATCAGGCCGAGTTTCTGCACCATAGGATATAATTGGACGAACTACAGTTTTGTAGATCTTAATCTTACTTTCTATGGTCATATATTTGTTGCGCCAGACTACGTCACGTAAATAACCAGACACCCTAGCTCCTTTCCAAACTTGGTGCCTTACTTCTTTGTATGAGTTTTTATCGCTTGTCAGATGTATTCCTAAGTAGTTAAATTTCATAACCTGTTCTATTATATTTCCTTCAATTTCTAACTTGCAGCGTGTTGGTTCTCTTGAGGCTGTTATAACTTTGGGTTTAGACGTCGATACCTGCATGTTGTATTGTTTGGCAGTGGTAATAAAACAATGGAGAAGCCTTTGTAAATCGTTTTCTGTTCGTCCTATAAGAACCGCGTCATCAGCGAAGCAAATTATGTTTACCTTTTGGTTACCCATTTGATATCCTGGAAGTCCTCTAACATTGTGTACTATCTTCTCCATTATCATGTTAAACAAAGCAGGGCTTAACGAGTCACCTTGTCGTATTCCAGTGCTGCATTCTATTTCTTCCGTATATTGGCCCTTTTCTACCTCAATTTTTGTTTTTGTATTTTTGTTCATTTCGCAGATAATTTTTAGTATATCTGAAGGTACATGCCTTTCTCTTAATATTGAAAGTACATCCTGTAATCTTGCGCGATCGAACGCTTTGGTAAGATCCACAAAGCACATGTATGCTGGCGAATTAAATTCAATCGCCTACTATAAATATCGCGTCAGTTACTGATCTATTGGTGCGAAATCCTTGTTGTTCTTCGCTGATTTGTAAATAGGGCTGCAGCTCACTTAATATTATTCTAGATAGTAATTTTTGTACAGTATTCTGTAGTGTAATTCCACGGTAATTGTCTGGGTTACTTTTGTCGCCCTTTTTATATATTGGGACTGTTATACTGACCTTCCATTCTTCCGGTACAATTCCTGAATCAAGTATCTTACTGTACATTTTTTGCAGTTCTTTTATAACAGCAGTACCCCCATATTTCAGATATTCATTTCTGATATCATCAGGACCAGGGGCTTTTCTGTTTTTGAGCGTTTTTATAGTTTCTTTGATTTTTTCTTGCGTTATAATGCTATGCTGCTGTAGAGTATTTAATAGTATTTCTTCTTGGAAATCGTTTCTGATGTCATCATTTTGCTCTTTATATAGCCTTTCAAAATATCGCTTTCACTGTTGCTTTTGGATATTTTTAATTCTAACTGTCTCGCTTATTTCAGATTTTCGGTTTCTGAGCATTCCCCGATTTTGAGCACCGTATACATCTCTCTCCATATTTTTTGTAAACCTTTCCCAGTATTCTTCCTTCAAACTTCTGATCTTCACATTTGCTAAATTTCTCTCCCTTTTATAAAGTTCATAATCTTGAAGTTTCTTGCTATTTTTGAAGCGAAGGAATGCTTGTTTTTTTGCTTGAGTTATATCCTTTACCTCTTTTGTGAACCAAGGTGTTTTAGTTTGAGATTTTGATGTGTTGGTTTTTCTTTTTCCTACGGTTTCTTCTGCGGCACTTATTATATTACATTTAATTTTCGTCCGTGCTTCTTCGAAGCTGTCATCTTCTTGAATTGAATTATGTAATATTTTTTTATTTAGACGATTACAGTATAATTTTTGGGTGGTGACGTCCTGGATTAATTCTATGTTAATTTTGTCAACTTTTGATGTAGCCTCCCTCTTAGAAAATATTTGGTTTAATCTTAACTTACATAGTAGTAGATTATGATCGCTTCCAATAATGGCCGAATTAAGGGTTCGCACATCTAAAATTTCTGCTGGTTTAAACTTCTCGTTCGTTAGTATATAATCGATCATTGACCGTCTTCCTTGATTGTCTGTGAAGGTGCGCAGAAGTCTACTAATAGATCACCGTTATCGTTAACAATGGGTTCATGGAATCTTTGTTTTATTCCTTGTAGCGGCTCATTGCCAATGCGAGCATTTAGATCACCTATGATCATCATGTGGTCATTGCGCAGAGTTTCGATTTCTTTCTGTAGATGTTCGTAGAACTCTCGTCTGAGTTCTCTAGTTTTACCCATGTCCGGAGCATATACACTAACTACGTTAATATTTTTCTTATCTTAAACCTTTCTTACTCTGTCGGTTACTCAGGCGATGTAGGGAAGGCAGGCGTAATTTTTAGGTTTAGGTTCCTTTGGTTTTATGGTGTATTGGTACTGTAGCCATTCCTGCGTTAAGCTTCTTCCACATGTCTAAGTTTTTGTGGTTTACTGTCCTCGCCACAAATCGCGTTGCCCCAATGAATAAGAGTCTTGATCAACGATCTCTTCTGTTGAGGATAATGATGAGACGAAGCATGTAGATAGCAGTCAGTGTGAGTCTTCCTACGCCAAAAATTCTGAGCATTTTTTGGAAATATTGGCTCAATTGGAAGTAACGAACCAGGACATGTTGGTCAGTTTCGATGTTGAATCTCTGTTCACCAACGTTCTAGTAGAAGATTCAGTAAATCTTATATAACGATGCTTCGTTCCCCAAGGACTCCGAGAAGACGTCCCAGACTTAGTATGGATGTGCCTCACGACGACTTACTTTTTTTAGGAAGGCACATCCTACGAGCAAAAGGAAAAAAGCTGCTATGGGATCCCCGTTATTGCCAACAGATTTATGGAAGCCTTTGAAGAAGAAGCTATTCAGTCCAGCCAACTCACACTTAAATGCTGATTCCGCTACGTCGACGACACTTTGGTTATATGGCCCCATGGAAAAGTAGCTCTCGAAGTTTTCTGGGCACACCACCATTCCAAAATAAGGTACGCTATGGAAACTAAAGAAAATTGACGCCTGCCTTTCCTGAGCGCT
>OW679194.1:206236992-206277951 GCA_940337035.1 Agriotes lineatus
CAACCAGTTGGACGAAGTGTCCAAATTTATAGAAATGGAGGAAGAACAGTCTTCGTAGCATACTATATTTACTGTTGTATTATAAAATGTTGTTAGTATGCATCGATACTTTGTATTAAACACACAAAATGTATCAAATGTTTGTTTTATTTCTAGTAGTAGTAGCTGATCCAGTTAGCGAGCAGAATTCAACATGCGAGGTTGTAAAATACTTGCAAAATTTCGGATTTTTGAAATCGAACGAAAGTGAACATGGTTTAACGTCAATAGATTTAGTTGTAAATTCGAGTGATTTTATATTTGCTTTAAACAGATTTCAATCATATTATAATCTACCAGTATCGAACACCATTAGCACGGAAGCTCTAGAGTTAATGAGGAAGCCCAGATGCGGTGTTGAGGATACAATAGCGACATACCAACTTCATCGGACAAAGTGGAATGCCAATGTTATAACTTGGACTTTTCATCAGACAACCCCCGAATTGTTTCAAGTAGCTTCAAAGGCTTTCGACATATGGTCACAATATACAAACCTACTGTTTCAATTCAAGTACGAAAGAAATGCTATGATAGCAATCTCTATGAGAGATAAATATCACCTATATACAGCGGTCGATAATGAAAGATGCCCGTTTGATTTTGAGAGTGGTATATTGGCTCACGCATATTTTCCGGATTCTGTGAAGAAAACAGCTGAAATACATATAAATGCACAGGTTGATTGGCATACTGGAGTGAATGATGTGTTACCTGAAGGAAAAACGAGTCTTCTTATTATCTTAACACATGAAATAGGACATGCTTTTTTTTTCCCAGGCCAAATCATATCGTCCCATTAGTCTTACATCCTTCTTACTAAAGACGCTTGAGAGACTTTGTGACAGAGAAATACGGGAAAGGGTGCTGGCTTTACACCCATTGCACCCGAACCAACACGCCTATATCTCAGGGAGATCTACTGAATCGGCGCTACATGCTGTAGTAAACCGTATTGAGAGATCGCTAGACAATAAAATGTCCACTCTGGGAGTTTTCATTGATATTGAAGGAGCCTTTGACAAAGCTTCCTTTAAGAGCATTAACTCTGCCTTACGCAGGCATGGTGTGGCACCCACTCTCTGTGAGTGGATAAAACACATGCTTACGATGAGAGCAGTACAATTTAATATAGGAGACAACTCCATTAGAGGTGTTGTGACGAAGGGCTGTCCGCAAGGGGGGGTTCTGTCCCCACTACTGTGGAATACAGTGGTAGACAGCCTTCTAAGCACACTCAATGATGCTGGATTCTATACTACTGGATATGCGGATGACATTGTCATCCTCATTACTGGCAAGTTCGAGGGCACGCTCTGTAACTTGATGCAGACAGCTCTTCGAATAACAGAAACATGGTGTAATGAACAGTCACTCTCTGTCAATCCTTCAAAGACAGAAATGGTACTTTTCACAAATAAAAGGAAGGTGGGACCTTTACGTAGACCTCTCCTATTCAACACTTCTCTCAGCTTTTCAGACAATGTCAAATACTTGGGAGTTATCTTTGACAGACGGCTGAATTGGGAGAAACATTTAAAAGTTAAAACTGAAAAAGCATGCATGGCATTCTGGCAGTGTCGCCGCGCTTTGGGTAAATCCTGGGGACTTTCCCCCCGAATTACCTTGTGGCTGTATACTGCCGTGATAAGGCCCATGCTATGTTATGGAGCACTTGTCTGGTGGCCCAGGGTCAGACAGGCTACGGCAGCAAGTAAACTAGGACATGTGCAACGCCTTGCTTGTCTTAGTTCTACAGGTGCTATACGCTCAACCCCTACGGCCGCTTTAGAGGTGGTCTTATGCCTTCCACCACTTGATCTTTTTGTGGAGGAAGTAGCCGTAAGGACCGCCTTGAGGCTGCGCTACAAAGGGCTGTGGCACACAGCAGGCAGGGGAGGCAGGCATACTCGCGTCCTGAATGAAGCCGTCGACAAGATCCCTCTTCTGGACGCTATAGTAGACTACCTCCCTCTACAATATGCCTTCAACAGACAATTTAACGTCTATGAAAATGCCGGGTTTACCCAGCATATAGATATATCCATCTTTACTGATGGATCTAAAACAAAGCATGGAACGGGTGCCGGAGTTTTCTCTGACGATCTGAACCTCCGCCAAAGCATACCACTAGGCAAAATGGCCACTGTCTTCCAAGCGGAAGTAATTGGAATAATGCATGGTGCAAAAGCAATTCTTGAAAGGAAAATCGAGAATCAATGTATTGGTATCTTCAGTGACAGTAGAGCCGCTTTACTAGCCCTGGGCAGTTGCAAAATTACCTCAGGTGTGGTACTGCAGTGCCGTGAAGCTCTCGAGGATATCTCAAAAAATAATGTTGTTTCCCTTGTATGGGTGAAAGGACATGACGGTAACTACGGCAATGAGGAGGCTGATGAGACTGCGAGACTGGCTTCCGGACAACCTCTCTGGGGGCCAGAACCCGTAATCCCTATATCCCTGACAATATTAAGCTCTATGCTATATCAAAAAACCTTAAACAGCTTCATACGAAGATGGGTTAACATGCAAAGCTGCCGGCAAGCAAGAGCTGCTATTACAGCGCCCTCGCCAAAGACAGCCAAATATTGCTTGCAACTGTCACGAAGAAACCTGCGACTAGTCGTGGGTATTCTATCTGGACACTGCACTCTAAACCAACATATGCACAGGATGGGACTAGTGGACAGCCCAAACTGTCGCGGATGCAACGAGGATGACGAGACAGCAGAACACGTTCTGTGCCACTGTCCAGCTCTCGCAAGAGTCAGAGGATCCATGTTGGGGGACTTCTGGCCCGATATGGTCAGAATTAGCAACACTCCAGTTGCGGATGTCCTTAAGTACATTCAAAGGATTGGATGGCTTGAGTGATACCCAACTTGGAGAGCTGCTGGGAGGTAGCACAATGGGCCCACTTAATGCGGCCTAAGTGCATGTGAGGTAACTCACCCTCCAATTTTTAATCCAGAATCCAGAATCCAGGACATGCTTTAGGTATTCGTCATTCGTCAAAAGCAAACACAATCATGTATCCGCATTATCGGACACCCGTTAAAGGTTCTAGCATATCGGACTTTGACCTCTCCCAAGATGATATACTTGCAGTACAAAGTTTATACGGGAAAAAAAATAACATTCCAAGGCGCAGTACTATCACCACCACCACCGCCGCCACCGCAACCACCAAACAGCAACAGCAGAAACAATTGCGAAACAGTCCGGTAAAACAAACCGAAAAAAAACCCGATCTCTGTGCACTAACTAAAACAGTTGATAAATTTCTCATAGTTAACCAAGAGCTTTATGTATTTTATGGCAAGTACGTATGGGTAATACATTTAGGTGAAAATACATATCACGAACCTTTACTGATAACTGATTGGTTAACGTTTTTACCGAAAAATTTTACCGAAATCGATGCGGTTTATCAACGTCCAAATGGGGAAATAGTATTTTTCATAGACAATTATATTTATGTAATAGAAGTCCCCTCGCTCCAACTCACAGCCGGGTACCCAAAAATAAATACGGTTTTAGGACAAAATAAGATACTAAAGATAAACGGCGTTGTTAATACGTACACCGGTCGTACATATATTTTTTATGAACCCAATTTATACATGGAATTGAATGAATGTACATTTAAATATTCGAAATACGGTTCGACAATTAAAGATTTCCCCGGTGTATCGGTAGACTTTACATCTGTTTTTCGATATACGAACGGGCACATATACTTCTTTAATAAAAAGAATTTTTATGAATACAACGAATTTTCAGGTATGCTAGTACAAGCCGGTAAAAAGAATATCGATATTTTCAGTTTGAATTGTCCGCACGAAGGTATTTTACAACAACTATATAATCTAGAATCAAATCTAATGTCTTTAAAAAATAGAAATGCTATGAAACTGTGACTTTTGGGTGCATTCTTTCAATTTAACATTGGTTCTTATGGAAAACTAGCACAAATCTGTGGGTTTTTTCGAATTATTGGGGGCCCCGGAAGTAATAGTTCAATTGGCGGTACGTGTATGTGTGTATACATAGAGCTGTAGTATTTCGGCATGTAAAGAAAAATGTACAAAAACGGTGCAGCAGCAAAATAAATCATAATCTATTGAATAAATCGTGACAGTCTGGTTGTAACATGAACACATGGGAGCAATATGGGAAATATTTCCAGGAATTTTCGGAGTTATTTCCATGGTTTGGTTGCGATCAAATGATTATTACCGTTACGTTGGATGGACATCCGGACTTTGAAACTTTTGCAACAGTACCACTCCCAGACGGGGATTGGTTTGATTACAATGTGATGGAGCCCCTCGAGGAGTATTTAAAAAATTGGAGATAAGAACGTGAATGTGTGAAAAAAATCGTATACAAGTTATGGTGATGTCAGCATGCAATGAAACTGTGACTTTTGGGTGCATTCTTTCAATTTAACATTGGTTCTTATGGAAAACTAGCACAAATCTGTGGGTTTTTTCGAATTATTGGGGGCCCCGGAAGTAATAGTTCAATTGGCGGTACGTGTGTCGGTTTTTAAACAAGTAAAAAGCCTCAACATTCTAACAGTTACAATGTTTGGGTGTGGTGTGAATGGTGCTACCGCCGATAATATAGACGAAGGTATAAGGGTGTTTCTCGAAAAACAAAAACTAAGACGGTCACCTATATTTTGTGATGATGACGATATCGAAATTGAATGGACAACAACCAACGGTGAACCTGAAGCTAAAAGGAAAAAAGTAGAAGACAATAATCAACCACTATTATCATATGATGAAGATATTATTGAATATCCGCTAGACCGATGTGTAGAAGAAGAAGATGAAGAAGAAGAATGCGCTTGTATGATAGGAAATACGAATTTCTTTATCAGTGAAGTATGGGATCATAAAAAAATTATCGAGGTTGGCTTTGGTATAAGGCAAATTGCCCTTGGAAAAACTAACGTTCAACCTATTTTAAGAATTTCGTGTATTGGATGCATGGATATATATGATCGTAAAAGCTACAAAGCAGTACATTTAACGAAGCAACTGTGGCAACAGCTACTGCAATTAGAAACTGAAATATTTCAACAATACGAGTGTTTCTATTATAATTGGCGTGTTTGTGATGAAATCAAAGAATTACTATGTGGCAACGTGTGTCAGTGTAGACTGCTGGAAACTGATTTTAAAAAATTGTTTCAAATACGTGACTTGATATCTTATCGTTTAAATCTATTGAATACATACGATATAAATACATTTTTTAATACTTTAGTAACACAAACCGCACAACACGGAGAACAGCCCACCAACGAAGGGATTATACAGGACGCTATTCTCTTGTTAAATAAAGAATTAAACTGCGATTCGTATATAATATCCATCGCTTTGGAAATTCTACATTTGCATCCGGATTGTTTTGTGGAAGCTGTTAGACATGCGAGGTGTGATGAAATACCGAAATGAACAGTTACGCACGCGGTTAAAGTTACATAAAATTAATTTGAATAGGTTAAGAATAATTTTAGACTTATATTGTATGAAAAGGCGGATGTTTAAACAATTTGCACAGTTGACATTGGACTCTGATCGGTGAAAGATGTTGAATCTTACATCGATAATAATACTTAGTTTTCTTACTCCCGAGAAGGAATTAATTATAAGTAAACCTGTTACTGCAACGAGAGCATATATTTATGTGGAATTTGGAAACGACAGTGCAAATCTACCCGCATACAATGAACCATTATCGTGGCCATCAAAATGGATGCCGATGACTATGGATTATTTTTCCGGTGGCCACGAACATTACGTGTATCGTGCAAATTTGGAGAAATTCGAAAATCGTACCGACCATTTCCTGTTCTACAAGATACGTTATCAAATTAACGGCTTGATGGAAGATTTGGATTGGAGAATGGAGGTTTGGAATAAAAATCATACCGATATACTTAGCATCGAGTGGATTTTGCCTCCCCAAGATAATAAAAACAATTATTATTTTATTATTATAATTCTTCTTTCTTGTCTATTACTAGGTATGTTTATGGCATGTATGTGTACGTGTTATTATTTTAAGTACTGTAACGATGTCGTTTAAATAAATGTATTAAAAATATATAGTTGTTTTGTTTGCTTACCGCCAGATGTGAGATACTGAAAAAGTATAAATAGAGTTGAAAACGACTACGGTCGCTTAAATGATTGTTCACCGTAAGCGAGGTAAGGTGAGTGGGAGGGGTTTTGTAAACGATCTCATCAACAAGCTACCTGTTGAATTACACATTCCTGGAGGTTACGAATATTGTGGACCTGGAACTCGTTTAGCGAAAAGACTCGCTAGAGGTGATAAAGGTATAAATCCTCTGGACGCCGCATGTCGTTTGCATGACATCGCATATCGAGATAACAAAGATTTAAGCAGCAGACATCTGGCCGATAGAGAATTAGCTGAAAGAGCGTGGGAGCGTGTTAAATCGAAAGACGCGGGGTTTGGAGAACGGGCTGCAGCGTGGGCAGTAACAACAGCGATGAAAGCAAAAACTAAATTGGGGATGGGCTGTTGCAAATCAAAGAAAAATAAAAAAGTGTCTTTTAAGGGAGGAATTCTACGAAAAGTTATTCAAGCTGTAAAGAATATTGGTAATAAAAAGAATATAATTAAGAAAGCTCTGGCCGTTGCTAAAACTGTTGTTAAGAGTGTTGGTGGTAAACGTAACATTTTGATTCCTCGAGTGTTACCTCTACCTAAACAAGGTGGATTTCTACCTTTTCTGATCCCCTTGTTTGCGGGTTTATCTGCAGCTGGAGCGCTCGCCGGAGGAGCATCCGGTATAGCCAAAGCGGTCAATGATGCTAAGGCCGCCAGAAAACAGTTGGACGAAACAGCGCGTCACAATCAATCCATGGAAGCTATAGCTCTCGGAAAGAAGGGAAGCGGTTTGTATTTGAAAAAAACTAAAAAAGGTGGCGGTGCTCTGTACCTTAAACCATATGAAGGAGGGGCAATGTACTTGAAGCCGTACAAATCAAAAAACTAATAACACTACCCGAAAGAGCATTAACCGATGGCGACCTAAAACGATATGCAGTTGATATTCCCCATTTTAGAGGTGTCTTTATGAGAGATGGGTTACCTAAAAAACCCTGGAAGAATGAGAGTGCAATTGTGAATTTAGATAATAGAAAAGGACCCGGTACGCACTGGGTGTGTTATAAAAAGCGTGGTTCTATAGTTAAATACTATGACAGTTTTGGGAATTTACCGCCACCGTTGGAGGTCGTTGACTACTTTCGGGATTGTAAAATTTATTATAATTACGTTAGAGAACAGAACTATAATACCGTGATATGTGGTCACCTTTGTTTACATTTTCTATATAAATGATTGTAAATGATAACACATCATAGTCATGTCTGTGCTATTGGTAGTTGAAGGTGTTGGTAACATTTTGTATGCTACTTATGCCGAACCGATAAGATTAAATCCTAGACATAGGTATGAGCTTGCTCTAAGGGGATTCTACGGTTGCAATTCGATTAAAAATATCCACCCCGGCAACGATAAGTTTTATTACAAAGATGAGCATGAGCATGTACTCGCTATTCCACACGGTTCATATGAAATCGATCAATTAAGTTCTTATTTAGAAAAACACGTAGACAACACCGTACTAAGAGCAAACAATAATACGCAAAAATGTGAAATTAAATCGATGTATACCGTAGATTTTTCAAAAACCGACTCTATCGGCCGGATGCTAGGATTCAAACCAATCGAATACAAGCCTAACCATACTCACACATCCGAATTGGATATACAGATAATTAAACATACAAACGTCTACATCGAATGCAACATCACACGGGGTTCTTATCGCAACAACTTGCCCGCTCACGTCTTATATGGGTTTAGTATTTCCGTGGCGCCTGGGTTTCGTATGGAAAGTATGCCAACTGCACCTATTTATTTGGAGGTTAATGTCGAAACTATTTATAACATCGAGATCCGCCTTGTGAATCAGAAGGGCGAACTAATAGATTTTGGAGGCGAACAAGCTAGCGTAATCTTAGAATTGAAAGATAATGGGGATAAATTTTAATTATAAAGTAGGAGGTGGTATAACATCAAAGTTTAATCGTTCTCCAGCTTCCGGAGAACTAACACGTGCAGAAAAACAATTTCTAACTTCTATCGGATTGGAAATAGTGCAAGATGGCGGTAGACAAACTAAACGTATTCGAAAAACCGCATTACGAGGAAGACATTGAGAATTTAAACTATCATACATATCTGCCATATGGGTCAAACACCTATGCCAACTCGGACGAAATCAGAATTCTAATTCAAAATCAAGAACTAATAACCGATATCGGAGAAAGTTTCATTGTAATCGAAGGTAAAATTACCGAAACCGAGAATGGAAAAACGTTCGATTTAACACACAATTTCCCATGCTTATTATTCGAAGAGATACGCTATGAATTGAACGGTCAAAGGGTGTTTACCAGTCGACTGCCAGGTATAACTGCAGCAATTAAAGGTTTAACATCGTATACGAAAAATGAAAGTGCCGCATTATCTGTGGCCGGATGGCAGCTAGATAATAAACCTATGCAAACCGTACTCGTGGTTAATGCAAAAGAGAAAAAATTTTTCGTTTCCGTTCCATTGAAATTATTCACCGGATTTGCTGAGGATTATAAGCGTTTTATTGTTAATGTACGTCAAGAGTTGATTCTAATACTCTCGAGAAACGATCTAAACTGTTTCCAAGGTGATACCGATAAGGCAAAGATTGAACTTACCTCTATTCAGTGGAAGGTGCTGCATGTGGAGCCGAGCGATGCGGCCAAACTACAATTATACAATAAAATTAACCGAAACACTCTGATAACCGTCGCTTTTCGAGAATGGGAACTATATAATTTACCTGCTCTTAAACAGGCCAAATCCGATGTGTGGGCTATTAAGACATCCACACATTTGGAAAAACCCCGATACGTTTTGGTTGCTTTTCAGAAAAACAAATTGAATAATAAAGAAGCTAAAGCAACCGATTTTGATCACGCAAATATTACCAATCTCAAATTACATCTTAATTCAGAACGTTATCCCTACGAAAATTGGAATCTAGATTTTGCCAACAATAAATATCAGTTGGCTTACCGCAGTTATTGCGATTTTCAAAAGAATTATTATGGAAAAAACAGAAACGAACCGCTACTCGACTACACCGACTTTAAAAAATCACCCATATTCGTGTTGAACTGTTCTAATCAAAAGGAATCAATCAAAACTTCTACCGTTGACATCAAGTTGGAAATGGAGGCTTTAAGCGCATTCGAACAAGGAACCGTCGCATACTGTCTAATTATTCACGATACAGTGGTGGAATACAACCCCTTCAGCTGTGAAGTACGACGTCTATAATAAGCTTTGACATGTATACGTAGTTAAACAAAATACAAAATAAAATACAAAAAGCTGAGTTTTATTTGTGTCTATAAATAGGGGTAGCCGGGTGAATTCTTAATCATATCACAATGAAAATTGTCAAGCAAAAGAGCACGTTGTCGGTAAAAAATTTTGACTTGGGTCATGTGAATAACATAAAAAAACACGGTGTACTTTTGCCAAACACATGTCGCTGTATTATTGCTGGACCCTCGAACTGCGGTAAAACAAACGTGATGATGAGCTTATTGCAGGAACCAAACGGATTAAAATTTGAAAATGTATACGTGTACTCGAAATCGTTACACCAACCAAAATATAAATTTTTAGAGGTGTTATTGCGTCCGATAAAGGGATTAGGTTATTATACATTTAATGAACACGATGATATTATGCATCCAAACGAGGCTAAACCTAATTCTATCTTTATTTTTGATGATATCATATGTGATAAACAGAATGTAATGCGCGAATATTTTAGTATGGGTCGACATAATGCAATCGATTGTTTCTATCTCTGTCAGACATACACCCGCATACCGAAACATTTAGTACGCGACAATACAAACTTATTGGTGCTATTTAAACAGGATGAAATGAATTTACATCACGTGTACGATGATCATGTTGGTACAGATATGTCTTTTGCTACATTTCGTGAACTGTGTGCTAAATGCTGGAGAGAACCCTACGGTTTCCTGGTGATAAACAAAGACTGTGACCGAGGTCGATATCGTAAAGGATTCGATTCATATATATACATATAATTATTACCAATCAGGTTACAACAGCTCTGTTCATTAGAGAAAGCGGTTCGATAGCGGATGATTATATCAGTCCAAAAGCAGTACAAAGCAGCCCAAAAACAGTACAAAGCAGTCCAAAAGCAGTACAAAGCAGTCCAAAAGCAGTACAAAGCAGTCCAAAAGCAGTACAAAGCAGTCCAAAAGCAGTCCAAAAGCAGTACAAAGCAGTCCAAAAGCAGTCCAAAAGCAGTTCAAAGCAGTCCAAAGCAGTCCAAAAGCAGTACAAAGCAGTCAAAAAGCAGTCCAAAAGCAGTTCAAAGCAGTCCAAAAAGCGGTCCAAACAGTGGTTAATCATGGATCACAAAACAAAGGAAGAAAAACAAAAAATCGTGAAACTTAGAAAAAGTATTCGAGAAAAGTATAATTCCCTGCAGAAAGGAAAATCCACCGCAAAAAAGTTATTTGAGGACATGTATAGGCCCGTAACGAAACCCCTTAAAGATATCGCTATAAAAATAGAAAAGCAGTCACCTACTACTACTGCTGTTAAAACTGAGATAAAACCAATAAAAAAGCGATCTTCTTTACCATTACCGGCACAACGAGGTGCGACGTCAACACCAGTAAGAACAGTGAATCCGCCGCCTCCAGAGTTCTTAGAGAGTCAAGTTATAGGTGAAATAATGCCTGATGAGGAGGATGAAGTGAAGGAAGCCCCCACACCATCTCATGTTTCGACTTTATTAGATGAATCGGCAGGAGATTCGTTTCTTGAACAATATCATCCGCTACCCAGAGAGTATGTGGAGCGAATGATACGCGATACAGAACACCTTACGGATACTACTTATGGTGTGCATTACGATGTACATAACGATAAATGGAAAATAGGTAATAGTCTAATCGATATTCGAGGTAAAGATCTTGTTATTAATGGAAAGGAATACGAAGGAACCCCCGGTTTATATGAGCTTCTAATTATGAACGATGCAAAAAAAATTTTCACCAAGCAGGATCAAAAAAATTATAAAGATATTCTGATGGATACAAATGCCCATAAGCGAAATAATGACTCGCACGGTCAAGTAATGGGAACAAAGGCATTTAAATACACAAACATTATAAAACCTCTGATATATCCACCCAGCAGCAGCAGCAGCAGCACCACTACTCGCAGAATTAAGAGTGTCTCAGGTAGGGGACTATTCAAGGAAGTAGGAAAACCTGTAGAATTCAGATACTGGGATGATGTACACGAATTAATTGACGATCTGCATGTGAAATGGACTGAAAAAGAAGCCGGTCATACGGGACATCGTAACGAAATCATTTCCATAGCAGAAGAATTGTACGAAGCCGGTTACATTAAAGATCCCACGAAAAGTAAACGTTTTCTAGTTAATCTATAAAAACATGTGTAGGCAGTATAAATCGCGACAATCATCATGAGTATTGACAAGTTCGGACGTCATCAGTATCGTCATCATTCACACGTTATCGGCCCTCCTGGTGTAGGATTTAAGTTAACCGATAATGGCGATTTTGATCTAGAAGGAAAGAGGTTAACTAACGTAGCAAATCCGATTGATGGTGGTGATGCTGTTAATAAACAAAACGTTTTAATGCTTGACAAAGAATGTTTCGATGCACGAAATCAAAGAATTACTAATGTCGCAAACCCTAAAGATAGTTACGACGCCATTAATTTAAACTATTATTTGAGCACTAAGAATGATTGTAACTTAAAAAGGTTAGTTAATGTACAAACCCCCACTGAGGGGACGGATGCATCTAATAAAGATTATATTGACGAGAAAATTCGTGAACTTGGTACTACAACACACATGCAAACATTGAGCTTGATTAGAACAGAATTAACAAAGCGCAATGCAAATACCGAAATAGCTCATAGCAAATTTTTAAAAATTGACGGGTTAAATTTTGATTCTCAAGGAAAACGTATTGCTAATCTATCTAATCCTGTCAACGGTGATGATGCTGTAAACAAAAATTTTGTCGATGACTGTATAAAAGAAATAACTACAAAATTAGATGTTATTAATAACAACATCGCTGCTTTGCGAACACAATTAAACATATCGAGTGGTGACGTGGTGATATAGATTACGAACTAAATGTCTAAAAAACAGGTCGTTGAGGAGTTGCATAAACAAGCGAGACGAAATTTTCCTAGAAGACGGGTTATAATTAAAGGATTCGATGATTTATGGCAGGCTGATTTAGCCGAATTTATTCCATATGCTAGAGACAATAAGGGTTATAAGTACATGTTAGTTGTAATTGATTGTTATTCGAAATTCGTGTGGACCCAGCCTCTTAAATCGAAAAAAGGTGTCGATATAGTTAAATCTCTGAAACAAATTTTAAAACAGGCCCAAGGTCGCTTACCCAGTAATTTGCAAACCGATCAGGGTAAAGAGTTTTACAACAGAGACTTTTCGCAATTAATGTCAAAACTTAATATCAACCATTACTCCACGTACAGTGTTAAGAAAGCGTCCATAGCCGAACGAGCAATTAGAACTTTGAAAAACAATTTGTATAAGACATTCAGTCTGCGCGGAAAATATAAATGGATTGATATTCTCGCCGATGTGACCCAGGAATATAACAATAGAAAACATCGAACCATTGGAATGAAACCTTCTGAAGTTACTGCTAATACAAAATTAACCGCTTACAATAACATAAAGATCTTCGGCCCACATCATTTAAAAGTCGGCGATATAGTACGTATAAGCAAATTTAAGAATGTTTTCGCGAAAGGTTACACACCCAACTGGTCAACGGAGTTATTTAAAATTGCAAAGGTTCGTATCACCAACCCGGTTGTATATTTACTCGAAGATATGCGAGGACAACCCATAGCTGGTGGGTTCTACGAACGCGAATTGCAGAAAACCAAACATGCCGATGTATATTTGGTTGAAAAGGTGTTACGAAAACGTGGCAATCAACTGTATGTGCGCTGGTTGGGCATGGATAAATCACACGATCAATGGATAAATAAGAATGAAATAGTTTGAAATGTATTGATAGCTAAATAAAATAAAAACTGTATAAAAATGTGTGTGTGTTTCTTTTCTTACCTAGCATCTCAGCTTATTCACCACAATACATGTAAACCTAAGTAAATAAAACACAGAGTGCATTTAATACATTTATTGTAAACAAAGCATACATTTTACATAAACCTACGTTTTTATAGAATAATGTCCCCAAGGAAGGGTATCTATTTTATTTTCACAAATGTATCTCTTATCATCTGCGCTAGTAAGAGCCACTTTAGTTTGACTTACACTGTGTACAATGTGGCTATTGGCTCTAATTAAATTTTGATTTCTTACTGCATCCTTATTATCAAACAAACATGCTACATAGTCGTCGAAACAAATTTTGTTCTTAACTACATTTTCCAAGACACCTTTGGCCTTTTTAACAGCGTCTTTACCTTCAACCCTCACACTGTACATTTTCGATCTCAAACCGATAAATTCTGTGATTATTTTACCGTTACATTCGTCTTTCATAAGTCCAGGAACTTTCTTGTTCACCAATGGAATGCTGTAGATATTGTCTTTGGGGTAATCGCTTGTATCAAACATGTGAATGTCACGCCTCATAATATCATAAATATCGTCGCAAGTTATTTCATACAAAAGACTATCGGTATCTGAATACAGCAACTTACAATCTTGATAACTAAAATTACGTAACATATAATTATAATGAAAATCGTATAAACAGGTTTTACTTACATCTAATATGGACATACCCACATATATCGGTTTCTTAAACATAATTTCAAGCTTTGATAATTCTATGGCTACAAGATTTTCGCTAAATATTGTTCGACTGTGAAAATTAGGTTGGGATATGTAGTGGTTAGCTCCATATCTTCCATGCCATCGCGTTACTAATTTAACCACTTTGTGTTTACGAACATTCTCCATGGTTTTACCGAAAACAGCGTTATTCATTAATTTGAACAGATTTTTCTCAAATTCATTTTTTGCGTTTGTTCTAAGTTGAGTGTTTAACTCAATGTATGATTTTAACCATGGAGCTTGATCGAAAGATAGTATGCGATGCACTTTGGTAACATTTAAGCCTGCAGCTATAGCTTGTTTCAGATTCCTATAATGAATCACATATCGTTCTTTTTTATTCAACATTGTCATTAGTTTTGGCAATTTTGAGTTTGGAGGAACAGAGTGTTCGGCACACATTGGCATATCGGCATGAAGATTGTGTAGCGTAATATCGTTTGGATATTCGATATCTACTTCTAAAATGTATCCTTTTGCCGACTCATCGCTGATGCTGTTAACATCAAAACCACTCATTTCTGTACGAGTTAAAAATCGAAAATTGTTGTATGGTAGGTACTGCATCATTGCCCATCCGTACAAATTATTCACGTCGTAATACATGATATACCTTGGGGGTTGCGTGGGGTTGTATCCTGTTGGATAATATTTATTATTTGCTTTAGAATATCGTTTCGAACATTGACTAATACCACCACGTATACCTCGCTCGATAAACAACAGCATATCTATATCGGATATGAGCGCTAGTTCTATTTGAGTATATTTCAACATGGCATCCCAGGTATATCCGGGTAATGTGTAATAGTGGGCGGGGTCTAATCCGTATGTTTTATGACAACTCGCGCGAAATTTTTCAAAAATATCAGCCAACAACAAAATATCTGTTTTTAAATATAGCATTGTATAATCTTGAATTGTTTGACAATTAAACTCGTTCCACACTTCAACAGCATGTGCATAATCTTTATCTGAAATGTGGACATCTTTTAACTTACTGTGAAATTTATCTTTTGACGGCAATCTAGTTTCTGATAATACATCAAGGGAAGTTATGTAATCGTAGGGAAATACACCTTTACGTGTTAACAGAGATAATTGGTGTTCGCTTAGATCTTTGTTTTGTGCCGGTAGAATTTTGAAATCTTCTTTTTTTAAATATGAAGCCAATTTATCTAATCCAGAATTCATAAATTTAAATGAATCGATAAATCTGAATTTTAAACTACTGGCATCATCGTGAGTTTTAGTGAAAGAAATATACCTCTCTTTATTCTGAGGCAAAACATAAATGTTACCCGGAAAGGCTGTAACGACATCTTTTATCAAGAAATGACTGTCATAATCGCTAAGGTTGTGGTAAACAACCGGTATTACATGATCGATTTTATAATTTAAATTACAGCTTTGATGTGCCGGACCTCTATAATTACCCGTGAAATGACAATGATCTTTTACCTTGATATCATCCTCCACGAAAGGCTTCGTGCAAATATAACAATTAGATGCATCTCGATATTCGCGTTCTTGCAATTCATTTAGTTCTTCCATTGGAACTATGGCCTTGAAATGTTTGTTTAACTCTAACCCCATTTCGTACAATTCTTTACCGAACCATTCCATGCAATCCGCACCCGTATATGATTTATAATGTGAAAGTGAATCATCATATGAGCATTGCAAATAATAACCTATGCTGCAGGCTTGATGTTTTTGATACTTGACAGTGTTACTCCCCACCTTTTCAGTTACAGGATTTAATACACATTCTATATCGCTATACAGAATAAATGGTACAGTTTGTTGATATTTATAATTAGCGAAGGTTAGTTTTTCGCCAGGCCGAGGGAGATTAATTTTACACTCGTTCAATTTTTTACAATCAATTTCGTGGGCGTCTAACCTTTGCTGACTATAAAAATAATGCAGACATCTATCGCATATATAACATTTACGTTTACGTTTTGCCAACTGGTTACTTACAAGTCTACTTAAATCTTTAATCCAGCAGTAGTGGTAATTTACTTCGGGTTCGGGGTCTACAGCGTCGGGGTCTACATCCATCAGTTCATCGAGATTTGTGTCCATCATATTTGCGGGGTCGGTAAACATAAGCAGGTTCACATGATTCTGTTTCTTGTCTGAAGTTAGATACGCGGGGCACACACTAATTCCGTATTTGTTTCTGTTTAACACATACACATTGACAGAAATGTTTGGATTGTTTTTTTCAAACCTCGGAATTTGCGTCATCTTCACTGGGAAGTCCAATCCTTCACAATTTAACACATCCGAGTAATGGGGGTATGAAGATACTCTATCGCTGCTGATGCTGGTCGGATGTAGGGCGGATACAATTGCCCACGCAAAACAGAAGTTATCATCATTTTTCACGTTGACACACGCATGCTTCTTTTTTATATATTGCGGTAGTTCAATGTAAGAAGATGCATGAAACATAGTACAACTGTTTATATTTACAGCTAACGATATAATCTCCGATAACGCCCATCCGCTTTCTTGTTCTTCAAATTCACTTATTTGATTCAAAATGGAATCTTGCACGTTATCGAAATACCACTGATTTAAGTTTGCACGATTTTCGATATGTTCTTGCAGAATTAAATTGTTTTTCGTGCTAAAATATTTTAAGTCTGTTATAACATTGTCCTTGGTTTCTTTAACAAACTCCCCGCAAAATGTTGTGTTCACTTTCATAGCGGTTTGAAGTTTCTTATGCACATTCTTTATGCGTGAAGCGAATAAATAAAATGCATCTTGTAAAAAGGGTTTGGGGTCCTTATGTTTTAAATTAATTATTACTCCGGTCCGAAGTCTGCATTTGTATGCGTTTTCCATCTCTTCCCACACTATTCGCGCACTTCTAGGTTGTTTTCTCGCCCCCGCACCCGTTTTATTGATGTGAAGATCACATAGTACTTTTTGATATCTCTTCATGTGCCCACATATAGTTTCCAGATGACGTTTTTCACCAATATTTAAATTTTCCGCCCGAACTGCTTTTTTTAATAGTTTAGTATTACATTTACAGTGTTTTATTAACATTTCCACTTCCCTCCGTTTACACCCACCCTTCACAATATTTTTATACATTTTTTCAACACATTTCAGCATAGCTGATGCGGGTTGCGTTAAACCAGCCATCTCTTCTGCTCTACGATGACGAATGGTTTTCCCATATATTAATCTTCATCTTATATACAAATGTATTCCTACCACTTACCGCTTATCAGTTCTTGTGGTTACGAGCGCGCTCGCCTTATCAATTCTTGTGGTTTCTTATCAGCTTATCACTTCGTGTTCATTTCTGTAATAATAATTAGTTCGATTATGGTTTTCCTGCGAGATATTTTCAACAGGATACTCGGTTAATTAGTACTATCTAGGTTTTGCTTTGCGATATTAGCACCAGGATGTTCGGTTTAGTCACAAGATTATGGTTTTCCTGCGAGATATTTTTAGCAGGATGCTCGGTTAATTAGTACTATCTAGGTTTTACTTTGCGATATTTGCAGCAGGATGTTCGGTTGAGATTTCCGTTTATGGTTTCCAACGCGATAAATTGTTAGCGGATATTTGGTGAGATATCTACTTCTAATTAGGCGATATATGTCACATCCTGTACTGCTTGCCGCTTATCTGTGGTTACGCTCGCTAAGTCCTTATCAGCTCTTGCGGTTTCTTATCAGTTCTTGCGGTTTGCAGCAGCAGCAGGCTTATCAGCTCTTGCGGTTTCTTATCAGTTCTTGCGGTTACTCGCGCTCGCCTTATCAGCTCTTGCGGTTTCTTATCAGCTTATCGCTTCGTGCTCATTTCATTCATATATTTTCGAAAGGGCTGAAAACAGCTTCAGGCTCCCGCCCCCGGCCCCCGGCTTCCAGCCCCCGGTCCCCGCACCCTGCACCCGCACCCCGGCTCCCGCCCTCTATGTCTGCGCAGGCGCCCCCTTCCCCCACCTGCTCGCGCAGACCTGCGCAGAAACCTGCGCAGACACCTGCGCTGCGCGATGCGCAGACGACCTGCGCGCGAATTTGAATTTCCCGCCAAATACCTGCGCAGAAACCCCCACCACACACCTGCGCAGAAGACCTGCGCAGTGACGCGTTTTGCGCCAGAACCCGCTTTGGTTATCTACTCGTTTCGGGCGTCTTCGTATATCCCGCTCCCGGAGCAGATTCAGACCAAGAAAGCGATCGTGAACGTCCAAAACGTCAAGGACGAGCGTTGTTTCGGGTGGGCGGTAACCTCGGCCCTCTGCGAACCAGATGGACCGTCTAATCGAACGAGTTCGTATCCGGATTGCAGGGATTTTTTAAATTTTGAGGACATTAAATTCCCTGTTAGATTGCGCGATATTTCTAAATTTGAAAAAAATAACCCTCAACTTTCTATAAATGTATACGCGTTGGAAAAAACTTTTCAAAACGATATTACCATATATGAAGTTGTGGGACCTCTGTACTATTCGCCACGTATAAAAAAGAGACATATAAATTTACTGCTTCTAACAGACGGCGAAGGTAATAGCCACTACTGTTGGATCGCTGATTTGTCTAGGTTAGTTTCGCGGCAAATAACGGCTAGGGCCAATGCGAAACATTTTTGTAATGGTTGTCTAAATTACTTTCGCACCGATGCCCATCTGGAGAACCATAAGCTTTTTGACTGTAATCATGTATGCACAAAGTTGCCTACGACAGAGCCGATCACGGATAAGTGTGGGGAGGTGAGGCCTCAGAACATTCTTAAATTTGATAATTATCATAAGCAATTGAAAGTGCCATTTTGCATCTATGCAGATTTCGAGACAGTTTTATCACCTGTCGATGGTGGGGATCAGGAGCCGGATCGCGAAAGACCTTATACGATCAAAACGTGCGAGCACAAACCGTATTCTTTCGCGTATTATTTGAAATGTTCTTTTGATGATACTCTATCCAAATTCGAAATTTATAGGGGTGAGGATGCTGTGGACGTGTTTGTTGAACGTCTAGACAGAGACGTTCGCGCGCTATATTCCAACAGTTTGAAGCATGTTGTACCCCTCAAGCCTCTGGCTCCGCAAGAAATTCAAAATTTTAAGGATGCTGCTTCATGTCATATTTGCAATCGTCCTTTTGGAGAGGAGAACGTAAAGGTTCGCGATCACGACCATTTGACCGGAGAATATCGGGGAGCTGCCCATTCTAATTGCAATCTAAATTATAAACTTCCAAATTTTATTCCCGTATTTTTTCACAATTTAAATTACGATTCCCACCTTTTTGTAAAACAGTTAGCTCAAAATAACGAAGAGCTTGATGTCATTCCAGAAAATAAGGAAAAATATATTTCATTTGGCAAACGTCTTTGGGTAGATGAAGTCGTTGTTGACGGAAAACGGAAAAACGTTTATATGCAAATTCGATTTTTAGATAGTTACCGATTTTTAAGTTCTTCTTTATCATCGCTGGCCGCCACGTTATCAGATGATCAGTGTGTTGAAATTCATAAGCAATTCGGACATGACATCAAATTCGAACTGATGAGACAGAAAGGTGTGTTTCCCTATTCGTATCTGGATTCATTTACCAAATTAGACGAGCCGGCGTTGCCCACAATCGCCCAGTTTTATGATCATTTAACCGAGACGCATATTACTGAGGTCGATTACGAGCGCGCCGTTAAGGTCTGGAAAACTTTCGAATGTGAAACGTTGGGCGACTATTCCGATGTTTACCTCAAATGTGACGTGTTTATATTGGCAGACGTTTTCGAAAACTTTCGCAATTTTTATTTAAATCAATATAATTTAGATCCGGCGCAGTACTTCACCGCCCCCGGTTTAAGTTGGGACGCCATGTTAAAATATACGGGGGTTGAGTTGGAACTGTTGACGGATATGGATATGTTTCACTTTTTTAGAAAGGGTATTCGTGGGGGAGTTAGTACTTGTGTCGGGCGAAAGGCTATTGCCAACAATAAATTTGCGGGTAACTATGACGCTTCAAAGCTCACTTCTTTTCTTGTGTTTTTAGACGCCACCAACCTTTATGGCCATAGTATGAGACAGTTTCTACCGCAAGGTGGTTTTGTTTGGTTGACTGACGAGGAAATTGATAGTTTTGACGTATTTCAAATTTTGGACGACTCAGATATTGGGTACGTGTTGGAAGTTGACTTGCGGTACCCTGAAAATTTACATGACGATCACAATGACTTCCCCTTTTGCCCCGAGCTATTGGTGCCTCCACAGGGAAAATTTAAAAATGCAAAATTAATTCCAAATTTGTATGACAAACACAATTATATTATTCACTACAGAAATTTGAGGCAATGTTTAGAGGCCGGCTTGATTTTGGTTAAAAAGCATAAAATACTTAAGTTTAGACAATCTCCATGGCTCAGATCCTACATCGATTTAAACACAAATTTACGTAACCAGTCTGACAATGAATTTAACCGAAATTCATTCAAACTAGCTAACAATAGCGTCTTTGGTAAAACCATGGAAAACGTGGACAAAAGGGTTGTTGTAAAGTTAATTAGTCATTGGGAGAAAATTGGTAATAGAATGGGGGCAGAAGCTTTGATATCGAAACCTAACTTTAAAGATAGAATTCGGTTTGGGGAAAATTTAATAGCAGTGGAAATGAACAGAACGTCGGTTTTATATAACAAACCCATTTATGTTGGTTTCTCAGTTTTAGATCTTTCGAAAACGGTAATGTACGATTTTTATTACAAATTTTTGAAGCATACATACGGCCGTAATGTGTCTCTACTCTATTCTGACACTGACTCATTCATCCTGGAAATTTTTACTGAAAATTTTTACGCGGACATGCAAAAGCACCTTGATCTCTTTGATACATCAAATTACAAGAATGGTTTGCACGGAATTTCGAGAACCGAGTCTGTTGTTGGCAAATTTAAGGATGAGTACGCTGGGGTGGCTGTGTGTAGCTATTACGGGGTCGGTGCAAAAACATACTGTGTAAACGCTGTTGGTAAGGAAGCCAAAAAGGCGAAGGGAGTTAGAAAGAGTGCTGTTCGGAATCACCTCACCACCGAAATTTATAAATCTGTAGCCGAAAACAAGAGGGAAGTTGTATTTTGTCAGATGTATGTGTTTCGTTCCCATTTACACACTATGTACACCGAATTAATGAATAAGGTTGCGCTTTCTTCGCGAGATGATAAACGCATCCTTATTCCTAATACTACCAAAACCTTAGCGTGGGGTCACCGTGATATAGATGTTTACAGTCGTCTAGACAACTTGCTGCGCATTGCCGAAACGATGACGTAGCAATATGTTCGCGGAACAGTATTCGTTATTACTTAACAGCAGAGGTCCTACACGGCTTTCTTGTACTTTGTAGGTTTAGTTATTGTATATAGCAATTATAGTATAGGTTAAGAACACTAGCTTGTATGATATAGGTAGTAAGTTAAATTTTACGAAAAATCTGATTGGGTCCGCATTACCAAGTATATTTGTTATTTAACACTGTAGTCACTCATGTTTAGCATTTACAATAATAAATTACTGTAAAACATAAAAAAGTTTTTATTTAAAGAAAATAAATGGTAGTAAAACAAAAAAGTGTTTTATTGAAAGAGTTCTATAGAATCATAATAAGTTATACAACATTGTTTTTGGATATCCAAGAATTGTGACGATTATCGAATCCCAACCACTTTACGTAAAGCTGATTACCCTTCTTCTTCAACACCTTTTCTACCAGGTATACGTCCGAGTGTTTGGTTTTCTGTAATTCGTGCTCGTAAAATCCACCTTTGATTTCTTGCCCTTCCTGATCGGTGAGTCTGTAGGTGGTAGGATTTGTAAGTCGCACTGTGGCTATTTTGAATATTTCGTTGCTCCAGCTGGGTGTGTAGCCCTTGTTAAATATCGAACGATATTTACTAATGCGTACAGAATCTCCTTTATGAAACTTTTGAGGTGTCGGATCTACAGTTTTTGTGTGGCTGTACACGGTGTGTAACAGACGTTTGGCATTTTTAAGATTAACTTCAGCCGGCTTCATACCTGTTGTGCTATGCCTGGTTGTGTTATATTTGCTTAAAAGTTGGGGCAGAATGTCCAACCATTTGTAGGACCCTTGCAAACTAAACTGCTTCCACATCATGTTCTTAAGGGTGCGGTTACATCTTTCTATGATGCTGCTTTTCATAGTTGAATACGTGCTGTAATGATTTATCTTGTAACGTCGCATCAATGCTTGAAAATCGCTGTTATAAAATTCTTTTCCCAAATCGGTTTGTACGTTTTTTGGAGATACCTTCATATTAGCAAGAACTTTTCGCATAGCTGCTGCTACATCTTTTCCCGTTTTCCGTTTTACCGGGAGAGCCCACAAGTATTTAGAAAACGCATTAATAACAGCTAAAATGTATCGATAACCTTTATTGCTTCGTGCATATGGTTGCATCTCCACCAAATCCGCTTGTAGTAAATCATGCAATCCTTTGAGAATCACCCGTCGTCTCTTGAAATTTCTTCGCGCTGGTTTGTGAAGTTCTGCAACTAGATCCTCCTTAGGACTCATTGCCGAATGTTGCTGTATCGACTGCTATGGGACATTTAAGCAGCAGTTGCACGTATAACTTAGTGTTTATGGATTCGAATTTCAGTTTATCTCCTCGCCGCAATGTCTTACCGACAAGCGTGTCGTGTTTGATGCCGTTGATGTGTGATACTACCAAAGGTCCGTTGACTTGAACACTTATGATCTCACCGATCGTTAAAGGAAAAATGTACTCATTATTACCGAAAATTTTGGAATATCCGCTTTCATCATAACCACGCCCCACTAGCAGCAGTGGTACCTCTATATGGAGTCGGTTTACATTTTGAACTTTCATAAAGATATGTTTGCGATGAGAACCGTAGCGCGCACTATGGTAGTGGCGTCCAAATTTGTCTATGGGCATTACTCTGTCGTCTAACACCTTCTGATAGTAATTAAATAGGTGCTCTGCTTTTGTACTCGCCTTAGTGAATTATTTTTGCTTCTCGTAGAGCTTGGGTGATGCTTACGATTTCGTTGGAATGGCCGGTGTGCCCCGCTACCTGAGAGGCTAGTAATATGCGCAGACGATCCACTAATGAATTTGGATCTTTCCAAGGAACAAATTCCACTTTTTTATTGGTTACTGTTAATAATCCCCTACCGGTACGCTGCACCCTCGATGCGGCTCTGGTAGGTTGTCTAATGCCGGAGGATGTAGCCAGGGGGCGTACTACTTTCATATATTTTGCGCCGGCGTTGCCGCTTATCTGTTGGGTTGGATCGTAGTTCTTACGATTTGCGGCGGATCGGTTCACTATGTCATAGTAATTTTCACGGTCTTTGGTTGTATAAGTTATCGGTTTCTTTAAGAACATTAATTCGTAAAAGCCGGGGGTGCCTTTGTATACTATTCTATTGCCGTGATCTGTAATAACCATGTCCTGACCCTCAAAAGTAAGCTGTTTATTCCCAATTGCAAACTTATCAGTGTCTATGTCCCATCGAACTCCATAGTGGAGATCGTACTTGCTCTTTGTATCTCGTATCATTCCCTCGATATATTTTCTAGCTAACCCTGAGAACTGTTCCAGGTATTCCCCTAGAACTTCCGGTTCCATCATTTGTCGCACGGTTTCTCTAGCCTCTGCTACCGAAGTTTCAATTGCCGCTTCTTCTTGAGCCTCCACCTGTTGCTCCTCATTCGGTAAACTCTCATACAATACTTCTCTGTCAAGAAATCTAGGTGTGGATGTTACCAACGTCGAAGTCGACGATCCGGGAATGGCAATGTCGGGGGTTGACGCTCGTACGGGGGTATTGCCATTTCTCGGACGGGGTAGGATAGATGGTGTGGACACTCGCCGTTTGATAGTTCTCAGCATAGGTCCTACTTCTTGCTGTATTGTTTGACCACCTTCTTGCTTGATGGATGTTAGCAATTCCGTGAGTGGTTGGGAAATTGGTTTAAATTGCTCCGCAAGAGCCGTCTGAGATTCGGCGATATCTGCTTTTAAAGTTTCATATTTCCGCCTGACAGCCTTTCTAGCTTTAATAAGATCGCTTACTAACCGTTTGTCCATGTTGCTATTACTGTCGTTGTTCGTAGACTAATAATTTGTACAGCAGTGGTCCATGCCTATATAGTGAAATAACTGTCAAACCCTTTTCTATAACGACCGGCGTTGATTTCGCTTTCTTTGTCGACAACTAAAAATCCATGATCTTTGATCCAACAGTGGGAACATAAGTTTTTAAACTTTTCGAATGACATGTCTGTGTTTACATGATCATCGTAAATGTGTTTAAGATTGGTGTGGTCTTGCCGGAATACGATTATGATATTCGCATTATCTCGTACCAGTTGTTTCGGGATTGATGAGTAAGTCTGACAGAGGTAAAAACAATCTATATTTCGATGACGTCCGAAACTAAAATAATCTCTAATTATGCTTTGAGTGTCGCATGCCACATCATCAAACACAATAACAGAATTTTCTTTCGCCTCGTGTGGTTTGATAACCTCACACCCCTCGCTGAATTCGTAGAATCCGATTTCTTTTAGTGACTTCAGAAGTATCTTCAGAAATTTGTATTTAGGTTGGTCAAGGGTTTTGGAATACAAATACAAGTTGTGAAACCGCACCCCATTGCGGTGCACCAAAAGACTGATCATCGCATTGGTTTTCCCAGAGCCGGAAGGACCAATGATCAACCCCCTTTTACATCCTATACCCAGTAAAGTGCCGTGTCGTCTGAACCTCTGTGACATGGAATTTACTGTATGATTTACTACCGGCAGCGAACATTTTTGTTTCACAAGTTTGACGTTCTTCATCGTTTTCGGACGGGGGCGAACTAGCTTCTAACCGCGCTGTGCTAAGTATATATCTACCCCTTTGAGCTTCACATCGTCAGTCGCTCTTCGACGAGCGTTTCTTTAAGATGAGTTATACTAGACGTAAAACTCGTAGTCGTCGTCGAATCGTAAGACGGAAAGGTCGCGGTTTGTTGAACACCCTTATTGACAAGTTGCCTTTCGAATTACATATACCAGGTTACAAGTTTTGCGGACCTGGCACTCGTTTAAACAAACGACTTTCTCGAGGTGATCGAGGAAGAAACCCTCTGGACGAGGCTTGCAAGCAACACGACATCGCATACTCACAATCCAGCAATCTTTCGACACGTCACGCGGCGGATAAAGTTCTTGCACAGAAAGCTTGGGAACGCGTTAAAGCAAAAGACTCTACTCTTGGAGAAAGAGCGGCAGCTCTTGCTGTTACAGGGATTATGAAAGGGAAAACCAAACTCGGCATGGGAGTCTCCCGGAAACGGAAGCGTACAGAACCCATTGCTGCTATGGAAAGACCCCGGAAACGAAGACGTACACTACCTATTGCCGCGCAAAAATTTGGTACGGGGGTATCTAGAAAACGGAAGCGTACACTACCCACTGCTGGTGTGACGGTCCCCCGAAAACGAAGGCGTACATTACCTATTGCCGCACAAAAATTTGGTACGGGAGTATCTAGAAAACGGAAGCGTACACAACCCACTGTTGGTGTGAGAGTCTCCCGGAAACGAAAGCGTGCACTACCTATTGCCGGTATTGCGCAAAAATTTGGTACGGGGGTATCTAGAAAACGGAAGCGTACAAGGTCTAGTAGGCGTAAACGTATTGGAGGGGCGGTCGTTTTTAAATCGCGAAGGAAACGCCGAATTCGTTCTAGAGTAGTACCTGTTCCCAAGAGAGGAGGTATATTGCCGCTTGTACCCATACTTGCTGCATTAGGAGCATTGGGGTCTCTCGGAGGCGGTGCTGCAGCAGTCGCTAAAGCGGTTGGCGACTCAAAGGCTTCTAAAAAGGATCTCCAGGAAAAAGAGCGACATAACAAAGCTATGGAATCCATTGCTCGAGGAAAAGGGCTATATCTACGACCGTATCAGTCAAAAAACTACCGTTGAAGCTACCACGCCGAGCGTTGACGAACATCGATATTGCACAGTACGTTAAACGCTTAGAAATTCCCCATTTTAGGGGGATATTTATGCGAGATGCCCTACCTGACAAAATTCGTCAACGAGAATGTGGTGTTACTAACTTAGACGATGATGTTGGACCTGGCACACATTGGACAGCCTACGTTAAAGCTGATCGATTTGTTCTGTATTTCGATAGCATAGGTCGCTTACAACCTCCTCCCGAATTAGTAAACTACTTTCGCAGCGATGGTAGCAACAACACAATTATGTACAACTCTAATAGATATCAAAAACTCGCATCATACACATGTGGACATTTGTGTCTCAAATTCTTATATAACTTTGCAAAACCGCTTTTGTCGTCAGTTTAAGTGCCGCGCTTCATCATGTCCAGTATATTCACTCTTACGGGAAATTCATCTGTTCTTACTGCAAATTTTGACCCTCCCATTTTTTTAGACGATGGTAGCGAATACGTCTTGGGATTGTTAAGTTTCGAAACCTACTATACTATTCCAAACGTTAGACCTCCCAACAATGAATTTCATCTTGTTGGAGAACCTCCTATTATTATACCGGAGGGAGCATATGAAATTACCGACATTGCTGAATTTTTACATAACCAACTCGATTCTGATGTGGGTGTTAAACAGGTACTGCTACGTGGAAACAACAGCACCTTAAAAACCGAAATAAAGTCCACCGTTCCAATCGACTTTCAAAGCGACAATACTATCCGGGACATGTTAGGCTTTGAGAAAAAAGTTTATGCTGCAGATAGGTGGCACACAGCTGAACATGTTACGAAAATTTTGAACATCAACTCGATTCTTATTCATTGCAACATCTCCGTTGGTTCATATAAAAATGGTAAGCCCGGCCATATCATTCACCAATTCTTCCCCATAGTACCACCCGGGTACAAAATAGTGGAGACCCCTAACCCTGTCATCTATCTACCGATCAGCACGAAACAGATCACTAACTTAACTATTAAAATACTAGACCAATCGGATAATCCTGTCAGTTTTAGTAAGGAGACCGTTACGGTAACATTACATTTAAAGAAACTGTAATGGGTTTTCGATTCACCACTCCGTACCACCCCTGTATTACTTCCTATAAGAATCGTCGCCCACACCCTAGTAAGATCAGTACGGCTTCGTCCACCACGCAGCTAACTAAAGCAAACAGAGACTTCTTGCGGTCCTTAGGCTTTACAATAGTGTAATGAGTATTTTAAATATTGGAGAGCGAGTCCTCGTCGACACTTCTATCATTAGCAATCAATTGCACACACATCAACCGTATACAAACCGTTTTGACTATAACGATGAAATTCGAATTCCAATTCCCGAAGATATGTCAACTCTTCCCGGCCTGAGCTATCTGTACCTAGAGGGAAAGTTGCGGAAGGAAAACGGTGAAGTTACAACGGCTAAATTCCTTAACAATGGTTTGGCTCACTTATTTAGCGAAATCCGATACGAAATCAATGGCGTCGTTGTCGACTCTGTCACCAAACCTGGTATTACGTCTACTCTTAAGGGATATGTGTCCTACAGTTCCGCTGACGTTAAAAAGCTTCAAAATGCAGGTTGGTTTGCCGGCGGCGATCCTCCCATTACCGATCAGGAAGGTAACTTTAGTGCCTGCATACCGTTGAGAATGCTGTTAGGATTCGCCGAAGATTATGGTAAAGTAATACTTAACATCCGACAAGAACTCGTATTAATTCGCAGCAATACCGATGCCGACGCCGTATTCAGTGCTACCGTAGGGGAGACGGCTAAAGTTACGATTGACAAACTATATTGGAAGGTTCCTCATATCACTCCAGGTCTTGCTCAAGAATTAGCCCTGACCAAATACATCGATAAAAATATTGACACTCAAGTCGCATTTCGCAGCTGGCAGCTTCATATCATACCCGGTGTTCATGCTGTGACTCAACATTCTCACGCTATCGCTACAAGCACAAAATTACAAACCCCCAGATATGTCATCGTAGGGTTTCAATCAGGTCGTTCGGGGCTAATCGCTAAGGACAATGCTAATTTCGATAAAATTGGTCTTACTAATTTCCGAGTTTATCTGAACACCGAACGATTCCCATACGACAATTTACATAACAATTATGCACTCAATCATTACGCAACATTATACGACATGTATTCCAAGTTTCAATCATCTTATTATAGCAAAATCGATGAGCCCTTCTTCTCCCGCCATGACTTTGCAGACAAGGCGCCCATTGTTGTAATCGATTGTTCCCATCAAAAAGACTACCTTCATGCAAACGCTGTCGTTTTTCGTGTTGAATTTGAAACTTCCGCTAACGTGCCAGCCAACACAACTGCGTATTGTCTCGTTCTTCACGATCGGGTTTTTACTTACAACGCATTGTCAAAAGCAGTTAAACAACTGTAATTTCGCAAAACACTTCAGTTGCACCTCGACTTTTAGCGTAACTAGACCATGCTCTCTATACCTAATACGATGAAGATCATTATCGATATTCAAGGTTTTAAGACGTCCGATAAGCACTTTACCCCAAAAGAATTGGCCTCCTACGACGGTACCTCAGTATCTCACCACATTTTTAAACCCCCTTTCGCCCTCCATTCCTTAACACCTCATTTACAACAACAAGCCCACTGGGTAATGACTAATCACCATTGCATCGACTGGAATGAGGGATTTACTCCAGCATACATGTTTCCTGCAATCTTACGACGTCTTCTGCAAGGTGTCACCGAAATATATGTGAAAGGTCGAGAAAAGGCAACTTTTCTACGCCGCTTTACTACCATCCCAATCATCGAAGTGGAAGAAAGGCCGGCCCTCACCCCATCACAACCCGCTTGTTTATATCATTCCAAACCGATTTGTTATTGCGCTTTATCTAACGTGTATCATATTTATAATCACTACATAATGGAATAAAACAACCTTCTTTAATTTTTATTGTTTTTATTTGTTTACAATATATACCGTTTAACTACACGGATTAAACATCTACGTACTAGTGGAAAAGCGCTCTACATAAATTGTTCGCCTATGTTCGGCGCACAAGACGTCTCGCAGTACTTCATCCATAGTAAGTATCCTCCGATGGAACCGCAACCTATCCACAGCTTCTCGTTCCCACCGTCCTCTCCGAGCTTCTCGAAACTCATACGTCCACGTATGCAAATTGTACATCTTATTCTTCGAGTCGTCAAACTGCACGCTCTTCTTCATTTTCCTTCCTCTCTATAAAGGATTTTACTTCACACATATGCCATTTTAGGCCAAGACTATCCATTAAATCTACAAGGAGGCCTTCATTTATGGCTCCGTCTAAAAATAGTTGACCGACAGCTGCACCGTTTTTGTACTGTTTTTCTTTTTTATACAACTCTTCGTCACTGAATCCGGAACGTCCTAACCCATATACGACTTCGTGCGACGCTTCGAAAGCTAAATCCTTTAACGAACTCACTAATCGTTCAACCGCACTAGGTACGTCTCTTGCAGCCGGTCGAGCAGCCTCTCTATAATTCATCCACATGACTACACTGCCAACTGACGACTCAGGGCTTCCACTTCGATGTCGCACTTTACCATAGAACTTGCGAACGTTAGCACTTCCACCATACACGCAGTCTTTTCAGAGTTCTCCTCCAGCTGATCCACTACAGACCATACATTTACTAAACAGTCTCCACAAAGGTTTGCTACACCCTTCACTATTTCTTTATAGAAACTCTCAAAGTGTAACGCTTTTAATTGTGCGAATCGCGCTTCCACGAGTTTCTGCAAGCGCCACAATTCTTCTACAGTTTCGCTCGCTAAACGCACCTCTGACAAGCCCACTTCCTCCAATTTGATTATTTTCCTTGTCTGGATCGCTTCAAATACAATGCTCTTCTTTCCTATTTCCAGAGCAGGCCACTCACCGTCGAGAGAATAGAAGTAGTTGGAAATCACTCCTTGATTTGCAATCAGGGCTGTCCACTCCCATTCATTTAACTGCACCCAGTCATTTTTGGCACCCCGTATTATAATACTTGGGTTAAATTGCGAACTCCAATCAAACCCTACACTCACGTACTTAGAACTTGATTTATTTAATTTGTACGTCCTACTATTCAGAAGTTCTGGACAGAACAGTGGTTGCGGCTTTCTTGCTTTATTACTCTGAACTACCTCGATAGCTTTCAACAAGGCTTCCATTTCTGCACGACTATCGGATGCTACTACCCTTGCAGACTCTTCTACGCCCTTTTATTTTCACATTTCCAAGGTTATATGTGGTAGGAGGTGACCGTAAACGCAACCTTGAAGTCATGTTTACTGCACTACCTTTTTGGACTCAACAATTATGGGAACCTTGAGTTGAAATTCCACATATAACATATTTGGCTTGACTGCCCAAAATTTTAGCATATCACCCTTTTTTAATGTCTTCCCGATCAATTCGTGTAATTTATATGACCCCAACCTGTTGATATAAATTTCGGTATTTTCGGGATAAAGTAAGACGTTTGTTATTTCAGCTTCACGGAAGGGAATAGTATATTCGATGTCACCATGCGCTAGGATGTACCATCTATCATCATTGACGGCAATGGATACTAGTTGTAAATCTCGTTCATAATATAAAGGCTCGTTTAGCTCTTCAACCACAAACACCTGCGGGTGTGACGTGGAATTCGCATGCATATGTTTACCAAATTTATCGATAGGCATTGCTCAAGCGTCGAACTGGATATGAATACTGAAAGCGTGGGCTTCTACTTATAAAATATCAATAATCATAGACGTCGCTAGGAGTGCAATAAAACACAGACCCCTTTTTATACATATATTTAATTAAGCCAACAATAAGTAATATACACTACATCCCCATCTGCTAGCCGAGCGAGAAAGCGCTGGATGGGGACCTCTACATGCCGTCGCCACCACAGGAATGGGTCACCCTCGTATGTGGTGGGTAGCGTCCTCAGGAGGGTCGACTGCCATAGGCGCTCGCTTCCAAGACTCATGGAATAGTCTATTGTTACGGCAGCCTGGAGTTGACAAGCTGATGGAGGTCTCGGTTCGGAGGTGATGAAGTATTCAAACTCCTTGTAAAATGTAGGAGCATCTTCAAAGAGCGCATCAACAACAATATCAGGCATGATGACTGGTAGCCGTGGTGGAAAAACGTTACGCTTTATATGTGAATCTCAAGGTAAGACCCTTGACCTTCTACGTTCCCATCCTTGACTACGCTCCTATATTAAGTTGTGTGTTTTCTGTAACAGTCATCATAATCCTCCAGCACCTACCATAATCATCAAGCAGCTATGGCAACTAACTTTAAGAATGCAGAACAATTTTACCGTCATTTTCGCCGGTTTTTGGCTAGTTGCCCTCCAGCATCCTCTCAACGGTCTCTCCAGGCAGTGGTCACAATGGAGTACGCCTTGAACCTACAAGGAGAGACCCTAGCGGAGACGACCACCTTACGGACGTGGCCTGCAGTCTTCGACGGATCGTCAGCTGTGTGGTGGCAGACCAACATCTTCAAGCCAGTGGACCGGTACCTAGGCCTACTGGAGGATGGGGAAGTTACATATATAACTTATACTTGGAAATAAATAAATATATTTAGAAATATTTCTGTGGTTTTATTTTAAAGTTTCGAGATTGTGACCTTGAATTGTAGAATATAAAACTTTCACAAACGTGTGCGTAGTTAGTTGCCATCATGAGCTCAGAACCTCGACATCCAGAATTTGGGAGCTACTCCAAACGGCTACGAACATTCGGCGATTGGAGTCGAGGTCAAACTCCAGAATCGCTAGCAGGTGCCGGTTTCTTTTGCATCAGCGACACGATTAATTGTGTACAGTGTTTCTACTGCGGAGTTCAAATTTCTGGTTGGGAGCGCAATGACAAACCCCTATCTGAACACCTCCGTTGGTCACCCAACTGCAAAATTGCCAAGGTCTACCAGCAATTACAAACCATCGAAGACTTGACTTATCAACTTTTCGATGCGTTGCATTTTTCCCCAGGAGTAGATGTGGCTGGCAACAATGGAACGGGTGCGGCCGACAAAACAAAAGGTTGCTGTTGTCATAAGTGATGCAAAGTGCGGCGCCAAACCATTCACTAGTTGCCATCGACTTGTTGAACATGCTACCAATACAATTTTTGGTTGCTCTCGCTGCAGTTCATGATGGGATTCTCTACGTCCTTCAACCGCCGCGGTGCAGTTCAGCTTCTTTCGCCTACAATGATGGAGTGCACAACGTGACGTGGCGTAAAATGGATACCAGTTCCTTGACAACTATTTCCGTTTTTAAAATAGAAGTGAACAACTTTACTGAACATAACGTTTTAACGTTCAAGATAAAATACCATTTCCCTTCATATGCGGTAGATACGAATTGGCAAACGATTTTGCTAAAAAATAAACCTGATGTCTTGAAGAAGCTGCTCTCGCCCGCGGATAATTCCTGCTGTATATCTACTATTGTTTTAAGCACTATTTTATTCGCTCTAATGTGTATGTCTGTAACGTATTTCTTAATCTGTTGGTATTATAATCATTTAGTCTAGCCACTACTGTAATTACTCTTTGTATGTGCATCTTAAATATAACTTTTTTATTAAATTATGTGTATCTTTCACTCTACGAAGGTACTCTGGATGAGTAACCAAATATTCTATCCGACTCGATGGTCTAGAGGTAAAGATACCCTCGGCTGCAGATTGCAGATATACAGGGAGACCTAGGTTCGAATCCTAGTCGAGTCATAATTTAGACATGAAGTATCCTAGGCGTTTACTTCATGCCTAATTTTTTAAATAAATATGTTAAGCGCAGTCTGTTCTAAGCACTACTTAACTCTTTCTATGCCCTTGGCCGTAAACGCGATCTTGACCTTGAATTTTTTTAAAGTAGCCTCAACCTCGAACGCGGGTTTGACCTTGAACGTGGCCTCGCTCCGAACGTGGCCTCGCTTCGAACATGACCTTGGGCTTGCACGTGGCCTCGCCTTGCATGTGACCTTGGGATTGAACGTGGCCTTGGCCTTGAACTCAAGGCCAAGTGGTGGGGGGAGGTTCCAGAACCATCCACTTCCCTCTACTACTGTCTATTTGTATTCTCGTTATCAGCAATATGCGTTAAGTGGTAACATAACTACGCTGTCGATTTGGTATAGTAAAATGCATACTCGACTGCCGAGCCAGAAGTCGGGAGTTCGAATATTGGTTCGGGGAAATTAATTTAAAGTTATTGAAAGATGCGGATGTAAATCTCTATCCTTTCTCACCTTTAAATATGAAAGGCCAATAATTATCTCTGCCTCATTCGCAGTCTCTGCTAACCGTTATAAACGACTATAAAGCGATGTTCTTCATCTAGGCATCGTAATAATTAATTTCCGCCTTTCTTGCGAATTCTCTTTAATCGAAGTCGTCGCACATATGGCACGATCATACATATAACATAGTATGCCATGCCACACTGTAGGCACCGTTTTAACAGATTACGAAGACCAAATCAATTTGCTTTAAGTAACGAGTATCCCAAACAACGCTTGGCAAAAACCGCTCCATCCCAACACTGTGCCGAGGTATCAATAAGGAACTTTATCTTCTTTACCGTTCTAGGAACCAAGAGCAAGTCGACTTTGAGTGCCATTACATAAAAGGAGTAGTATGCTGGCTGTCGTGGAACGCGGAAGTGTTCTAGTCGTTCCGTTGACACACTTAACGGACGTGAATTCAATCAAATAATTTTGCCCGTTTTATTGCCACAATGAGTGGTTCTAATAGATATAATAGGTGTTTTATGGATTTTAAAAGAGGTGAGTACAGGACAGTAAGCCGTATCACCCAAAATGTGTAAACTTTAGTTCAGAAGAATTCAGTGTACTTGCGTAAGAGAAAAATATTGGCTGGTTTTGCAACTTGTGTGCAGATAAGAAGGAACTACTCGTATTTAAGACGTGCTAGAAAACATAACGGCAGTCTTAGATGGCATAAATACTGGATTAAAAAAGCATTCTGACAAACTAGAGGCATTATAAAATCAGATTGAATCTTTTGATGGAAACGTAAAAACTACGGTCAACATCATGGAGCAGCAAAAAAAATGACTTAGGGCCGATTCTACAATGCAAGTATATACTTAGAATAAGCTATCCGAGGTATAATTGTCATAGTTTTCTTTGTTACAATAATCGTTTCTAGAGTATTTATTCCCGGGATAACTTTATCCTTGGATTGTAGAACAGGCCCTTATACTGAAAAATTAAAATTAAACAAACACGAACCGGTCGTAGTAATAAAACCCAAAAATCAGGACCAAAAAAGTACTGACACTAAAAAAGCACACATAAAAATGCCATCGATCCTGCTGAGTTAAATATATCTGGTATACGAACAGTTAGCAAGGGTGGTGTTGTTATTGGATGCAAAAACTAGAGTGACGTAAGCAGAATTAACGAAAAAGCCGAAACTAATCTTGGAGAAAACTATGAGGTTACAATCCCAAACAAGAAACTGCCTAGAGTAAAAATAGTTGGAAAAATTGACAATAAAAACGATAGCGGAGAAAATATGATCCCAAAATAGTTGTTTCTAATCACAGGAACCATTCATAAAAGTTGTACATATAAGGGAAACCACAACCGAAAACTACAGGAAAAATTATACAGTAATTGCGGAAGTAAATGCACGTGTCTATCGTGTAATTATGAAAGAAGAAAACATTAATATCGGTTGGAATAGGTGTAAAGTTTATGATGCAGTTGACGTAACGAGGTGCTTTTTATCTAATGGATTTGTAACGTTTCGCCCAGCGCGAACGCGGACCCTTCAACGTCGTTCCCTCAAGTTCCTGAATGTTCGGATTGTCTTCGGACTCTTCAACGTCGTTCCCTCAAGCTCATGGACGCTCGGATTGTCTTTGGACTCTTCAGCGTCATTTTCCGAGCACCCAGTGACCTAGAAAGCCGTCTCAGGTCCGACGACGACGACGTCGAACACCTAGTTACAAGGAGGGTTTTGCCGAACTCGCCGACGACGTTTTCTAGAGTTTGGGACATCCGGAAAGCCAAATCGAGTTCGCCGGTGACGACTCCGTCCGTGAAGCAAGTTTCCCGGCACCAGGACAGCGACACAGACGTAATTAGGCCTGTTAATTGCGTCTGGAGTAACTTGGCATCTCCGAAGCCGAGAAACGTGCACCAGGAGTTCCCGCCGAACGAGCCAGAGGCCGTCGTCCATAGGCACGCACGTTTGAATCGAGGGTAACCCGGCGGGCATCATCGCCGGCAAGAGACAGCGCATATTTGATCAAAATTCACTCACCTGGGACAGAAAACCAGCTGGCAGGTAAAACAAATTAAATTCGTCGCCCGCCAACTGAACACCTGGAGTTCCACCGTTAAACACAAGGCGCACTAGGTATGCATATAATTTAACTTGATATTGACCACAGCTTCGTATATTTAACAATTTCAAGACCGGGTATAATGTTATTGTCCGCAATTACGTGGCGAGCTGCTAACCTGTCATATTATCTGTCCAGGTCCGGCGCGACGCCTACACGACACTGGAACTACTGTATATACAAGCTGTCCCGAAATAGAGTGTCACCGTCCGATTACCAGCGAGCGAAACGCCCCGTTAAAGGAATTGATTTACTTTTATAAACATCGTTACATTTTATTATTTCATGTGTTGAATACAATTTAATTCAATGTATTTAGTTAAAAATTATTATACAATGATAAGAAGTTATTCTGTGTTTCTATCTTACGTTACTAACTGAGTTTATTACTTGGATCTTGGCATTTTTTTAGCTATTTCTGGGAAGCCAATTTCAATCTGGTAGTTGTAGCAGAAAAAAATTAATTAAGTTAAACTAGCCCGTCAGGCTACATATTCAATCATAAAGCGAGTCAATGTAAATGCCCAAACTGTGCCGGTTCTCATCTTTTCAAAGAATGTAAGGCTAACGACGAAGAGAAGAAATGTGTGAATTGTAATGTTAAAGAAAGACTTAAAATTAATCTAGATGTAGGTCATTTTGCATGAAGCTTTGACTGTCCAGTTTACATTCGTAAACTAGGACAAGAAAGAAGTAAGATAGATTTTTAAAATAACAGAACCAAATACTTAAATTATTTATTCAAATGTACAAAGTATGCTAAAACATATGGAGGAAATTGAAGTTTAAATTGAAGACAAACGTCCAGCTATAGTATTTTTAAATAAAACAAGATTCACAGAATGTATTGAAAACTGTGAAGTAAGTTTAAGGGGGTTACGTCACCATTCGTTGTAATTCTGAAAATCGACACACTGGAGGAGTGGCAATTGTTGTGCGTAATAATATTAAATTCAAAATAGTGTAAACCTTTTCATTTAACAACGAATTCTAGGTGCTATCCATGTACGTAATGCAAGGATTTCAAAACGGATTGTACATTGCTGTTTATTGTTCTCCAAGCGCCAGTATTGCAAAATTCTTAGAGCAGTTTAAAAATTCGTGCGACGATAAAATCCCAGACCACACCAAGCATTTAATTCTAGTCGATTTCAACTGGCATATCTCAAAAGATTCATTCTACACAAGCGAGCTCCAACAATTAATAAATACGTTGGGTTTAAATCAACTCGTAACCGAATTTACCCACTCAACAAAAAAGTCCAATGCAATCATTGACCTCGTTCTAACAAATCGAGAGAATGTAATTGTTAATGTGCAGATTCCACACATTTTGAAACATAATGCAATCGATACCACGTTATGAAAGAATGCGCGTAATTATTACAGCAATTTTGAAAAAGTTACTATTACAACGTACGCTAACAACTACTCCTCACAAAAACTGCTTGATAAATTGAATAAATATAGCTGGGTCACATTAGTCGATAGCAAAGATGTAAACAATCTTGCTACACATATGGTCATCAGAATACAAAATTCCGTAAATGACCTCATTGACAACAAAACAATTGCACTTTAAACTGACACCCCGTAATTCAGTGCTGAGTTATGCAAGATCCAGGCGGAAGGCAATCAAATGTACAAGACAGCTAAACTTAATTAAAATCACGCGGGACTGGGAAAACCATAAATACAGGGTGTCCGGGAAAATGTGGGAAATCTCCCGGATATGCAAAAAACACTACAAGTTCATATAAACTTTTTTCGTATAGGCCTCCCCTTCGGAGATATTAATCCTTAAAGAGCTTCAATAGAATCAAGTTTTTTACACATAATTATTGAACCACCAGGTATATTCCATTTTTTTAATATGATGTATACCAGATAAGACCCTTCAAATTACTATCCAAGAAAGTGTAAATTACTCACAGCTGCAGGCACGGACTACCTGTGACACTCATGACCTCATGTTTTTACTTCCTGTATAAGAACTTTCGACGTTTTTTACAAACCTTTAACTATTGACTAAAAATTAAGTACTCTTCATTCACGTCGCTAATCTTAACCGTTTTCGAAAAAACGTAATTTTATTTACATAATGTATTTGGCGTATTTCGATAAAATACACATCTTTGTTCCTATCAGATGTTCAACCTTCAACCTTTAGTTGCAAACGTCTAATTTTTCAACTTTTTATTGAAACTATGTTGGCGACAGAGGAAAATTCTTCTTTTTCATATTCAACCCGATAGAAGTTAGGGGACTAACAGAGTAAATTAAATGACGTTTTTTCGAAAACGGTTAAAATCAGCGACATGAATGAAGTGTAATTAATTTTTAGTCAATAGTTAAAGGTATGTAAGAAACGTTGTCCAAAGTTCTTATCATACAGGCCGTAAAAAATAGGGCCATGAGTGTCACAGCTAGTCCGTCCCTGCAGCTGTGAGTAATTGGCAACATTTTCTTGGATATTAATTTGAAGGATCTTACCTGGTATACATCATATTAAAAAAAATTGGAATACACCTGGTGGTTCAATAATTGTGTATAAAACTTGATGCCATTGGAGCTCTTTGAGAGCCCATATTTCCGAAGAGGAGGCCTATACGAAAACAATTTATATGAACTTGTAGTATTCTTTTCACATGTTTTTTTCATATCCGGGAGATATCCCACATTTTCCCGGACACCCTGTATATTCGAAAATTTTATAGCAATAAAACTAAGGAGAGAAAAAACCAATATTATGAAAATGGAATAGAAAACTGCCCTGGAAATCCGAAGAAGATGTGGAAAACTGTTAAATCTTTAATACGTAAAAGGACAAACAAATACTTCTTCAAGCATTTTATTTGACGGATAAGAAATTAACAATGTCCAGGATATTGCTAATAAATTTAATCAGTACTTTGTAAATAGCATATTACTGTTAAACAAGTCCATTACTGTAAACGACAGTTTTGAAGAAGCTACGTTTCTGGATAATATCAGCACTTTTAAATTTAAAACAATTACATTGAAGGATATTAAAAATTCAATAGCTAAAATTAAACAAAGGGGTTGTTTCGATCATTTACAGTTGGTGTAATTGCAGATGCCTCACCAGTTGTAGGTGAGATATTTGTTAAATTAATAAATCAGTCTCTCAGAACAGGGTGCTTTCCAGAATCATGGAAAATATCTATAGAGTTGTTCCAGTATCTAAATTAACTAACAAGTGCGAACAAATTCGACCAATAAATGTGCTACCGGTATATGTGCAAATTATTGTGAAAGATCAACTCCAAATCTTTTTAGATGAACATTACATTATAAGTAAAACCAATCAGGATTCAGATCTAAACATTTGTGTGAAACAGCGTTATACTTGGTTCTCATAAATTGGAAAAGTGACTTAGAATTAAGTAGTAGTGTAGTTACTGTTTTTACTTCCCTCGTCTAAAAGACGAAGGAAGTATTGTAATCGCGAAAAAATTATCTTCCGAGCTTTCTCCAGATCTTCACGTGCCTAGATGAAGAAAAACAGGTTTTCTCAATTCCGTCTGTCTGTCTGTTGACGGTATAACTCAAAAACTATTTTGCATACGCATAAAATACTAACTGGCATAAAACCGAGAAAATTTCAGACAAATATATACAGGGTGAGCACCTTAAAAAATAAAATTTTGTTTATTTTTTATTTAACTTAGCATTAGATACAAGTAATAATTTGCACATATCGCAGGCTTTATTCTTACCAAAAATGGCACCCAATAAATAGTGTACGATACAAAAAAGAGCAACGAAACGTTAAATATAGCTGGAACTCAGAAATTCGAAAGGTCGCGGTAGCTCTGGAAGCGAAAGCGTAAATTACCTCCAAACAAAAAAATCGAATGGGACGGCTCGTTCGCAAGTGCTGAAATCGAGTCGCATCACCAGTAATATTTGTATTTTTGGTTTAACTTAGATACAGGAAAGTAACAATTTGCACATAGTTTAGACTTTACTTTTGACAAGAATCCAAAAGATACAGTGTAAGTGATCTTTCTGCTTTACAGCGTAAGAGGTGTCAACGAAAAGAGGTTCTATATAAGCCAGCCGGGACGCACGTAGTCACGTAGTGCTCCATCGCGCAGATAAAAATAGCCCATTCTCCTTGCAATATCCCACAAAACGTTGTAATTGCATACGTATTCGTCGGCCCTTCGAATTCCACCACCGGTAGTGTTTTTTTTATTTGAAAATTTATGTTATTTATTAAAAATGTGAAGATATTTTTATCCTTAACTTAATTTGATTTTTAGAATTATTTGGTGTCACAATGTCCACGAGGGAAGTTCTGTTTAAATCCCTTTACAGATTTTTCTAGATTATGAATGTGCATTTGAGACTATTGACAGGCAGCGGTTAGTGAATATACTACATAAATATGGAATACGTGGTAACGAAAATATGTGGTTTCAAAGTTACTTCACTCATCGACTACAAACTACATACTTCAATCACTGCCAGTCAAGCTACATGGAAAACAATTTGGGTGTACCTCATGGTTCTGTCTTAAGTCCATTATTGTTTATTTTGTATATCAACGATTTGGAATTATATCTACAACATTGCACCATAAATCTGTTTGCAGATGATACATTAACGACAGTTACTGACGAAGATGTTAGAAAGGCTGTTAATAAAATGAATCTAGATTTAGAAATTATTTCTAAGTGGATACTAGTTAATAAGCTAAAACTGAAAATCGCAAAAATGAAAGAAATAATTTTATCAGGTACTAACGCAAACTCGGTTAATAAAATAAAAATTGAAAAAAATAGAAAAGGTATCTCAAGTTAAATATCTAAGAGTAATTATACGTGATAAATTAAACTTCAAAGCACACGTAGATTATGTAATTAAAAAGGTAGTTAAGAAAATAGGCTTATTCAGTAGAATTTCTAACAAGCTTAGTATACAGTCTAAAATTATGATTTATAAAACAACCATCGCACCGCATTTCGATTACTGTTCTAGTATATTATTTTTGTGCCAATAACAAGAATTGGCTAGAATGCAATAACAACAGAACAGAGTAATACGTATTATATTACGCTGTTCGAAATATACAGGAATTTTTAAGATGCTAGATTGTTTACAATGGTTAAGTATTTATTTCAATTCTTTGTTGTTAGTTTTTAAAGCAGTCAATAACTTGTTACCAGAATATATGACTCAAAAACTTAGTTTATTGTTGTGATATTCATAATTATAGTACTAGAAATAGGCAGAATGTTAAATTACCTAAACTTACAAAAAGCAGTTCTCAAAATTGTGTCTTTTATAAAGGCTTCAAAATTTATAATAACCTTCCCAATTGAAGTTAAAAGAACTAAAAATATCTATGCGTTAAAAAAAACTAAGCGATT
>OW679194.1:206277974-206393994 GCA_940337035.1 Agriotes lineatus
TCTGGTGTGATACACGCACACAACTTCCTTTTACAGTGATCTTATAATTAGCCAAAAATTTGATTTAAAGTTTTTAAGCATTTGTCAAAAATTACAAATTCTGCAAAAACGGTACAAAATAGAGCGTTAGGTAAAGAGATCAATTTTCTCTAAAATTTTAAACTAAATTCAAAAATTTAATAATATACCGGGTGTTCTATTTAAAATAAGAGTTAATAAAAAAAATTGAAAAAGAAAACAAAAGACACTCATTTTAGAAGTATTCAACTATTCTCACATTAATACACATTCAAAATGTAATTAAAATTTGAAGTTTGAAAAAAATCGTTAAAGCCGTTTTTGAAAAAATCGAAAAAAACTGGAAAATCACAAGAGTAAACACCTACTTCCGCTTATGCGATTTTTTCGTTTTTGAGATATTCTATTCACAGACAGACACACACACAGACAGACCAATGAAAAAAATATGTTTTTTTTGTTCAGGGGACTCTAAAACGTAAAGATGTGTTGAAAACTAAATTTCGAATTTTTAGGGTGAATTCAATACTTCTTTTATTGTAAAAGGAAGTAATAAATCAAAGAAAACGCCAGAAACTGATGCAATTTAATTCTACAAATGCCAGATGCTCAAGTAAATCTGAGAAAACGTCACACTTATATAAATTAGAACACAGATTATAAAATGTATACACTTAATGCTGTAGATTTTAATCTATTTGTAAGAATTCCTTCTTAGTTCTAAGCGCTATACTATTAAAAATGTATTTATTAAAAGTTTAGAAATTTTATTTATAAGTCTAACTTAGACTTAAAAGTTGTGAAAACTAACATGGTTGTTATGTATACCCAGCTATAAAATTTTAATAAATAGAGTGAAAAGCACAGGCTGTACGATTTTTCATTGCAATGCCTTCGGGAACACACCTAACCCATTTGTCATTACTGATATATAAAAAAATCAGTAAAAACGGATAACGGGAGGCACAATCTCATAAAGATTTAAATTATGTCAGTACGCGAAAACCACGCAAATCGGCCCAACGCTTGAAGTAGTTTCTACACACTTTAATTCGTGTGTTTTAGGCGACTACGATCCAGACACACGAACGCAATACGACGAAGGTACCTGGAGAATATGTAGCAGAACAGCGCTGAGAAAGCTATGCAGTGTTCCGGGCTTAGGGTTCATGCAGTGAAGCCGTCCAAACAAATCTGCAAGGTCGGGTGGAGCAGACTTTTCTCTAGTTGTTGCACGAGAAAGAAGCCATGCGGGTCTCAGTCTCAGAAGCAGCTACAGGAATCGAAGAGCACAGAACTGCATACAAGTTGTTTTTTCAGGTCTTCTACAAGGTCACTTCAGAGGCCAGAAAGGGACATATTCAGAGCGAGGCACTAAGAAGTAATAAAAAGATACGAGGAGGCCTGAAATTATACAACATCGAAGACGATGTCCAGAACGGACAGATAGAAATCTACCTGCGTTGGAAGGTGGTCAGAAGTAAATGATTTCACGGAAATAAAATTCTATCCTAGCATAACCAGATATATTTCAGCAATTTCACACACAATTCCTTAAGGATGAGCGACGATTTTCATCATAATTTCTGAGTTTATTACCAGAGTGTAGCCAAGTTTTAAGATCATATCAACAACACTAGAAGGAACAATTTCACAGGACCAGTGCCATAAAATGGCCCCCGGAAATCATACTGACATTTTTTTCAAAATTACTTAGAATTCCCTAGAGCTTCAAGAGTTTACCGAAATACATACCAAAAATTAAAAATCCGGCTAGGCAACCAAACATACAGTAAGAAATTGCTTGTAACTCGAGATATTTCCTTGACTTTAAGGTGATTGTTTAGTAACTTCTGATTTCGTTTCTAACAGGTCCAGAATTTTCGAAACCGCCTAAAAATAGACAACACGCCATACTAAGTAATGTTTAAATTATTTCGTTTGCACGTCATAACCTTGCTATGTTATTGGTACTATGTAGAGGAAACAAAATATGAATGGAACCAAAGGATTATGATATAGGTGGTTCGTTGAGCGCTTATCGGTAAGCCCAAAATTCCAAAGCTCTATTTAAATTGTTTTATAATGACGTTCTGCAATAACTAATAGACTGCAGGTTGGTGGTTTATAAAATCTTGACGGAGTTATATCAGTTATTATTCGCGCTGAGCTTTCCTTATATTTTTACTTAGTGAAAATAAGTGAAGTGCGAGTCCTCAAATATGGGTCCAAAGCCGAAAAAATCTTTGTCTGTTCGAAGAAACAGTACAAAAGAAGGCACGGTTTGCACTAAGAAATAGAAGGGCACGGTAACTTTAGAAATTATAATTTGTATTTTTTACGTTAGTACGGCAATTAAAAGAGATGTAAAGCATTATCCGTAGCACTAATTATCAGCAAATTATATACGGGGTGTCCCAGCAGTAACACGAGATCTTTCTATATAAATACTACAGGTTGTCCACCTAGTGTGGAGTAGGTGGATTGTATTTTAATAATGAAATTATCGAAAAAAGTTATAAATGGAAGTTGTGTACTACGGTTGGGAGAAAAACATTTTTAATGAAGTAGCAATAATTGTGTGGAGTAGATGGATTGTGTTTTTAATATTGAAATTATCGAAAAAAATATATAAGGTTATGTAGGATGGGAACAAAAAATGTTCAAGTAGCATTAATTGTTAGAAATTTGATTTTTGTAAGGCGGCTTTAATGTAGTTTGTCATATTGGCGTATCAAAGTAGCTATTTCTGTATCAAGTTGCAACATGAAAGTGTTTTTCACACTAGGCGTGAAGTTGAAGAACAAGTTGTGTGCGAAATACACTAATTTTGCAACGTGTTGCATATAATATTTTCTGTAATTTTGAGTCATATTAATTTTTATAGTAAATAAATTTACTTAAATCTACAAAGTTGTTCTAAATTTTCATATTAGCACTAGTGTCAATATGAAATCTCATATTGCAACTAGTGCGAATATATGCATCATTTTGACGTTGAAAACGACAAAAAAATAATGTTATTATATTGGGTCAAAGTTACAGAAATTATTAACTGACACTGATAACTTGATAAGTATAGACAACGTTTATAAGGCAGCGAGTTCAACTTCCAGCATTTGCTTTAGGTAAAACAGCAGTACCCGAACAAAAGTTACTCTTATAACTTGAGTTTTTATTCTAAAATAGCGCATGGGGTCTTTCTACCATTATGTGTAACATCCCCTTAAAATTTCTACCCCAAGACCGTACATACGTTACATATACGTACTATTTTCAGGTTAAGAAGTTTCAGGAAAAATTTACTAGTAAATATTCTCAAAAATTTATTCGTAAATTTTCTCAAAAAATTAGTATCCAGTCATACTAGCTTAAGGAATGTACACCACTTGAATCAATGCGGAACGGCGGAAGAAAATTAAATTCGCGGAAATACTAGATGGTCAATTATACTTAAAAAGATCTCATTCCTATTATTATCAGACAAGCTGACCCGGCAAACGTTGTTTTGGATTATGACATGATGGGAAAAACCCTTCAAACCATTAAGCACAGAATCATAAAAGTATGACTGCAAATAGAAAGTAGTACAGTGTATAGAAAAACACACTTTCGATATTTTCCAATTTTCCAGCTTTCCCTTTGGATTTTTCCGAATTTTCTTTTTTGCTAAACCACCTCGGGAGTAAGACGAACAAAACAAAAAAATTATCAAAATCGGTCAAGTCGTTCTCTATTTTTTGCGTTACTAACACGCGGCGATTGATTTATATACAGGGTGCCCGGATTTCGTAGGGACAACATGGGTAACTTTTGTATTTGAAGATATAGAGAGATGGTTAAATTAGCAAAAAGGTGCAGGTTTGAGAGCTCATTAAGAATCCATCTTCAAATTTTACTTGTCATGGCACACTTGTTTAAAATTAAAAAAAATCTCCTAATTTCTTTTATATGCCGTAACTTTTTTGTTACTTAAGATATTGAGATGCGATTTGAACTGATTTGCATGGTAATTTAAATAATTTTATTGGCATTTAATAAAACCTATTTTATTTGCGCAAATTTTTAGTAATCTAACCTAACCTCAAAATTTTAAATTGGTACCGTGCAATTTTTTTGGCCCTTTTAAGAGAGTATTTTTTTCTGAATGCAATGATGTATTACATGATATAGAAATTTCTTCAACATTTTGAAAAACTGCGCTTAATCTTTTTACATGCACAAATCACTAGTGCCATGATTACAATAACTTTGTTTTTTGTTTATCACGTTGTCTGTGAAATTATGTTTCGTAACAGAAAGCACGCTTGTTATCATACGTGCCCGTCAGTAGTGTCAGCGTTATTACTTCAACTGATAATGGAAAATTTTGAAAAATATGATGTATTTTGTACGTATATCAAGTGCTACAAGAACGTAGAACTTACACGTCAAACATACGCAATTCAATATACAGAAAGGCAATTACCTGATCGTAAAACGATATTGCGTTTAGACAGGAATCTAAAGAATTCAGGTTCGTTTGCTGCAGCTAGACCACAGATGTACAATCAGAATAATGCAGAAAAGGAAGAATTAGTTTTAGCTTGTGTTAATGTGGATAAGTGCACTTCTTCTAGAGACATTTCGCAGAGTGTAAGTGTGCCAAAGGCTGGAGTTTCAGAGATTTTGAAAAAACACAAGTCCAAGTGTTATAAATTTAAACCATCTCAAAGAGCCGGAGACGCAGAAAGAAGATTGCACTTTTGCAACTGGTATTTGGGCCAAGTGAACGCAAATCCTAATTTCAAGAAAATCATTTTGTGCACAGATGAAACTATGTTTACCAATTGTGGAATGTTTAATAGACATAATAAGCATTACTACTCCCAAACTAACTTACAGCTGACTCTTCCAGTTCGAAACCAAGTGAGATTCGGTTTCAATATTTGGTGTGGCATCATAAATAATAGATTAATAGGCCCCATTATTTTTAATGGTAGTTTAACGGGACAAAGGTATCTCTCTTTTTTACAAGAGGAGATCGAAAATTTAATAGAAGAGTTGCCACTAGAAACTACTAGACAGATGTGGTTTCAACAGGATGGGTGTCCTTCACATAATACTCGTGCCGTCATGGACTATTTAAATGAGCAATTTAATGAGAGGGTAATTGCAACTAATGGAACGGTACGTGGCCTGCAAGATCACCTGATTTGGCTCCTTGTGATACCTTCTTATGGGGTACTGTTAAAAATAAAGTCTATGGTCCTACATACAACAACATTGAAGAATTGCAGGAAGCAGTACTTGAGGCATTTCACAGTATTAATGGCAATACTATCCGTAAAGTAATTAATAGTGTTCAGAAACGGTGCCAACTTTGCATTGCAAACAATGGTGTATTATTTGAGTAATGTAATATTTATGATTATTGTTTTGTAGTTGTTTGTTTTTGTAACCAAAAATAGTATTAAGTGCCAATAAAATTATTTAAATTACCATGCAAATTAGTTCAAATCGCATCTCAATATCTTAAGTAACAAAAAAGTTACGGCATATAAAAGAAATTTAAGAGATTTTGTTTTTTTTTAATTTTAAACAAGTGTGCCATGACAAGTAAAATTTTAAAATAGATTCTTAATGAGCTCTCAAACCTGCACCTTGTTGCTAATTTAACCATCTCTCTATCTCTTCAATACAAAAGTTACCCATGTTGTCCCTACGAAATCCGGGCACCCTGTATATATAGACACAAGGGCAGTTAAACATCTGTAAAAAAGTGTTATTTTGCCGTTTGGTCACAGCAGGGAATTTCGATTGAAATTATTCAATGGGACACACAATTTTGGGAAACTAACATGTTGCCGGAATTAGTAGATTCCAGAAGAAAAAGAAATTTCCAATTAGGGATACAGTACAGGGTCTACGGGTTTTAATAGTATAATTTAATTTAAAGTGTATCTATCAATAATTTTAACATAATAAGGATAAATACTGATAACTTTTTTTTATATTTATACGCGGTCGTTAATTGTGTTATTATCTGGTTTTTAATTCTTTTGAGAATAAAAATGAATAAAACCAACATCAGGAGACACTTATAAAATATAGCTACATTACTTCATATTTAAGACAAACTACAGACTGTAAGTGTAGAAATGGTGCACTTTTTAATTAGATGATAAATAATACACACTTAAGGAAATTTGCATGTATCTCCAAAAAGCAAAGTTGCGCTTTTTAAAAATGTGACTGATTAGTAATGTGCTAATTTATGATAGCCAAGATAGATAGATACAATTGTCTTTGTTGAATTCGCAACAACTACGTAAAGCTGCTACTTGAAGCAAATTACCAACCTAGAAAAGCAAAAATATAATATATACCTTTCTAGGTAAAGATCTGTTATCTTGAACAAGGTAATTAACTAGCCCAAGCTCAAGTTTAGGATTAGTTTATGAGCATCAGATTTCTCTGCCTACTCTTGAATAGTAAAGTGTGTTGCCTAATTTTGATAAAAATTTTGGAACTTTGTGTAGTGTATATTCAATTTAATTTACAGTTATCAAGTTTTTCTACAAAAATTAAAACGTCTTTCGACATGTTCACACACGTCAAATATGAATGGCTACTTCTTCATGGTAAAAAAAGTGGAAAATTTTACTTAATAGCGCTTTTATTGGCTTTTATTGTTCTGTATAAAATGGTTAATAATTCCATTTGTTACTTCATTTTTTAAGTTTTTCCACCTTGGGGAAGTTTTTGTATTGTATTTATTTGTTATAAGTACTATACCGCTCCTTCATCTCTATACTTGAAGTTATAAAGTGATAAATAAAAAAGTCAAATAATCACAGAAATATACCCATTACGGCTTGTGGTAAAGTTACTAAACAATCCCCTTCATAAATTTCAATTAAAGCCAAGAATAACTCTTAACACTATATATAGCATTTCCGTGTATTTTTCAATTCGTCCTTGTTTGTAATGAACTGATTATCGGTTACAAATCTTATTGTATCTTATTTCATTTGTGTTACCAGTGATCAACTTAGGTGCACTGAAAGGGTCGTGCCTTGATTGCGCTTTTTCTAATTCTGTGCATCTCTCGTTCATCCATTCTGGTTTAACTTCCCGGATTTCGATTGGAATTGTTTTTTGGACCTTCTGATATCTTTGAGAGCTGTTGTTTTTTAACATTCTTCTTTCATTAATCAGTTCTAATATCTCGGTGTTCATGCAGGGTTTCTTTCTGTCTGATCGAGTGTTGTCCAGGATAGTAGTTTGAACCTTCGCGAAAGCTACCTTTATTTTTTGCTATACGGTGTCTGCATCGTCTGCATTATCTGTTAATTGTGCAGTGACTGTTTTTCGGTTTTTATTTAGTGTATCTTTCACTTTCTAGTGTAATACGGGATTTTTTAGTTTTTATATTGCAGTGGCTCTGCTCTGATTGCAGTTCAATATTAAAATTAAATTAAAGCACAGAGTAGGTATGTTTTATCTAGCCGCAATGATAAGTTAAATGTTATTCCGTAAATGCATTAAAAAGACATGCTTGTGTTAAAAAGAATTGAATTGATTAAGGAACGCAAAGGAGACAACTTGCTTTTCACAGGGTTAAAAGTCAAATTTCATATCAATTAATTATTAGGTGAGACTAAGTGAATAGCCAAACCAAAATAAATAATCACAAAAAGGTTTGCTAAGTGCATGTGATGAAGTGTAGAGTTCAACTTAACTAGTTAGTAAAATTTGTGAACAATTCTAAAAGGATATTAGCCAGGAAAGATGACAACATTGCAAAGAGCAAATAGTGCAGGCGTAAACTAGCAATTGTAAGAAGCAAACATGACTTGATAAAACTGGAGGAAAAATAGACACAAAATTAGGCCAGGAAACGATAAATGCAAGACAGTGAAAAACCAGGTAGCAATTATGAAGGAAGTGAACGAAAAACTAGTCAATGTAAATACGTGAGCGAACATGAAACGCACTTAGTAAAACGTGGAGTGGCACAAAAACACTGTGACAATTATTAATAAAAAGTAGACCATAATTGTAGAAATGTAAATTGTTTAGATCTAATTATTTATAAAAATGTTTAATATAATATGTAAGTCATTTGAACTCAGTCAATGTCCTGTTTATAATTATAAGATTCGTTTTTGTTTAGAAAGGACGCTAACAATTAACAATTGAATAAAAATTAATTCTGACATGCAGTTTCTGGGCTCTCATTTAAACCAAGTTTTTACCTATTAAATAATATTTTATACAAATAAGAAGTATACCATCGTGTTGAGCACATCGCAGAGTACCAGTGAAAGTGTGGGTAACATTTTCCCAATAAAAAAATTATTTGCTGCAAGAAGCTTCCGAAGCTGCGGCAGCGACCACTTCAAATTTACAAAGACTGATAGCAGCGAAATAAAGAATCCTTTAATCTATTTATATCTTGCTTTCATAAATAAAACATAAATAGCTATTATTTTAAAGTGTATATTCAAGTGCTGAAAGTACTTATGCATGGCAAATTAAACACCTATAAAAATAAATACATATTTATTTCAATGTAATTATATTTTTATATTTTCACTGTTCAAACACAGTGAAACAGAGAATATTGTCACAGCAGCCGACCAAAAGCACCATTTCAAACCATGCAGAATGGGTAAAGGACACGTATTAACTCAAAATTGTTAGATTAGAACTGCCATAATAAGATCTTACAAATGACGTGCATAAACGATTCCCTTGTGTTAACATTCCTCTTTCACTATGGTTTTGCAACCTCTCAGACATTAATAGTTCTTGCAGTTCTAAGTGCACTTTCGGCTGCACTTAATTAGCGTAAATTCTGCATATTATCTAAAAGCATGAGCTATTGCTTTTCAGTTTTAAACTCGCCATAAATATAAGTTTTTTACATATACGGGCGTACATTTAATATGCATGTCGGTTGCTTAGAAAACCTAACATTTAATTAGCAATTTCAAATCGGCCAGTGCCGCTGGCTGTATAGTATGACAAACTTGTTGAGGCTGTCTCATTTTCTATTGAATTACATGGCAATCTACATTATTATTAGAGCTAGAAGACAATAGCTTATATATTCCTTTTCCATATCATAGCTCTGATGTTGAGGCTTAAAGCATCATGATTGCCGTAGTTCTCTCTGGAATCTTTCCCTTAGTTGTTTTAGGGCTTCTGTCTTTTGTTGTTACATTATTATTGGTCTTATCAATCATTGCGTATGCTGAATTTTCACAATTGTGAGAATTCTTGAGAATATAGTATATTTTCGATTTACAATTGGTAATTTTTTAAAGAATTTTCAGTGTTTAAGGGAAAGCTATTTCCTGTTCCCATTACAAAGGATTTATTCTTGATTTTTTTTATGCCGTAGGACGCACTGGTTAAAGATTCTCCTGATGCACGCGTTTATAGCAGATCCAAAATCTAAAATCCGACACTGTTTAAAGATCAACTAACCTTTTGGCCGCATGATGTCTCAAACCTTCTAGTTATCTGCAATTTATCTTCTAGTAATTCTTCAAGCAATTCTTCAAGTAACATTCGACTCTCCTCAATTAATAATTCACGAATTCTTAATGAATCTGAGAATAACCAAATCATTGTAAACCTACTGTATTGTTTGAGCTCTTCTTAATAACTGCTCGATTGCATCTCATACACTGGGGAAAACCTCTGCTATTGCATTGTATCGGATTTATTCTACCAGCCTCTAGCCCTTTTGGATGGATCGTGACAGAGAAGATTCTTCAGTCTCTTGGTAACCTAGCCAGCAAATGGTACAGCCGACTTTAAGTTCTTCTCTCTAACAGAAACCGGAAACTTTGTCGAACTTTGCTTTGAATGAAGATTACTTGTCATTACATACAATTTGTAATTAACAAACGATCACTCGTTGTTTATACAGTTTCACTGGCTTTAGTTTATGTTAATTTGGTAATAATAACTGTCTTTGACAGCGTTAACCTAATTTACCTTCTAAAAAATACATTGTCCAATAGTAGACGTACTTTCTGTAACAATACATTTACTTGTGCGAATAACTTCCGGAGATTAGTGCAAATCGATTTGTTTCTTGTGTAATTTTTGATGCGATAAATTGTAGCGTTGCTTTGTTATGGTTACGATTATGCACTAAGATCCTTTTGCGTAAGTGAATCTGCTGGTTATATGTATATGCTCACCTTAACGAATAATCTAAAGATATATACTTAGCTTAATCGGTACCGAACGCTCTTAAATAATTAAATCTTTTAATGCTATATAATATTGAGAGCTGAATCTCTTATAATTATTTTTATTATATATATTCGTGTTTGGTGCTATGTGTATTATACAGTGAATATTACTGAATAATACAAATTTAGGGTATAATCAACATCTGCTTGGTCTAGGTACTTTAAATTTGTTTGTAGGCACGCCCCTGCATAAGAGTTAACTGGTACATTTACTACACACTTCAATAATCTCAATTTATTATTATTATTATCTAAAGCTACATTTTTAGTCCCAGGTGTAGGAGGTTTTAATTACCTGGTATATCATTACAATCAATTTACGGATATTAGAAATCAATAAACAAGAAAGGGAATATTTGTTATTATTCTTAAAAATCATTCTTGACTAAAGTTAAACGTTAAAGGATAACTGATTTTCCCAATAACATTAACTAGAACACTTTTTATTCTATCAAATTACATTACTATCAATTTGCTAATACCAGAAATTTTAAAAGCAAAAAATTGAAAAACAACTATCAAGTTATTCTCAAAATCTAACTGAAAAAAATTTAAAATGAATCTATATATTGTCCAACCAAATTAAAAACAAGATACGCCTAGTTTTGTCAATCAAATCAATAGAATGTGTCCAAAGTGAATTTCCGTGTTAAAGTACGTTAACATCTATCTACATAACTAATAACTACGGGAAATACTAGAAATATAATTTAAGAAAGGAAGTTCTACTATAAAAAATTGAGTAATCCGGTAATAAGATATTGAGCACAAAATATATAGAAATATCTTAATGTTTCTAATACTACTGAAGCAGTCAAACGAAAGCCTTAGTAATGTAAATTACATTAATTGACAAAAAGAAAAAACCAACATCGCAGTTGCAGCCGCGGTATTCGAACCGGCATTCTCAGGGGGAAGTTGGTTTGTTGTCAGATGGTTAACCCGCACCTGCTTAGTCTTGTACTATAAGAGGCACGGTGACGTTGAGAATGTGACGCACGTAGGCGAGCACAACACGCGTTTATATATATATATAAGGATTCTGTAAAGTGTTACATTCAATCTTCTAATACTAGGAATTTTGAAGGTAGAAGTATCAAAAGGTTATTTCATATTATTCTCTAATTAGTTTTTGAAAAGGTTTTAAGAATCATTATTTTTTCTAGTGCCGGAAGTTCAAATAAACTTTTACTCTGAAAACGTTATTAACGATATTGCGTATTGTATCAAATTGCGTTAGCATCAGCCTGCAAATATTAGAAATTCTAAAATCACAAATCAAAAATATTATTCTGAAAGTTATATCTAAATAAATTTAAAAAGTAACGTCAATATTATCCATCATAGTCAATAAAATCGATAACATAAATGCACTTATTATATTCTTCCACAACCTGAAACGTCTGAAATGTAAAAGCTTTGACAAAATTTTGTGCTAAAGGCTTTTACGTACATATGGGTTTCATAATTACTAAAATCAACCATATACAGCAGTAGTTACAACAGCATAACAATTATCATAGTGCACTGTTCATCAACATAAAGTTTAAGTTTGCAACAATGTTCGTCTAAAAAGTCTAACCGTAAGTATTGAATTGAATCTGTCCGATATGTACCTTATTTCGGCGATCTAGGGTTGCTCCAGTTTCCACCAATCTTCTGACAACCGCCGTGTGTCCCCCCATAGCTGCATGAAAGAGGGCAGTTTGTCCCTCTATGTCAACAGCATCAACACGTACGTCCTCCAGCGTGTCCAAAAGGTAATCCACGACCTCTAACCGATTATTCTTAGCCGCGCACATTAGAAGAGTGTAGTGTTTCTAGAATAGAGGATAGCTACATAGTACGTGCATTTCGCTTGGGACAAAATCGTTTAAGTGCATAACTAACGAAGTTGCTGAAACTTCGTAACTGAACCGACTTAGCGTGCTTAAGAGGAGAAACAAGAGCTCAGAGCTGCAGTTTGCTATTTTTGCAAGATCGATGGATGGCTCCTTAGGGAGTGTCGTATACCTAGCAACAGAAATTTTGCTCTTAATTTGATCGGGCACGATTAGCTGCCCCACTGCATGCTGCAGAAGTAAATAAGGGGTTTACCTCTTTCAACGTCAAGCTATTTGTAATCGTTTTGGTTCCTTGAAGAAATAAACTATGTCGATGTTAAGGCAAGATTTTAAATTTATACTTTATTTAGATGTTTGAAGTATTGATATATTTCAAGAGTGTAGTTTGAAACTATTACAAGGTTTTTGAATATCTCTTTTGCATCTGCCAATAAGGAGGATATCGTATTACCGATGTTTCATAAATTGCACCCTAAAACGCTTGTTGTAAATTTAAGAGCATTGTAGAAAGCCCACATTAAATAATGAGTTTCTATCAACATTTCTCTCCCACAACCTCCTTATGCAGATAAGATCTTCCAGAACGCATTTCAATTTAAAGGTTATTGTGTGTAGTTCTTTCTTCACGAAGATCTTTAAAGTAACATATTTTTGTAAATACAAATAAAAGAATCATAACATAGAAGCTTGCGATAATGAGGTAACGGAAGAAAAATTCCAAATGCCCCTTAAATTTAAGACAAGCATTGTAGAGGCACACTGTATACCCAATACATTTTTCATTTTATAAGTAATTTTATTAATTACATGCGTCAACCATTAAAATAAGCTTTAATAGCAGTCTGCAACTCAAGGTTATTAGTTGAAAGCATACATTTATTAAACATAAAACTGTTTTTTATCATTTACTTAACGTTATTAGCTTCATGTCTTTTAATAATCTACTTTAGACTTATTAGTAAGAATACACAAGTGACTTCCTATTTGGCAGAGTCGAAATAAAGCTATTCCCTAAGGGGTTAGTATTTCATTATGCAGATTACAGTTAATCACACAGGAGAGACGGCATATGAAAGCTTTTTATTAATTGCCAAGAGAAGCATTTAAGGTAAAGCTGTATAAATTTTAACAGCAGTGAACTGGGTATTTTAATAAAAATGTAGTCATTTTGATAAGTTACTGTTGAGAATTAAGATCTCGTTATTTTAATAGAAAAAATAGATAATACTTCCAGATAATGTATTTATTTAGTTAATATTGAGAATCGGTAATACAATACAAATTTATAATTTTTTCAGTATTGTACTGTATCTGCAACTATCAGTAAAGGTTTGAGATAATGTACTACAGTTTTATTAATATACTCGTTGTAATATATTCTAAACATTAATGAAATTCGAATAGTGTATTATGAGAAACTTAGAACAAACTGTGGTGCTTGGCTTAGAATATCAAAAACAGGCGATATCATGAAGGCGATAGCTTTGTAAAGTCTGTAGTGACGTCATAATTGAGCACCACCCTATATTTTAATATTATATAATGTTTGAGGCTTTCGCGGTTACTCTAATTGTCAATATTAGAATTAAATTTCGGCTTAGGCCGCGTCGCCTTTGTAGTTAAACACCCAGCATTTTTTTGGCTTCATGTGCCTGACACCTTGTAAACTCAAGCAAGGATTTGTGTGATGATGCTGTTCTTTGGTAGCTCGTAAACTCTTACAAGCCACCCATGATTTGGTCCGTGTTATTAGAGTACCTTGTGAACAAGAATAACTAGACATATTTGGCCTTTTTACTGTTTGTGCACCCATATAGACTAACGTTTCATCAAAGTTAAAATTGGTCTAAAAGCTGAAGGGTGGCGCCGACGTGAAGGTATTTATAGTCCTCTGTGCCAGCCGTGCAGAACAGCGTAACGTTGATTGGTCGTTCAAGTCCAATATACGTCTACCCTTCTGCCTTCTTCAACCCGTTGTTCCACGCCTTTCTTGGTTGCCTTATTTTTATTTTTCCTCTGTCTCGCCTCATAAATTTTCCTGACTGTTCTCTCTTCGCCCATCCTAGTTATATGACCTAGCAACCTCAATTGCCCTTTCTGCATAGTTAGTTTCACTGGTTCGACTTTCAGTTACTTCCAACACTTCCACCAACTCACGCCGACTACAAATCAACGCCCATAATCTGTATTACTAATCCAATATTCAACAACTTTTGAATTTACATCATTGGAAAGTGATGCTGCACGTTGCTAAAATCATATATTTTCCAAGCACTCGAAATAAATCTGATCCAGCATCATTTATAATTCTTCTTCCTATTGTCTTTTGTCTTTGTGTTTGGCCTTAAGTTTGACATGTTGTCTGCACACTTTGTGTTTGATATCTGTTACGTCCTGTGAACCATACGATAATAATAATTATTATCTCTCAAGAGCTTACATTTTGTAAATTCTGGAACTGGAAATCCCGAGATACCCTAGCTGGATCTGCACTCTGCTTCAGTTAGCCTTAAGTCAGATTTCTTCACATTAATTTTTCCATTCGGTGTCTCTTTACCAACTTTTGTGATTTCCGAACCCCGATGCTATTAGATTAGTCAAGAGCTAGAAGTAATTATTTAATTATTTGGGGAGGAATGAAGTAGAAACTTTAAACACATGGTTCACCTGACTCGTCTGATAGCACCTGTAAGCGCCCTTGTTTATAAATGCAAATGATGAAAACAGGCCAAGGACTTCAAGAGTAGATGAAGAAAATGGGTATATTTCAATGGTTGCCAAGTCGGACTAGGCAAAAAAAGGAGATTGGGCCAGTACGTCAGCTTCTATAAAAAAACTGAAATACTAAACAAGTCAAAAATTTTCCTCCGATAAGATGCACATGGAAGATGAAACAAGATTACGAAATGAAATACGAATACAAGTGCATAGAACACTAAAGCAAGTAGAGCGCAGATATAAGCACTGAGGCGGAATCCAAGAGATAAGTCGGTAACCGATTATCAAAACTTGCTAAAGGGATTTAGGCAAGAATGCTGCATATCACTCAGCCTACTTGTAATATGCATAGGTGCGTCATTAAAGCAATAAAAAGAAAATGTCAGTACGAGATGTCTTGGTTTATACACTTCATTTTGCTGACGACCAAGTAATTGTCAATTGTAAACCAAACTTTATTTATTCTACTTCTTTCCTTGAAGGCAGGGTGTTGTAATTTCCGACTTGCCTCTAGTGCAGGATGAGTTAATATTATGCTAATGTTCAAGCCAACATTCGCGCCATTTTGTTAAAGGTCGTCCCTTCAGTCTTGTCCTGTTTGGTTTTTCGACCATTATCCATTTTGCCAATCTTACTTCATCCATTTCTCAAACGTGGTCCCTTCAGTACCTTGGCCGAAGTCTTGAACATTACGCTCCTCTCTAACAGTGTTGTTTGATATATAATCTTGCAGGCTACATCGTTAGCATGATTGTAAAACTAACGAAAAAATATCGTAAATGGGTATTGGGCATCAACCAACCTATGAATAGAGAGAAACCAACACGACATAATACTGGAAGAATATCAGCAAATCGAAGCAGTAGAAGAATACAATTACTTGAAAGTTTCAGAACATGAAAGCGGTAGACACAAAGCGACAATATAAAACAAAGTAACTAAGGTTAAAAGAGTTGGGATGCTAAATTCTGTACTATGGAGTAGAGGTATATCTATACGAAACAACAGATACACACAACACAATATTTAGATACGGTTGTCAAGAAGAAGAAACGAGTGGGCAACGGAAATAGACTATTTAGGAAGATCGTCAAGAAACCAGAAACACCGAAATAAGAGAAATTAAGAAAGTAGACAATTGTGGAGAAAGTAAAATCAAAACAACTGGTGTGGTATGAATATATTATTGGAACCCTAATTACAGAAAAAGAACAAGACGGCCGACGAATACTTGGAGAAGGAGAGTATTGAAATCAGTGTCAGAAAAGAATTTAACAGAGTGAGAATGATGATTGAGATGTATGAAGGACGGCTACCGTAGAGTGGAGACAAACGCTGTAAGCGATGGTTTATATATACTGGTATTTCTTCTTATTCATTTGACATTTTGGTAGAAATTGTGTGAATCATGAAGTTAATTTGCCTTCTGTTGTATGGCTCGACCTACTCGAGCTATATTTTGCAGTTTTTCACGTTTCGGTAAAATACGACACAGCCGAACAAACTATAGCATAGGTTGTCCTTATTTTCATGCGATTGGTGATGTTCCTACTATGCCATGATTTACTTAGTTGAGATATCCATTCGGGGCCATCCAGTTAAATCTAAGATACAGCAGTGACAATGTCGCATTGAGTTGTGCCTTGTAAAGTCGCATGGTCTAGCGAAGCTTGGTCAACAATCTCGATTTCCTTTTCATCGTAATTTATATGGATACTCTTGGTTTAGCCCTCTTCGTTGACTACAATTACAGTAGTATTTTTCGAAAATCTCAAATTCAATATTATGGTTCTTCATCCCTCTATGCCAATTGTTCAGATCAACATGTATCAAGCCATAACAAATGTCTACAAATATAACACTGCCTCGCAGTGCCTTTTGGAACTTCTTCTTCATGTGCGTTATTCGTTCCGGATGTTTGCGATCAATAAGGCAACCTGGACTTTGTTGACGGCTGTTCGGAACCGGTCTGTCGTTGTCATTGAGAATTAAGATCTTAGATTCCTCATCCAGGAGATGCGCCTGCGTCCGCGTCCTTTCTTTCCTAGCACTTTACCTTGTAGTATCCGTTGAAGTATTCCATAGCGTTGTTCATTTCTCATGAGATGTTCGAAATATTGCAACTTTCTGATTTTTATGGTTTTTACGATTTCGGTTGTTTTATTCATTCTTTGCAGTACTTCAACGTTCGTCACATGGTCCACCCAAGATATTCTCAATATTCACCTGTACATCCACATCTCAAAAGCCTCGAGTTTCTTCATTAATGCTTCCGTCAGCGTCCAGGTCTCAGCTCCATACAACAGGACAGAGAATACATAACACCTTACTAGCCGAATTTTTTTATTTAGATTTAGATCTCGAGTCTTGAACACTTTCTGCATGTTAACAATCTTGTTCTGGCTTTCTCAATACTGCACTTAATTTCTTTAGAATGGTCCCATTGATCATTGACCGATGTACCTAGGTATGTCATTGATGTTACTCTTTCGATTGCTTGGGAGTTTACTATTAAGGGTTCGGGTGGAATTGTATTTCTAGTGATAACCATCTATTTTGTTTTTTGTATGTTTAGTTCAAGTCCATAGCGTCGACTGATCATTTCAATGTTTGACATGAGTCCTTTTAAAACTTCGAAGCTGTCCGCGAATATGATCGCATCGTCCGCATATCTAAAGTTGTTCATGTTCATTCCGTTTAATAATATACCAGCATCTATGTCTTGCAGAGAGTCGTTAAATATTTGCTCGGAGTAAATATTGAATAGCAGGGGTGACAAAACACATCCTGTCGCACGTCTCGTTTTATCTCTACCTCGTCTGAATCATCTCCATCTATTGTAATGTATGCGGATTGATTCCAGTAGAGGTTAGTTATAATTTGTAGATTTTTGTCATCGATGCCAATTTTTCCAAAAACATTAATAAGTTGGTCTATCAAATGCTTTATCATTACCTATAAAGCAAGCGTAAACATCGACATTCACATCTCTGCAATGTTGAATCAGAACTTGTACTACAAAGTGAGCCTCTCTCGTACCCAATTGCAAATAATTTCTTGTGCCATTTTCTTTACTTCTGCTTGCATTACGATATTAAATTTTGTTAAATTTAAAATGCACTGGATAAAACAATACTGGGAGCAGGGATAATAGTAAATTTTTTAAAATGCTTAGTAGGCAAGCCATAAGTTGCAGAATAGTAATAAGGACCATCTAAATATACCAAAAATAATTAACCAAACGATGTAGTAACACAATAAAAGAAGAATTACTACAGACTGCTAATATTTATAAAGACACAAAGAAGTGTATATAAAAAATGTTTAATAAAGAAGCCGCGAATAATGAATAAAAATCAAGATCAACAGAACAACAGAAGAAGAGGTCTTAATAAATAAAAAAATCAGGAAAAGGCACTTATTTTTCTTTACGTTATCATCCGTATAGATTAATTTGCTAAAACAGTTTCTCTATCTTATCCTGTCTTGGGCCAGTCTTTTTATATCTATTTATATAGCTGTTACAACATGTGTCGTTGATGACGATATACATTTGTTGAGGTATTCTTTACTTCTAATGATCTTTCGATTACTGTTTTCATCGCTTATTAGTGCCCCTCTTTCATAATCGGTTTTCATAATCTTCTCTTAACTTAACTTCTTTCCAATACTTCCTCATTGGCAATTCAATCTACCCAGCTTAATTTTTCTTCTTCTCTTTTAAATATTCCATATTTCGGACCGGTATACTGCTACACACTATACATATGTCTGAAGCAACTGTTTCCTTTCTGTCAAAGCTGTTCCTTTTGATGTGAGTATTTTCCTCTTTTTAAGGAACATTAGTTTTGCTTGCTGTATTTTTCTCATGTTTTCTTCCTTACTTCTACCATCTTTCGCAATGCTACTTTCTAAGTAGCACCGACTTATAGTCGCTCAAATACGTCTGTAATACAGAAAAATGTTCAGAGTGATTCAATAATCCAATTTGAATAAATAAATCGTTTCTTTTTGTGTTGAAATAGTTTCTGCCATCTTAAACGATTAACGTAATACATAATGAGAATAACTTCAGAATTCTTCTACATTTTTCTAAATCATGGTCCTCTAGTCATACCTGTGTACCTCATCGATCAGTTTTATCGCAGATGCATTACTTTAACCTTAGTTTTATTATCTTTATTTTATATTACTCCTGTATTTTTAGTCCTATGTTTACATTGTGCCTTCTACATATACGTTAATGAGCCGGCAGTAACAGAGCACAATTTTGTCGTACACCGTTTCTGAGTTTTGCATTTTGTTACTGCTGGTTATCTGTTATATAGAATGTATTCGTCTCCTGCACTTCTCTTTCACTCCGATGGCTTTGAGCCTATATACCGAAGTTCTTTTAATTTTTTTTATAATTTTTGTTTACTATGCCTACTAGGCTAGAATTGCGGTATCGGTATTTTTTTTAAATCCAAATTGATCCTTTGTAAATGATTCTTCAATTTTTCCTTATATCTTTGTATATATAATCTTCGCCAAAACTTCTAGTTCGATAGTTTTCACATTTATCATCCTTTCCTTTTATGGGGATGAGTACTATGTTCTTTTGCAAAATCATCAATTACTAGTCCTGGGTCATATTATATTAGCTATTAATTTAAGGAACTTTTGGTTGCTTCCTCCCATATTTACTATTATTTCTGCTGGTATCTGATGTATTCCGGCAGCTTTATTCATTTCTAGGTTTTTAACAACTTTATCATATTCTGACCTTGTAAACATGTCTCTTTTTTTCACTTCCATTTTCTTCTACATGTCCATGCTATAGAGGCTCTCTACATTCTACATCTTCCTACAGTTTTTAATGTATTTTTTTTTCATCTATTGGCTATATCCTCCTGCTCCATTAGAATTTTGCCCTCTTCGTATTTCATCCCATTGAGGTAGCTCAGTAGGTTAGCTCGCTGTGATAGTGATCCACGTTCCTCTAAGTGGCCATGTTCGAATCTCGCTGGGGCCGTGTAATTAAGCGTTTTTCGAGCCTGAAAACAGTCGTAGAAGACAACGAAATACCACCACGATGCCGCCGAATATGTCCCCCGGAAGTTTCCACCCCGTTCAAGGGTGGAAACCGTCACCGTGTTTTACTTTTCCCGCCAGCGCCACCTTCTATGGAGTAGCAGCACCAAGATGAACTAATACAGATTTAGGGCTCCATTGGCGTTATATCGAGAGATCCAAAAAAAACTGTTCCTCAGCGGGCTGTATAAATTCAACGTATGAATAATATGTTGGTGACACTGTACGTCAATGTCAAATTCGAGGTTATTAGGTTAGGTTTTCCGTCAGTTATGACACAAAATGACGCAAATCCTAACCTGCTAACCTCGAATTTGACATTGACGTACAGTGCCACCAACATATTATTCATACGTTGAATTTCCACAGCCCGCTGAGGAACAGTTTTTTTTTGGATCTCTAAATATAATATACTATACTAACTTAGTATTAACGTATAACAATGTAAAAATGTAAATAAACGCATAATACACCTTAAGAACAATCTCTTCTTTGTTTCCCCAAAAACTGTTTATGCAGTTTCATATGGTAGGTATATCCTTCCTGTTTTGTAGCGTTTGGTTATTTCTTCGAATTTTTGTTGGGTGCAACCTTCATTTGCTTTTATGCATTTGTCCATTATTCCTTATACCCACATTTCTTCTTTCATCTCTAGAGTTGTAACTTCCATTTCTATCTTTTCTGTTAGTTGTATTTTTACCGTCATTTTTTGTTCACTTCTTGAAGCATGTTTTTCCTTCGCTACTTTTTATTTTTTACATTTTAAGTCACATTTCATCATGACCAAATTGTGGTCGCTGTCCGGGTCGGTACCTGGATAATTCCTACAATTTTTACTCGATTTATGAACCATTTTTTCACCAGGATGTAGTCTTCTCGTATTTTTTGGCATTTTCCCCGTGTACCCTCTGTGTACATGGCCGTGGAAAAGTGTATTGGTTATTGTTCAGTCATGTCTCGCACATAATTCTACTACTCTGTATTCTCTTTCGTTTCTCCTGCTAAGACCGTAGTGCCCAACAGTACTTCCCTCCTTCCCTTCTTCTACCACTGCTTTCCAGTCCCCTAATATAATCAGATTTTCATCTCCCATTCCGTACTTTATCATCTCTTCTATTCGTTCATTTGTGTTTCCACTAATCCATCTTCGTAGTTTGTTGTTGGCATGTATAATTAAATTATATTATTATTGTATCCTTTGGCTTGGTTTCTAATTTAGCCATTACGATTCGATCATTTTTGAGTATAAATCCCTTAATTTTACCTCCTATCTCTTTCTTGATAATCTTCCGCCACGAGGTTCCATTGTCCGTTGCTGTGTTTATTATTCTATATTCACTACTTTCTTGTTTTATAGCTTTCAACATTTTAGATGAGTTCTTACATTCCATTTCTCTACTGTTCTAATCTTGATTGGATTTCTGTCTTCTGCAGTTGTCTACGTCCGGAGATCCGAATGGGTGACAGTTTTACACCGGCAATTATTCACTTTTAAATAAATCCTCATGAGAGTTGCTTTTTATCTTGGGAAAAATATGTTTCTGTGGGTTTCTCTATTACTTTATTGTTCAGATTATCCATTTTGTCGCATAGGCTATCAGACAGCCTATGTGTATACGACTCAGAATTTCTATGAAGAATAGTAAATTGTAAAGAATATTTTAGAAAATTAATATGGAAGACAAAAACTTCCAGTAGAATGGTCAACGAACGTCAGAAAAAGTCTGATAGCACTGGTACATTTTAGGCAATTTATGATATTTATTTGCAAGGAATCGGTGCATTTCAAATACAACTAAAGAATTCGTTCCTAATAAAGCTTAAATTTCATTTTTTGTTAGACTCGAGCGAGCTATAATTGTTGACTTGCTCACCCTGTCCATGTATTGACCCTTTATTTAAGGAAGTCACTTGTGTACAGCCTGTGTATTAAAAACGTGCACACTATCGATTAAATGGATAAGCAAATAAGTACCTTATTTGTAGCATTAGAACAAGCGCCGGCGTTGATGAGAAGCTGCACAGCATCACGATGGCCATGCCAAGCTGCCATAAGTATGGGCCGCATTCCATACTGAAAAAGAGGGTTAGTGGTTAACAAAGCGTTAATTGGATTAGTTCTAATAAAACAGTCAAAATTCTTACTATATTAATATCATAGCAACAAACACAAAATTAGTATACATCAACTGCTACCATTTTGGCTACGTATTATCACCGACGGTGACCAATTCCTTCTCAACGATCGCGAAATAATCTAGAATCTTTCTAATATTGCCGCAAGAGGTTTAAATGCGGACCCGCGGAATATATAGCTGTTGTGGCTGCGTAGCACCTGTTGCTCGCAGCGAAGACACAGAAACGTCGATTTTGTGTAACACGCGAACACATCGTTGTGTAGACAAAGTTTTCGCGGCAGTTCAGTCGGAAGGGTAACTGGAGCGTAGCTAAAAATGTTCGAAGTTGAAAAGCTACCCTTCTGCTGCCAAGATATAGTATCCGCAAAGTATAAGCTTTACCTCGAGGCCTGAATTTGAGTTGCGGAGCTAGAGAACTATCTTATTCTTTTCTAGTTGGATTCGTTGTGTATATTTCAAAACTCAAGTTTTAATTTGAATCTTTAGTAGTAATATTTTGTGTAATTTTTAAAAAATTGCTTACATCTGAGCTCAGGACGCCACGAGAAAGTAATTGTAATTGTGTCGGCAACTTAATAAAATTCAGTTTAACACTGGTCTTCCTCGGGTAACCTTAAAATATCATTCAGAAACAATACTGGGTGGACCACGAAACTTGGATCCCTTAATATTTCGAATTATAACCCAACGTACCCATTTCATGGCAACGCGGGCACTCAACATTTATCTACGAGACATATTAATATGTTGCAGTACCTCTATGACATTAAAGCAATTGATAATTAATTATAAAATCTGTAAGTTTAAAGACTAGTAATATGACTTAAATAATTAATTTCTTCTCAATTTTAAGTGATGAAAAACGTCATTATGTTGATGAATGCTGAATGCAGAATCGACCATTTGAAAATACGTTACATCAGCAAATATAAAAGGAAAACAAGAGTGTTCAAAATTATGTACAACATAGGTACAAAAATCGTAACATTGCTAATAATGCTGAAACAGTGAAAGGAAACAATTAGTGATGCTCATTACGTCAATTTACAAATAAAACGAAAGGGTGAGATTGCTACCCGAGCTCCCAAGCTCTTGTTGGGCCGAATCATATGCTTTAACCACTGCGCCACGGCGCATTGTATGCGCATTTTATTACTTCGTCTGACATACGAAGGAAGTATTGTAATCGCGAAAAAATCACCTTCCGAGATTTTTCCAGATCTTCACGTTTCAGGGTCCCTAGATGACGAAAAACAGGTTTTCTCAATTCCGTCTGTCTGTCTGTCTGTTGGCGCTATAACTCAAACACTATTTGTCGGAGGAAGACAATATTTTGCATACATATTATATATCTACCTAGCATAAAACCGGTACAATTTCATCCAAATATATATAAGGTGAGCACCTTAAAATAATAAAATTGTGTTTATTTTTGCTTGAACTGAGGAATACATAAAAGTACTAATTTGTACATAGTGCTGGCTTTATCCTTGCCAAAAAGGGAAATAAGCAAACACAGAAAAACTGTTCTACGAGACAAAAATAAACAACGAGTAAGTGCCTTACGTTAAATAGACCTGAATCGCAAGAATTGTCAGCTCGGGCGTGGCGCAGTCAGCGTAGGGGTGGAACAAAGGTATTCAATGTTCGGGCTCGTTTGCAGGCACTAGTTCGAATCTCATTAAAGATAATATTTTTTTAAATTTAAAAATTGAATTTAGTGTTATTACAAACGTGAAGATATTTTTACCTACAGTTTCCTTCGATTTTTAAAATTATTTTATAATTTATTGTTATATTTGCAAGTCAATAAAGACATTATTATTATTATTATTATTATTATTTAGTGTCACAACGCCCACTTGTTGTCTTTATGAAAGTATCCTCATAAAACTATAAACTAGCCCAGAACAATGCCGCCTTGGTAATTCCTTTTGCTTGCAGAAAGCGAACCGCTGGGCCCGTGCCCATCTGGAAATTTCCTGGTTTCTCGGTTGTTCCATCCACCCCTAATTCTGAGTAACTCAAGAGAAAATATTATGTCAACAATATTAAAACATTACGCTTAACCGTCATTTTGCTAAAGAAATATAAACTATGATCAAAAATGAATCTCATCTAGTATGGCTATGAAAGAACAAATTGTTGCCTTTAAAACTGGCTCCAATATATTTTATTTTAGGTTAGATTTAAGATGAAGTGTCTAGTCGACCGGTAAAAGGTTATTTGTTGGTCAATTACATTACTTTTACGTGCAAATTCATTTATTTCAATATAATATCGTAATAAGATGGATGAAAAGAACATTTAATAATAAAATTTTACAGTTTGAATTAAATATAAGTATGTAAGCCAATTTTAAAGGCGTTGGTTTGCACTTCCACAGCCATATTAGATGAGATTAATTTTTGATCATGCTATATGTTTATGGAAAATACAGCTTTGCTCAATTTTGTGTCACAACGTCCACTGCGTGGGAAGTTTTGAGTAAAACCATTTACAGATTTTTTTAAAGTGCTCACCTTGTATATATTTGATCGAAGGTATATACGGTTTTGAGCCAGGTAGACATGCAAAATATCGTCTTCCTCCAATAAGGTTTTGAACTATACCTCCAACAGGCAGACATACCGACAAACAAAACAGGTAGATAGACGGACAAACATACTATTTGTCATTTAGGGACCCTGGAACGTGAAGACCTGAAGAAATCTCCTAAGGTGATTTTTCACGATTATACTACTCTTTAAGACAAGGGAAGTAAGACGTTTTCAATACTAGTTGTTTGGTAGACCATAAAAGAACAAAAGTGGTTGATGTTGGTCTACAGAGATCCCAACCCAAATGGTAGTGGGCAGGGCACATATGAGATGTAATGACAACCGATTGAGCAAAAAGATCGCGACATTGTGTTGAAAGAGGGCCAAAAGGAAACAAAAGAAATATACATATCGTTGGTCTGATGATATGAAGGTGACAGTAGAGAGCACATCGAGCAAAGATACTTTAGAAGGAACACACCGGAGAATAATGGGGTAGGCTATGTTTAAAAGTGAACCGGTAGAAGCTGATGATGATGATGACATTAAAGAAAAAAATATATTAATTGAATTGGTGCTTCATACTACTCAATCAATTACTGAAACAAGACGAATGTAACACTTGTGAAAAGCAAAACAAGATAATCAAAATTATGGTAATTGAAGAATTAAGTAAAGTAATGAAACAAAGTAATGCAATAACAAGAAAATTGCATTTGTTAATGAATTAATTGATAAAGGCAAGATAAGTTATTGTTCTACACATCTTACAATTCATATGTGCATAATTAAAACATACCATAAAAACCAGATGAGTGCTATATTCCTTTTGCAAAATTTTTTGACGAGATTTTTAATCACTTAGAATAAATTAAATGTCATTTTAACAAAATTAATAGCCAATTAAACGTGATACTTCTAATGTCGTACTCCCAAGATTTAAATCTCAGGAAAAAATAAATTATTAAATGAAATTAAAGGCAATTCAATTATAGCAACGCTCTTTTCGACGAGATTAGTGCTTTCAACGAAATTTTAAAATGCCGCCAGACTAGAGAAATCGTATAAAAGTGGTTAAAAGTCAGCTTAGAGAGATTAAAAGCTATTTTACATCGTTTGAATAATATTGTTATTTATTTAAATTACATTTTTATTTAAACTAATTTCATTGGAATAATATGATTCAGTGTTGTTCTAAAAAGACCAAAAGTTGTTTCATAGCATTTTAGTCGTTGGAATTAAAACTGAATTTACGTTGGTCTTAAAAAAATGGATTAGTATCACTTTACGGAATTTATCTTTAACAAGAGACAACATTTTATGAAGGAAATTAAGCTCTATGAAAACAAAATCTAAGGTCGAGTATTTAAAGGATATTTCACTTTGTTTAAAAGAACTCATATTTTATGTAGTACAGTGAGATTTTTCGAGTAGCATTGAAATGCTTCTACAAAAAAAAACAGTCTGCTAAATTCTTTTGTTGTCCATCCTAATCTTTGTCCGAACATTTTGGGCTAAATACGTCTCTGTACGCTTTTAAATGCATTTGCAAACGTATCTCACACGTGTTCTTTTAAAAGAATCTAATTTTAGAACGACAGCCGCTTGATTCTTTCCTGCATTTCCTACAAATTATTCTAGATAAATTTCCACTAAGATGCATCACGTGTGAATTACTTTTCCAACCCTCGGTATCTCGCCACAACGACACCGTTAATAGAATTAAGTAGATTAACGTAAAACCCTCGTGTTATCTCTGAGTCTTGAATGGAGGGTGTTTTTTTTTAATCTTGCTGTGTTATACAAGATTGCAGCAGCCAACTAAAGCAAACAGGTCTTTAGTTAAAAAAAAAGGTTTTACATAAGTATCTTGCACCAGACCCTCTGCCTGACCGTGGACAATGAAGACCCAAACAGCTAATGGTTGAATTTTTCCAGGTGGTGCCTGGCACTTAACCACTTTGACTGCCCTAAAACAGAGCCGGCCTTCACGAGTATCATAAACCACTCCTTCTCGTTAGCTAGCGGTGGACAATCGGAAAGGTTGACAGTAAAATATCTGTATCATCGATACGAGTACTGTCTAAGTGTAATAGTTTATATTCTTCTTAGTTTTGCTTATAAAGCTACTCGACTTATCTGTACGGGACAACCTTTGAGTGTCTCGCCTTATGCGCCTTTCTGTGCTTTCGAGTAGCAGCTTTGACCCTGTTTGCAGGTCCCCATAGTTAATTAATTTGTGATATGATAGTTTCCTGTTTGAAGCAGTGTCCTCCAGATTTCCAAAATTCAAGGTACGTCCTATTCGTGATTCATTTTATGTGAGCTAATACTCGGTCAAACTTGTTTCAGGCCCTATTTCCTTTTCCCGTTTCTTCTTTTTCGGTGTTTTATGTATTTCTCGTTGCTGTTTACCTCGTCTAGCTGCTCTTTCACTTCTTTTCACATTGTGGAATCTTCTATTGAGCCCCCTATAGTCGCCGCCCGTTGGCGTTAGATATAGAAACCGCAGCACGCTCCAATAAGCAAAGAATCGGCCACCTGCAACCCGCTGAATTTTCACGTTTTACCCAGTTCACAGCGCTGCCATCAAGGTTGAATTTTTCCAATATCTGATGCCTAGCAACACACCTTGCGAGCTTCCAAAGCAAATTCCTGGGTTTTTCGAATTACGCCCGTTGACGAAAATTATTTGATGTAGGCCTGGAGCGTTGAATTCGAAAAGGCCCTATCGGCGACAATATCAATCTTTTTTATCTATAGTATTAATTATTTTTCATCGAATTCCGTTATTACGTCGCTTTGTCCACCTTATATGCTAATTGAAGCCAGACCTTTTTACTTGCATGGTCTCGTATGCTATTCCTGCGTTGAATTTACTATAATGATTAACAAGTTTTATTTTATTTATTTATTAAAAAAAATTAAGTAACCTAACTGTGAATTAAACTTTTGTTGATGCGAATGAAACAAATTAGTGTAAGTTAGAAAATTAGCGCAACGTGACAATCTAAAACTACATCACGAATGCTCAATGCTCAAGAATACATGTGAATGTCAAAACCATGCTTGCATGCAACATTAGAACATTAAATTGACTAAATCCCAAATATCACTGGTAACGTGGTTCTTAGCCTTTTTGAACATGTCTTCAGGTCCATACCTTTACAATATTCTTGCACATCTTTTTGTATTTTACCTTCATCCACCATTTATTTGTTTTTCTCTTCTTTGACAGCCTCCATTCAGCTTTTTTGGGTTACCTTGCTCTTCTTGTACCTACCACCTCTTTTTCTTCATCTAGTCGTTCCAAACAATCCAGCCACCTAATCTGTTGTGCCTGTATTGCTTGTGTTGTGTTCGGTTCATTATATAGACGTGCCACTTCTTTAATTAACGTTCCCTCCCACTCGTGTCCTATTTTTCTCTTCTTTACCTTCTACATCCATGTATTTCGTCTTGTTCTCATTAATATTTAGTACCCTTCTTCTAGCTTAGTCTTTCTAACTTACTCGTTGGTCTAATGCATACGAACCCAAAAATTGGCTGGATATTTATCTGTAACTACGATACATGCATTCAAATGGGAGTAAGAATGACTGACTCAAAAAACAAGGCAAAAGAAACATTGACAGTATATACGCCAACTTTTTTCTACTACTTTTTAAGCTTTATAACTCAATAAAAATAATTTCCATTGCTTATTAGCTTAAGCTACTTTATTTAGAAATCTAACTTGAATATTACATCGTTTATTTGAAATTATCTCGTTAAAAATATCGGATTTTGTAATACCAAAAAATCGTTTGTTGTTACTGTAACCATGTATCAATTGTGTAATCTATAGCCATGAATTTATAGTTAACAGAACTAATTTCTATATGTTAGATATACGATATAGCGTTTTCAACAGTCATGTATTAAGTGCATAGTGACTTGACGATTATCCTGGTCAGAAAATGCACGACAGCAGCGCTAAATCAACAAGCAGAAATGTATCCATGGTCCGGATTATCGAAGTAACGGAACTAGCCCAAAATATATTTTGTGTGACTTATGCATAACTTTAATAGATTATCTAAAAGATAATAAACCTTCAACGACAACATCGATTGAAACCACTGTGACAAATGGCACAACAGGAATAAATTATCAAAATTGAGTATTTAATTTTAATAATTAATAATTTGCAATATGAAAAGAAATGTCACATTTGGCTAGTCAGTTAAAGCCCATCGATTTCAAAATTTGTATATAAATTGCTAACCAGTTGTTGGTGTCTACTTATGGAGATTCTAAAGAATATACTTTTTTATACATTTGTGCGAAAAGTCAATTAAGTATACATAATTTTTAGCTTTGATTGTAAATATGCACAAATATACAGAATGTCTCATTTAAAAACAAGCCTGTCAGTGTGCAAAACTCTCTTTTATATCTGCACTAATAACGACGAGCCTGTAAAACGATTTACAAACACCTTGTCAAGGCACATTAAGCTGATTTCATGGGGACGTCAACCTTCGAATCAATGTTCCAAGGACGAAAATGCACCGCGCATTATGACGTTTATGCCCCTGCGATTACAATTCCCCTAACAAAACAAGTAGGTTCAATTTGGATGTTGTACATGCACCAATTAGGTTAAGTGCAGGAAACATAACACTAATGCGACACTGCTCTTCAAAAGTTGTTTGTAAGACGTTACTCATACCGACAAGAGATGCGTATTAAGCTGTTTCAACATGACGTTATTTTAGTTTTTTAAGATATAACACAACACCAACATTTTATCCTAAAGTATTATTTATTGTTTAAATTAACGCAGGATTGGTTCTACTTGATCTTACGCTCAGGGTGTTTTGTTTTCATTTGTGTTTTTAAAGGACTTAGTCAACGTTACAATAATAAAAAAAAACTTTTAAGAGAATTTGTAAAATTGTTGTTTTACACGACATCAATTTCACCAAAGTCACTAGAATCACCAAATACAAAATGATGTGTTAACATAATCAGCTGACTGAACGTCCTTATGTTTAACCCTAGAAGAATAGAGATGAAATTGTATACCTTATTTTTCAGCTAAAAATGTCTCCATGTCCACTAACGGCCACAAATATGCAAAAATGAAGGTTATAAGAACGTGCATTCCTGAAACGGTGAAATATGGCACGACCACTTTGGTACCTATACCGAATACAATAGAAACAATCCAAAAAATCCCAAGACCGAAAGCATTAACAAACGAAAAAGCGAATGAGAAAAAAACAAATAGTTAAACTGAAAGATAAATATGATAAAACTGCTACAACTAGAGAAAATATATTCCGAATAATAGAAGAACTGTACAGATATCTATAAGAAAGCAAGAGGAAATATGATTAAGGAGAAGGAACTGAAATAATGGGAGTTATTAATCAACGTTCCTGCCTAACATAGCCAAAGAAAAACTAAATTTGGCCTTAGGGGAGCTGCAGAATATCAAACCTCCTGAGCAAGACCAAATACTCGACCATGGAAAAAAGGTCTGTAAAGCAAATTTATGTTTAGTGTTGTAGGCACATTTTGAGAATCTACCACTTACATCGCTCGCATTCAGTATGTCTCTTATTACAGTTCTGTGGAGCTATATCTTACTTGGTTTTAAGAAAAGGTATGTATTTATCGACAACATGCTACCTACCACTATATTTAATATATATTGTATTAATGATATTGGTAGTAGTTTCAGACATTGTAATTCATTTCCTCTTTTAAAATGCTGTCGCGAATTCGTCTAAAGTCGACGAAGACTAAAGCGACTGCTGCGAGATTAATAAGACACTTAAGTACAAATACTAGCATTTATATTCTGCCGTTTACAGAACAACTTAAATTTAACCCCGTTACTTATTAACTAACTAAATTCTAAGTCCCGTTTGACCAAGAAAACTCGGTAGGCGTTCTCAAATTTTCTAATAAGCTTATCAGAGCAGCTCTAAATTTTGGACTTTTGTCACGGACAGACGTACGTGACAATTCATAATAGCTCTATTAATTCTACAAAGCTAAAAGTTTCACAAGCTAAAATTTGTCAAACCGTCGACACCTCGCAAAGAATCCCTAATAAATTTTACAATTCTCCTAAAAGGAATTTGCTCCAGTCGCAGTCGGCACGTAGTTCTGCCTAATTTTTCGGCTTACGAGGTAAACCTTGCATAAATTTGCCCTCAATCATTTCGTGAGATTTGGATATTCCCATTTCCCAGATGTTCAAATTCCGGCTAAATACGCGGATGTTGAAACTTTAATATGATCACTTATATGGCCTACGAAATTCTACCTTAAAATATTTACGACACAAATTGCTTATGACTAACTAAAGTACAGTCTCTTCGTACAAGCGCGTATAGTTCATTTTCACTCAAGAACGCAAATCGTAACAATGCTTATCTACAAAGCCTTCGTATTCTTCTTGTACTTATCTTGCTGGTTCTTATGTACTTTACTTTATTGTTGTATCTTCTTCACACCACCATAAAATCATATCGTCTGCTAGTACCTAGCAAAAAATATTTAATCTATTATATGGGATAATATCTACATTTTAGTCAATCCTAATTTTCGTGGTAATGGCATATTAACCCCCATTTCTCTCTCTCTCTCTCTCTCTCTCTCTCTCTCTCTCTCTTTTGACACTTCTCCTTATTCCAACAGTCTATAACTGAAGTATGACTAGTTTCCGTACGAACATCATCAATTTACTTAATTGTATTTGCATTTATCTCTATTCTTCATTTTAGCCAGAATGTGCTACGATGGTAATTTCTTATTTTCTTTCGGTATAGAAAATCATCACAAAAGTGTGACCACAGTTTTACTGCTTAATTTTCTAGACGCTAAATCAATCTTCAAAACAAGCTAGGTCTGATTTCTAGTTAACAATACATATGCGTGATAATATGAAGAATCTGTGTCACATACTTAGACTTAGACGTCAGACCATTCGCTTACTATTTTAAGGATAAGTGCAACAGGTATAATAAACAACAAGCGCCATTGCCGGCCAGAAAAACAATTGATTGAGATGGATTTAAAGCAGAGCGCCAGGAAGAATTAACTAAAAACACCATATAAGACAACTGAGCAGAGTTGGAGGACAACTCACCGTTCATATGTAATAACCTTTATGTAACAACACCAAACACTACACAAAAAGTACTATCCAAAAGAAGTAAAATATATCATAGTAGAGAAAGTAAATGTTTTCAATTGTTGGCAGAAAACAAGACCACCTGAGAATAATAGTATATTATGATAGTAGTGTATAAGTACGCCTTTAAAGCACGTGCGACGCTAGTGCTTTAATGACTCTTATACACGTGTATCATGCGCTATTTTTTCTGCGATCTTAACAGAAATATAAAAACTTAGTTCGGTGACATTTTTTCGGTAACACTGTGTTATATTTAAATATTCTAGGTTATGTTGACATTCAAATTTACGGCAAAGCGTGTTCTAATAAATTATTAAAACACGCCTCCAATGGCAACGTGTTAAAAAGACGTAATTCGAGCGCTAATATTAAGAGTCACTTTTGACACTAGAAACTGTGCAAAAAGTCGTTTTGACACGATTGTAGAAAATTGTATATTATGATACTAGTGTATAAGTACGCCTTTAATGCACGTGCGACGAGTTTAAAGCACGACGCGCTAGCGGAATGCTTTTAACGTCGGTAGTGCTTTAATGGCTCTTATATACATTGATCATACGCTATTTTTTCTAAGATCGTACCAGAAATATAAAAACTTAGTTCGGTGACACTTTTTCCTTCACATCGTGTTAGATATTCTAGATTATGTTGACATTCAAACTTGTGTTTTAATAAATTATTAAACTGTGCAAAAAGTTGTCATTTTGACACGATCGTAGAAAATAGTAATTTACGATACAAGTGCGTAAAGCTACACTTTAGTCACTCGCGGGGCTTAAAACGCTCGCTCACTCGCGTTTTAACTCTACCCCACTCGTGACTAAAGATGCTTTACGGATGTGTATCGTACAATATTTTATCTACGATAGAATCTCGAGAACACGGTAAATATTAAAAAAAGAATTAATGTAAATTAGGATCCCAGCAACCAGTCGTAATTTTGCGTGTTTAAAATTTTTTTAAAACACGTTGCTATTGACAACGTGCCTAATGAAATCTTTTAAATACGTTCCTACTGGCGACGTAAAGTAATGAAAACATGTTATTAAACAGTCGTTTTACAAACTTAAAACTGCCAACTAAAAGGCAATTTTACACACTGTCGTAGATAAAAGATATTAATGTGCATAGTATCACAAAATCGGGTCTATAATACTCCTAGCTGTTCCTTAAACGTTTGATAAAGTTTGTTTGGCACATAAAATATACTTGCCTAAACAAGACAATCAACTCTTAGAATCCCACATTTCCAATGGGCCCCTTCAGAGGTTAAGCGATTTTTCAAAATTTGGCCCCTAAGGGAGTGAAATGGAGCAAACGGTGTTTTAACGAATTCCTCAATTTCTCTGAGACCCGATAAGATATCGAATTGGTGTTTGCTTGCATAGGCATCCAATACGGATCTCTAAAAACACATTTAAGAATTTTTCCCTAATCAACCCTGCGAATCTGCATTCGGAGTGAATTATAGAACCCGTTTATCTCCTGTGTTTGTTGAGTTAGAGCATTCTTTTTTCTGGCATATACACTGCTCAACATTTGAACTGGTACACTTATATAACATGCAGTAAAAGTAAACAACTGTTCTTAGGCGTTTTGCATGACTTCCTACATGATCAGGGCTGTGTTTCGGAATGCAAACAAATGCCTATGGAATGAAATTTACTATTCACTGGTTGTTTGTTGTTATTATCTCTTATAAGTGCAGTTACTGAGCTCGGGAACGCTTATACTTTTATCAAGTTTTAAGAGAATTTTTGCGATTTTCTCGAGTAAGTTTTATTTCAGAGTGGTTGACTGCATTTTAGAGATGCCATTAAGCGGTTTAAGTATTGAAGAGATGAGCCAAGCTATGGGAATGCTTATGACTGGTGAATCTCTAAGAACTGTTGCTGCCTATCTCAATGTGATCAGAAGAGTTCGAATGCGTTTTAATGATACTGGATCTGTCCAACATAGGCACGGCGGAGGGCAAAATCGCAGTACAACAGTCAGGGAGGACCGCTTTATTACGGTTCAGTGTCGAAGGAATAGATTTTCTACTGCAAGAACACTCCAAATTCAGTTCTTGAATGCAACAGTTACTCAAGTATCCACTCAAACAGTAATAAGAAGGCTCCATGCGGTAAATTTAAGGTCCAGATTTTCTAAAAAATGTCCATTGTTGACCAGAGCCCACAAAAGAAGAAGGCTAGAGTGGGCGCACCAACATGAAATTTGGAATGTTAAAGATTGTGGTCGTTGTTTATTCAGTGACGAAACCAGAGTGCGTCTCCATAGCTCAGATGGAAGAGTGAGAGTTTGGAGAAACAAAGGAGAACGCCATATTGAGAACCACGTGACTTACCATCAAGCTTATGGAGGTGGTTCAATTACCGTTTGGGAAGGTATTTCTGAGACTCGTCGTACTGAATTGGTTATGCTTGCAAATGCTACAATGAATAGTGTCAGGTATCTTAATGAGGTATTACAACCTGTAGTGTTGCCATTTGTCAATGAAATAGGCGATGGTTTCCTGTTTGTTGATGATAATGCGCGTCCTCATGGAACAAGGCAAATCAATGCATTTTTTTTTAAGAGAACAATATTACGCACATGGATTGGCCAGCGAACTCTCCAGATCTTAATGCCTTAGAGAACGTATGGGATTACCTGAAAAGGTTGATAAGGTCACGAGGAGTGGATTCAAACAATCACCATCAGCTCCGAACTGCCGTTTTGGAAGAATGGCCAAATATTCCTGAGCATTACATTCGGGATGTGATTTCCAGCATGCCAAGACGTTGCCAAGAGGTCATAAGAGCCAGAGGAGGTCCCACGCATTATTAACGTTTAAGTGTTTGGTTATCATTTCTTTCCAGAGTAAATTTTCTGTAATAGTAAAATGAAGATTTTGTTATTTTTTTATTAAAACATTTGAAATTCGTTATTTAAGTTTTATTCTTTTAATTCTTCGCCCTAAAAGTGTTTCCCAGAACCATATACTATCAATTAAGCAAGAAGGTGTTGCTCAAATAGTAGTAAATTGTTATTTATATATCTTCTTGTAAGTGTACCAGTTCAAATGTTGAGCAGTAGAAGTTATTTTAAAATCTTTAGAAAGGGGTTTAAGTTTTTTTTTAATTTCACCCCTAAAGGGGTAAAAAGGGTAAACTGAAAAGGGGTAGAGGGTTAAAATTATTAATTTTGTTTCGTTGTAGGTCCGTTTCAGAATAAAACGTGGTAAAAAGGATTTTTTCGGCTACCATTGCCTAAAGGAGGCTATTATTTGACACTTTTCATATGTCAAAAGCATGTTATTGCTTACTATGTAAATACCATTATTCCACACATCTGTCACTTTATTGCACACTTCTGTCAAAAATGTGGTGAGTTTTTATTTGAGCATAAATATGTGGTAGTCGAAAAAATTATGTATACAACTCGCTTCTAAAGCTTCTTTTTTGCACTTGTGAGATTTAAAGAATTCGCCTTGGGCTCATCTTTAAACTTTCTCACGCGTACAAAAAAGTGGCATTTTAGCTACTCGTAGTATAATTAACTATTTCAAAATTCCACCCCTAAGGGAGTGAAAATAAGTAAACAGAGTTTTAACGAATTCCTGAATGTCTCTTAGACCCGATAAGACTCGATGTTTCCAACACAAATATCTGAAAATGTATTTCAAGATTTTGTCTAAATAAACCCCTAAAGGGGAGGATTTTCATTTGAGGTAAATTATTGAACCCATTGTATCTCCTGTATTTGTTGAGTTAAAACATTATTTTATTGGCATTTAGACGTCTTTTTAAAATCTTTAGAAATAGATTTAAGGTTTTTTTTTTAATATTGCTCCTAAAGGGGAAATATTAAAACTAGTAGGGGTTACAATTATTGATTTTGTTCCTTGCGGTATTTTAGTATAAAATAAGGTAGAAAAGACTTTCATGAATTCCAACCAAAAGGGGTTGAAACAGATATTCTGCTATAATCTAAAGGGTATATTCAAAATGGAGCAAAATATTTACACCACATGATTCTATGTTGAAATACAAGCAAAAATCTCTAGTACCAATTTTCTGTTAACCCTCTGCTTATGAAGTTATTAACAGTCAAATTTGGAAATTTATTTAGAGTGTAATGGATAAATACATAATTCAAAAAGTAGAATAAATATTCCAGCACTAATTTTATCGTTTTAATTATTGCTTTATCTGTAATTTTATTTAAAAGGAAAGACTTTGCTACTCATACATTTTGAAGCTATAGCAACATCTCAACTAAGCTAGAGTGATTTTTCGAACTTCTAAAGTTGATAACGTTTTACCAGCTGAATTAATATCGTTCACAATATATTCCTTTAAAAAACGATTTTAGTAAATCTTACTGAGTGAGCAGTCTTCTCTGTGATGCCAAGTGTCAAAAAATGCCAAAAATGTTTTATGCTCGGCACTACATTTAATGCAATTTTAAAATAAAGTTAATTAATATTTGCACTCTTCTTTTTTGTTATATCATACGTCGATTCATTTATAAAGTTTATTTTCCGTAGTACCTGCTTTTTGCCTTTCAAGGTTCAGTGGAGGATCAGGCTTTAGCCTGAACTGCGCCTTGTGATTTCTACTGGTTTGTTTCTTATTTGAGTCATTGAAATGTACTATCCAAGACCAGAAAACTGGATCAGTTAATATGTTCTGTTGTGAATGTGCTTTAATATGTATAGTTGCTAGGTATTTCTAACTTAACTGTCAACTTGTTTAGAGGTTGTTATGAAACAGAATTGTGATAGTAAATAAAAAACTTTTTAAAGCCATATTTAAGCTAAAAAAATTTTTTGGTCTTTCATAGTACATCCAGTATTTTTTTTAATTCCTACTAAATTTACAATCTGTTTCTATAAACAATAAGTAAATGTAATGACAAGACTTACATTTTAATAAATATAATCGAAAATTGACATGGTAAGGATAATCCACTGTTAATCCTCTTACTTGTAGAAAGTAGCCAGAAGATAGCTAATTCGTATAACAAGAACATTACTGACACTACGCAGAAATATAAAGTAGAATAACAGTACTTAATTAAATCGGTTTTCTAAGTCCGATGGTTTAATACGTCGTATTTCATCACTATCGTCCAATAGTTTGTTGGCTACCTTGTTAGGGTGTACTTCTAGCCGATCACGATATTTAATATAACTATGTTTAATTTCTTCCCGCACTGTTTTGATTTTAAAATCACTGTGTAGCACAAAATTTGGCACATAGTAGGGAGCGTTAGCTATAGTTCTGAGTATTTTACTTTGGAAACGCTGCAAGATCTCTATATTGGAGATACTAGCAGTACCCCATAGTTGCAAGCCGTAAGTCCATATAGGTTTTAGAATAGACTTGTAGAGTAATAATTTGTTCTCGAGCGAAAGTTGAGATTGTCTACCTATCAGTCAGTCCATTTGACGAAATTTGAGGCCGAGTTGTTTCCTCTTGGTAAATATGTGTTTACGCCACGTGAATTGTTGGTCTAGATGGATTCCTAGGTATTTTACGTATAGGGTTTGCGGAATTTCAATGTTATTTAAGGTTACTGTTGGGCAAGTGCTTCTATTGGTGGTAAATGTGACGTGCGAGGATTTAGATTCATTAATTCGAATTCTCCATTTCTGCAACCAATGTTCGATTTGCGTGAGGGCTTGTTGCAAGTTTACAGATGCCATGCTTGGATCAGTGTGCGATGCTAAGATTGCCGTATCGTCTGCAAAAGTTGCCATTGTCGTGTGCGCTGTGGTTGGTATATCAGCTGTAAAGAGCAAGTAGAGCACAGGTCCCAATACACTGCCCTGGGGAACGCCGGATAGGATAGGATGGACATCCGAGTGTTCGTCACACCGTTTGATCGCAAACCATCTGTTTTCAAGATAAGAGCGCAAGACTTCATAGAACTGATGCGGTAGCACTTGCTTGAGTTTGTAGTATAAACCTATGAGCCAGACCTTGTCAAAGGCTTGTTTGACGTCAAGAAATACTGCAGAGCAATAGCGTTTTCATTCAAAATCATTGCTTACTTTTTTAACAATTCGATGCACTTGTTCGATGGTGTCGTGGTGGGTTCTAAAGCCAAATTGATGGTTTGGTATGAGCTGTTCGTTTTCCAGTATTGGGCTAAGTTGTTTAAGGAGTAGTTTTTCAAACACTTTAGACAGTACAAGTAATAAGCTGATAGGTCGGTAGGAGTCTATGGCAGCTGGGGCTTTTCCTGGTTTCAGTACCACGGTGATTAGAGCTAATTTCCAAGAGATGGGGAAGTATCTGAGTCGAAGGATAGCGTTATATAGGTAGGTCACGATTTTGATATATCTTGGAGTTATTTCTTGCAACACCTTGCCAGTGATGAGATCTCAACCTGGTGCTTTCTTCGGATTAAGTTCGGAGAAGATTACGTTCAGGACTTTTGTAGATGTGAAGTTCTTTACGTGTAAATGCATTTGAAATGGTGCTTTTTTTTAATTTCCTATGAGTATCTACAATCTGCCCTTAGAAATGGTGCTTCAAGGTAGTTGTGAATAACAGCTTCTTCTGTCGCGGCTATTTGTGACGGATATGGTTGGAAAACGTTTTCAAGATGCTCAGCAAATACAGAGGCTTTAGCTGCATCACTTCTTGCCCATTCACCAGTTGCGTCTTTGATTGGTGGCACAGGTAGTTGAGGGTGTTTAAGCTTCCGTGTGGCCTTCCATAAGGAATAATCTGAGGGGTCCGTGGGAGATAGATTGTTGAGGTATTCTTGAACAGACTGATTTTTAAGGTTAAGCAGCAATTGTTTGAGGTTTTGGCATCTTTGTTAAAGATTCTTTTATCTTCAGCTGTCCTTATCAGTTGCCATCTTTTGCGTAGTTTACGTTTTGTTGCTATTTGTTCTCTAATTATTATAGGACATGTGTCTTTGATTTGCGTTTCATTACTATCTTGAGTGGCTTGCCAGGCAGCATTTTATATAGCACTTGTAAGCGCATCAATCGCATTATCTAGTTCTTGGGCCGATTTTAAGGATACATTGAGCTGGATCGACGCATCTAGGTGTCCTCTGAACATGTCCCAGTTAGTAGCAGCGCTAAATAAAGAGGGTTGTCGTTGCTTGTGGATAATATCGGTGTGTATAGTGATTAGTACCGCAGAATAATCTGAAGAGAGGTGGAATAATGATGCGGCTTTGCAGTATTTATTGTTAATATTTTTTATAATAGCAAAGTCTAATGCATCAGGTAGTCTCCTCGGGTCGGTTGGCCAATAGGTGGGTTCTCCCGTTGCCACAAAATGCAGGTTACTGCGTCTCATTGCATATATCAGTTCTCTTCCTTTTGCTCTCGTAGTTCGTGAGCCCCACTCTGGGTGTTTGGCATTATAGTCACCACCAGCTAGGAACCTGTTGCCTAGAGTTTTGAAAAAATGCTCGAACTGATCTTTTTTGTTATTATGCTTAGGGGGGCAGTATACAGAGGAGACAACAAACGTTCCTAGATTATCTTCTATGGCTACGCTTGTTGCTTGCAGATAATCGTGGCCAGGGGCGGATGGCAACATCTTAGCGGCCCGGGAAATAATATTTGTCGGCCCTTTTTTAACTTCCGGATATGGCTAAAATATACATTTACAGGGTGTTACGCATTTTTCCTTTAAAATTAAATAGAGCATTTGCAATATTGAATTTACAGTTGTTTTAGATAATAAACTTACGAATGATCCAGATCTACGTTGTTGTCCTTTTTCATGGATATTTTTGCTTTTTTCGATGACCTCATTTAAATGTTCTTTTAAGTGTACATCATATTTACTTACTAACAATATTAATTCCAAAAAGTTATCATGGCCCAATGTGGAATCAGCTAAAGTATATGCAGCTTCATATTTCTTTCCTCTATAACTTAATCCGTGTTTTCCAATAAGTTTTATAATGTCTATAATCACTTCTAATACTCGTCGTTTTTTCTTTATTTGCTGCTGTCTGATATTTAATGTAGATGAAAGAAGCAAATTGGAAACGTCCTTTTGATTCTTGCACATAAAGTGTGCTCTAACGAAATGTTTATGTTCACTGCTTACTTCATGCCCTGAATTCGTTGATAAATGTGCGAAAAGTCATTCATACCAAGAACAAATCGATTTTCGTGCTTTGCGTATACTAGACATACAGTACAAAACAACTTAAAAGTATTTTCATTGTATGTTAGCCAGTTCTTATGTGCCATTTTTCATTTTGAAGGCTTTTTCGCGATTAAAAAACTCAATTAAAGCTGGTTGTCTCGGATGAAATTAAAAAAAATGAATGTCGTACAAATTTGGCTCTTTAAAATAACTATCATAGTGACTATCAGTAATATTAATTGCGGATTGAAAGCTTGATTTTGCTTCGTTGGTTTTTGCAATGCTTTGAAAATTACACGAAGTTGTTAAAGCAGTAGACGTGGACACTTGGTTTTCACCTTCGTTTTGTATTCTTGTTTCCACTTGAGAACTTACGGATTCAGGAAACGAAACAATTTTTTTCCGATAATTCTTGAGATGGTTGCGGTTGACTAATAATAGAAGAAGAGGCTAGTTTTTCAAACATAAATTTAATGTTTTTTGACTTGTGTGCCTCAGCTTCCATTGCCTTCTTTCTCTTTTCGTGTAACTTCTCCGCTCCTCCTTTCAGTTTTTCTTTGTCCATTTTTTAATGATTTATTATATATATAATTTATTATAATACGGCGATAATGGATAAACTTAAACCATATTTTTATTAAATTCTTTTTACAAGTTTTGTTATCTTAATTACCTTAAGTCCGATTCGAATAATCAAGGTAAATAACACATGCAAAACACAAAGCACTTTAAGCTCTTACACAGTTTTATACGTTAAATTTCTGTGACTGAATGATTCCGTAGCCGTATGAAAACTAAATATTTCTAATCGCTGGTGGTACTTACCTACTTCTTTCTTTTTTAGTCAAAAATTGAATTTGTCCCTCTCATTTCATAAAATCGAATAGTAAGCAATTCATAGCGCGTGACGCGTGACTTATCTTAATTACCACAAAATAAACAAAACATAAAAGTTTGAGAGTTATTTATGGGCAGTCGGAAGAAGAAATATAAAAACTCAATTTTTTGCTGATTAATTATATAGGCAAATAATAGTGTAAAATACAGAAAAAAATGTACAAAAATCATACAAAAATTTGTTAAGAAAATGAAAAATTCATTCCGGTTCTTTATTTTCGGTAAGTACATGTTGATGAAGATAGGTTGGTAGATCACTTAGGGCCGGTTGCAGAAAGCAATGTTAAGTCTGGTGTTAGCTAACCCGACGTCAAAGTGAACAAAAACGAATCAAATCTCAAATGCTTATGGTAACTAATACATTAGTAAACAAAATTTGATGCGATTTTGTTCACTTTGACGCGACGTTAGCTGACACCAGACTTAACATTGCTTTCTGCAACCGGCCCTTAGACGTACTTTCAGCCACCGGCCCTGCGGGCCTCTGAAAAGCCGGCCCACCGGGAATTTTCCCGGTTCGTCTTATGGCCCATCCGCCCCTGATCGTGGCAGTAGGCTGACAATTCGGAGTGTTTGATGTTTTGTTTTATAATTATCGCTGTTCCACCATGCGCATTACCCGATGGATGCTTAGTACAGTAAACGCAATAGTTCGGTATTTTAATATAAGTTCTCTCAGTGCAGTGCGCTTCGGAAATTAACAGGATATCTATTTTATGTATTTGTAAAAAATATTTAAGTTCTTCTATGTGTTGGCTGAGGCCATTGGCGTTCCATAGTGCTAATGTAATTGCAATAGCCATTAAGCTAATTTGGCGACTACGGTAGTTAAAAAGGTTTAACATTATGCCTACTTGTTCAAGTAATTTTTTCATCATGTCTTTTAATTCGAGCATCTAATTTGATTGCTGATCATGGGTACTAGGAGCAGTTTGAGTAAAGTTACTTATGTCCTGCGAAGTTTGCGCAATACCTATTACCTGTTGGGAGTATAAGAGGCCAGGCTGAACCATTCTTGTGGGTGGTTTACTGTGATTGTTTCGCAAGGTTGGGTAGAGTTTTTGCTGGAGTTGTTTATACACAAAACAACCCTTATAATTGACGGGGTGATTACGCATTTCACATCATTACTTTTTTCTTTACGTAAGCCGTCTTCTGTTGAATGACTACCCGTACACTTGACGCATCTGGAGGGTTGGAAGCAGTAATTCTTGGTGTGTCCAAATCGTTGGCACTTGGAACATTTTGGAATTTCTCGTTTGGCTCGTACTGGTTCTAATTGTATGATACAGTTTTGGAGTTGTTTGATATTGTAGATTTCTTTGTTGTTCTCCTTGCTTTGTAGATCGATAAAGAATAGGGGTAATGGTAGTTTTGTCACTCGGTGTTTAAAGTTCCACACATTGACGACTGTGTGCCCAAGGGCGAGTAGTTCATTTTTTATTAACTCTACGCTAGTCGATGAATGTAGGTTTTTCAGGACTACTCGAAAATTCCTGTCTTTTTTTGGCTTGTAAGTGTGGAACTCTGTGCCTCGTTCCTGTAGGGCTTTAACGAAAGCTACATATTTCTCGCTAGTTTTTGGTTGTACTTTGACTTGCTCAGAGCTGAGCGTTTTTAATACGTAATTGTTAGATGCAATGTTTTCAAGCATTTCCGTTAGTGGTACAAAGATCGGTGGAGGTTTAGTTTCGTTTGTTTGGGTTTCATTTTGTTCATTTTGTTCATCTTCCATTGTTACATTTTCTGTCAATGATTCGTATCTATTTGAAGTGGACGCGGGATTACTTAACCATTAATGCGATTTAGATTGGTCCGTGTTAGTATCTGGGGTCGCTTCAGAAATTCTTAATCTTTTTATATTATTAGTTACTAATCGGTAGGTAGCGGTAACGGTGGAAATTGCGTGTTTATTGGTTGTTGCTGACTATAATATGATACGTTAGGTGTAGATAGTTGATTTTAATACATACTATTTTGCATTGGTATAGGTTGCGAGTACGCCCCTGGCTGTTGACCCATTTGGAATTGTGAAGTTTGATTGTAGGCTGTAGGCTGCTTCATGGATCCCATTTGCAGGTTTGTCTGATTTTGCGAAAACGCCATGTGATTGTGTGCAGTTGGGTTGTGGTCGATTGATAACCATTATAAATACACAAGTCAATAAGTAGATAGGCCTGGCGGCCTTCACTTCAAGTCGATTTCGATACCGCAGCGCTAGACACTTCTTTACGCTTCGGAAATCAGACGCGGACTACATCCAGTATAAAATAAACACTTTATTATTATCACTATGAGCCCTTTAAAACATCAGTGTTTTTTGTATGATTAACTTGATAAGAGGCTTCCACGAATGGGGCCTCCAGTCAATCCGCTGCGAATTCCGGTTCAATGGGATTGCCGGAAACTGCCACTTAATAACCCTAACTTGGGTTCAGTTAGTTGTTGGAGTGAAACAAGACTTAACAAACACGAGTATATTGAGTAACAACGATTACAAACGTCACTGATGGACCGATGGTTTTTTACAAAAGCTTCAACTGTTGTGACACGCTTGGATTGGCCACGCGAAAATAGCGAATTGCGCGTAACCGTAACACAAAACAACCTGGAAACGTCTTTACCAGGGAGTTAGAACGACCGCAACCCAGCACAAAGCATAGCTGAACTTGCTTCCTCGAAGTTCTGAATCTAACTCACGCTGAATTTACAACGAGCCGAACTCGCAAATTCATCAAGGAGGGGCAAGCTCAAACACTATTGGCTGAGGCGACCCTGCGTAGCCAATCGGAGCGTCGCACGTAGGAATAAGTACTTATTCTAAGAATCTTAATGCTAAGCTCTCTCAATGAGGCAATTGAACGAAATCCATAAACCCATGATTCCCAAATATGCTAAGTCGGCTTAAGTTCTAGTAGAAAATGTATCCATCCGCTTAAAAGCCATTAAGGGAAGCTTACAAATTCCTTTCCAACATTAACAGAGGCAAACAAATACGGCAAGATGCAAATTTGGCTTTACCACGACCTTTGAATGAGATAGAACAGTTATGACTTGAATTACATGATTAATTATAATCAAAAAGGTTTTGATGCACGCATCTGTGTGAATCAAACAATCAGTGTCCCATAGAATATAAAACACTAGTGTTTTATAAACCCCGTAATACATTTGAAGAAGTCAGCATAAATATTTACATTTATTCGGAGCTTTACATAATCAGGGAATATGGTTTTAATAATAAATTGTGTAATAACATTTCCGATATATCCGTGCGCTTATATCAACTAACCAGCAAACTAATTATGTAGACACACAGAAGTTTATTAGAGCATTATAATTCGAAGAGCGCATAGTATTATTAGCAAAGTGGCAACTACAACAACGGAAACTAATTAGATTTTGTGCAACAATTAATAGAAGCGACCCTGCCGTAATAATATTTTATGAATACTGCGAGGTATAATATTGTTTCAATGGAAATGTATTTATCTCTAATGCTCCACAATTGCACTATAATTACTAATAAAGCGATTATTAAAGTGCAGATAACCAAAACGCAACTGGAATCTGCATTGTTCAAATATAATTTTTTTATACGCAAACAAAATTGTTAACTGCCGGTGTTGCGTGATAACTTGTGGTATAACTATATAAATAATATGAATAATAGTGCTGTCAATTCTGAAGATAATTCTATATTTTTGTTGTTTCTTACGTTACGATTATTGTTTTATATTACCACCCATGTGGAGTTGTGGAGATGTGGAGTTATTGTACTCCTACCATACAACTCCTCCATTAATCCATTCTACCGTTTATTTAAAATTCACTTTTTCTCCATCTCGTTAATTTATTCTTAAGTACGTACTCATTTTTATACACCAATTAGATAAATAAAATCATTTTATAAAAGGGTTTTTATTTTCAAATATTTATTTTTATCAAAAATAAGTTAGAATTTTTAGAATCAAAATTTTGTTGTTATTTTTAATACAGCAAGCGGTTGATAACGTACACACAGGATAATGAAAACATCGCGCTAATGTGCAAACACAAAATTGATACTATAGCATCAAACAGAACGCCCGATAGCGGAAACAATCTGTACAGTTCGATAACGTAAACAGTTCTTGGCGACGGCTAGTCGCGATTTATATAGGGGATTTCCCTTTGCAACACAGATTAGTCGCCGATTTATGAAGGGGATTCCCCTCTGCCACACAGCTGAGGCGATTGGATGGGTGTTTATGATGCGTTTGCATTTCATTTGAGTCATTGTTGAACATAGACGCTAATTTATACAGAATAAAATAGCAGCTTATTTTTCTTCTCATTAAAAATGTGTATTACTTTTTGTTGTCATAATATGTTTTTGTTTATCGTGTTATTAAATGTTTCTTGTGTGTTTATTAATAAAATCATGCTCGCTAATGTAAATATTTCGACAATGTGAACACACTTGATTTGAATTAGTTCATGTTATCGAGCATCTGCTGTACTATAATTCACCATAGAAATATATTTCACCCATTTTTTTAAATTAATGCCCCTGGATTACATATTAGTACAATTTATTAATTTTTGACGCATTGAATGACTTTTTCAAATAATTATTGGACTTTCGCTTCCCACCTTAATCCAAGCATTATTTAATCCATATTTTAGAACCTTTCTGTTTCTTAATCTGAATTATATAACTGAATTTGAATTCTAGTCAGCAAATTTACTAGGTAAACCTTTGAATAATTATGCTGTTCTTTTAATACTTAAATTCATCTTTGTATGTTTGTAATAATGAGGCATTTTTATCATTCTATAAATAATCTCATACCTAGGGATTAACTTTCATAAATAAACTAGCAGTCTTAAGATGCTACCATAACAATACATATTATTATTACTTTGGCTCATTTCCTTGGCATTGTTTCTTCCTGCTAAATTTCTTGAATCAGCTTATACATTTTTTTCTACATCATCTTCACGTTTTTTTTAACCAACTCTCCTCTTAACTAATATTCAGATGGACTTGTTTAGTTTTATGTAACTGCTAATGTTTCTAATATCTTTTTCTGTAGGCGGTTCCATGTCTTTCTAACTTTCTTCATCTACTATTTCTTCTTAGTCTTCTCGTGTTTCCCTTTTGCATCTATTTTCACAATATGTTGGTTTTCTCAAATTTTTGGTAAAAGTTTCTTATTTCCTTGTTTGTGTATTTATTTTCAAGCCCTTTTATCTTATTTGGAAGTTTTCTTTGCTAATCTGCATACTTATTTAACTTTCTTTCTTTGTTCTTGGTATCTCATACTATTTTCTTCTACATTCCCCCTTTGTGAGCGCTGTTGTACATTCTGCATTAGCCATCTGCTTTTATTCTTTGTTTTATTCACTTTTCAAATCTCTTTAGCTGGTATTAAAAACGTTCCTTTTTATCATCATCATCATCATCAGGAAGCAATTTGCGTCGACTGCTGGACATGTGCCTCTCGTAATCCTCTCCATGTTTGCCGTGCTTGTATTGTGTTTATTCTTTGTATTTCATTAGTCCACTTAGATGTAGACGATTTCTCCTGCAATATACGTCACTTAGTGGTCTCTACTCCAGAATTTTCTTTGTCCAAGGGTTGTCGGAGAATGGCGCCTCATGACCAGCCCAATTCCACTTTAAAGTTTGCGATACGTTGGGCAGCATCTGTCACTCCGGTCATTTCCCTTATTCTGTTATTGGGAATCCTGTCTCTAAGAAAAATACCTAACATTGACCGTTCCATTCCTCTCTGTACAATGTGCACTTTCCTCTTAATATGCATAATGGAGTATCTGAATTAATGATCTTGCGCAACTTCCCGAAGGTAGCCCAAGGCAAACCTATTCGTCTAGAAACTTCCACGGGTTTAGTTATCTCTTCGTATGGAAAGTTCGTGACCTAGGTATTTCTAAGAGCTCACTTGTTCTATGTTCGACCCATCTATCAAGATCTCCTCACTCATAACAAAATTTATCATTTACTGTGTGTTGTATTTTCTACAACAGTTACTAATTTTGCATTTTTAAATTTTTCGCTTATTTACTGGCTATATCTTCCTTGGATTGTTTATTTTGTAAGACCGCGTGCTCCTACTTAGAAGTGATCTGAGTCTGTCTCTGCTTTTCTGCAATTGAATGTCCATTATCTTGCTGGCATGATTTTTTTGTATCAGCACGCAATCTATTTGATTTACTGTTCTTCCATTAAGATCTAACCGTGTTCTTTTCTGGATCTCTTTTGGCTAGAGTTGGGTGCTTCGTATTGTTAGTTTAGTTTCTGCACCAAAGCCTGTCACAGTCTTCTTCCATTTTCATAACTTTTGGTGTGTTTGTTGTGTTTAACTATTTTTAATCCATGTATTTCCTTTTCTCCTATTTGTGAATTATTTTAATGTCTCTTTTTAGTAAGCTCTGATAAGATCTTCTTTTTCATTTTCGATTTTCATATTTATTATACTCAATTTGCTTTGCTTTCCTCCAATTTTAAGTAGCACATTCTGTCTGATATTAGTTTAAATTCCACCACAACTTGTTTAATACTTTTGTTTATTAACCAACCCGTACCAACTTTGGTGAAAATGTTTATGATCTGTTGAAACAGTTTGGCTATATGTACGCTTACAAGTAAATACATTAAAACGGAGAAACATTTGCCAAATACATATCAAGCCTTCGTTTATTGACGGCACCCTGGAGGTTATAATTAAACTGTAATTTCAACATTTCTCTAGCTTTATCCCTTCCTGTCTAAAGTTTGCAAAACGAAAATATCATGGGAATTCACCTTGAAACAATTTTATCCCATTTGATTGCCCACAAGCGAATAAAGTTCCGGAAAGGATTTAACCTGAGCAAAAAGTTTGAAAATTCTTGCTTATATAGAAGTTCCCTAATTTTTAGTGAAACTTCATAAGTTTTACACATCGATTTATGTAGCTACATAGGCAATATGCTAGTGCGTAACGGAGTTTAAATTCTCTATTTATTGCAATAGACCTTAAGTTAATATTATGTATTCGTACATATTGAGAAAGCAATATTAGGCCAAACTCTGGGGAAAGACATTTTAAAATAAAATTAGTAACGTATTAAATTTCATATCCAGGACCAAGCTCAAACATTTTTTCTATTGAAAAAAGATAAATGACAGCAGTGCCTTTGTCGCAACAGAAATGCCGAGTAGGAAGTGATTCCTGAAATATTGCCATTCTAATATTTATCGACTACCACGTCTCGACCATTTTATGTCTATGTCTTGCAGAAGCATGCCGACTATTTATTATGTCACTTTATATTTAGAAAAGCAACCTTGTTCACATATGTATAGTACAAGAAAGCCAGAATAAAATGCGATGAGCTTATCAATAAAACTGACGCAAATAAAGATTACAGTAAATTTGTTAACATACAACATACACCATTCTTTTTGCTTGCGTAAGTAATTCACCAATTCTTAACTCAATGTTCTAGAAGATGAAGAGGTACAATTTTAATAACATTTGGGGAAGTTTGTGTGACAAAAAGGAAAGAATTCTTGTCAACTCGAAACATATTGTGTAAATTGTAAACGTATTAAACAAGATGAGACGGTGCAAGCCCCTTATATACCTGTAGTACAGCAGGGTTAGCATGGAGCAATTTTTGATATGTGTTCTTTGAGGCATCGGCTTCTTAAGACACATTCAATATTAGTAATCTGTTGAGTTGGTACTTTCAATGGGGTATGGCCGTTATCATATTATGTTATACACATGAATGGGTTATATGTGTAACAACTTTGGCTAAAAATAATTATTGCAACGCCTAGAAGGAGGAAATCGATTTAAAATTGAGTCGGTGATCTACCAATACAGGTAACGAAAAGCGAGAATGAGGCAGAGAGCGCCGATGACGTAGCCTATTAAATTAAAAGTTGACGAAGGATAGAAATTTGCATCCGCATCTCCCGATAACTGTAAAACTGTCATTCAAATATATATTTTTCGAAGCGATGTTCAATGTCTATGTTTATAGCACCATTCGAAAACATAATGTGCAAATACCCAGTAAAAACAAATATTATGTAAAACAATAAAACGTTGCGTAGACCAAACATAAACAGTCTTTAATCTAGAATCAAGCTAAAGGTATTGCTGATTTATTTATTTATTTTCGCACTCAGCCAACAGCCGTTAGGCCAATTATAGGCGTCACTGTACATTTTATGGGGACTTCCAACCCCACTAACGACTGTCATGATGTTGTTATGACCGCCGGGACCAACTTTTTTCCGTGATAGCCGTACCACGAGGCGCCGAGAGATGCAGCCGTGGAACTCCCATCCAAGTTCCGACCAGAGAGAGCGTTGCTTAACTCTGCTGATTGAACGTGGACGCTTGTTCAAGCTACACCACCCAGGACCCTTAATAATATTAATAACCGTAATGAGGTCGACGACTAGGTGCTTTAATTTTAATTTCCACATCCAGTCAAACTTTCTTTGCCTAACTAATTCAGCGCTGTACGACCACAATCAGGAAATTACACTTCAACGAAGTTTAGTGCGTTCACTCGAGCCTCGAAGTTTCGATTCGCTTCAATTTTAAAAGCTGCCTACCTTATCTCTGGCTTCGGTATCGCAGTTTCCAGCGATTAACATCTCCATGATATCCGTATTTCCCCTTGACGATGCCCAGTGAATAGGAGCTCGGCCATACTGAAAAATAATTTAAAAGTAATCATGTAGGAAATTACATTAAATCTGACAGTTGCTACAGCGAATCATTTAAAATATCTGTTTTTTCGAAAAATTTATTAAATAAAAGTCGTTTGGTAAATTTAAACGCACATTTGTGTGACGTCTACATTTTTACTATCACTTTGTTGCTATGGCAACCTTTTTTAATAACAACCATACTTTATAAGCTTAATTTTCTTGTCTTTACAGTAGCATATCACATGTACGAGATGACACTAACCTATTATGTACAGGGACCGGCAGAAACATATTAAACATTTTATTTACATTTTTTTCTTTATACAGTGTAATAACAAAAAAACGAAAACATGAGTATCTTCACAACACCTGGGAGTTTATTTATTTAAATTTTTTTTTTTTTTTTTATTGAAAACATTTAAATATCGGGTGCCGGAGATGTCCACCTTCTTCTTCAGAACATTCATTAATACGTCGAACAAAATTTTGCATAACTTTTTCTGGTATATCTTGCGTAATACCGTTAATTTCGTGGAGCTTGCTGTGGCTTTTTATTACAAAGTGAACCAAATTCTCTAAACTTCTAAACCCATTGTCTTATTGTCAAGTACGATGGATCATCCTGCCACCTGTTGAATTGTCTCGTGAATGCACATTGCACAGTTATTATCGATTCGGTCCTAATAAATAACTCAACATAATAAGCTCGCTCTTGCACATTAAAACGCATTTTGACATATTACTTAAACATTAAAACAAAACTTCTGATCCTACTTAATGTAACGATATTCATCACATATGTATGGATAAAAACCTTAGTGGGATATCGCCCGTTAAAATGTTTAATATGTTTCTGCCGGTCCCTGAATAAAGTAAAATAATATTTTTAAAAATCGCAACTGTCAATAAAAATATTGATGGTATAGCAAGTACAATTGTCCAGCATAATTAAACTATCATCAGTAATATTAATTCACATACATTGTTACGAAGAAAAACAATTACTGCCTGCAAAATAATTAAATATTGCACACGGATAGCTCAAGTGAATAGGCGTGGTCTTAAACTAATAGCAATTGTTTATTTGCTACATTCAACTTAGCAAGCAAAACCAATATTTGTCATTAATAGGTGAGGCGCCACCATGTTGCTTTCATTGGTCTGTGTTGTGATGGGAAAGTTTCAACAAGGAGAAGCTTTCCACAAGACTTCGGGAACTGTGCATATTCGACACACGCAGTAGACCTACGTTGTCTTTAATTTTTGAAATGAGTTCACTTATATTTCTGGTCGAGCCCTTATCATGTTCATCTTTAATCTGAAATACCCTAAACGCGTGACGTCATGTCGCTTACGCCTTAATGAAAATACTTTTGATAGTTTGACTGCAAATCAGTCAAGGTTCCAAACAGCGATTAGCGCACCCACATGGGAATGAGCGCAACATTTAGGACCCTTAAGCAGACGGTAAGTAGAACCTTACTAGTATATATACATACAGTACAGGCACATAGACGATAATATATTCAAAAACATAGGTAATAAAGGGGTAAACTTAGCAGTCGTAATAAACGGAATAAAGGCCTGGCAGCAGAACTTCGGCTCGAATGGTAGTATTTTAACCTTTGTTGACGAGCGGAACCAGCCAGTTACAGCCGAAGAAACGAGTTGCAGGGTCGCTCTAAGTTAAATAAAAGCCTAAAGAGTTGAAGGTCGGCAAAGACAGCCAGCGAGAACTTTGGACTCTGAAAGGAACGGGACAGCAGTTGCAATTCAAAGTAGCGGTCGAAAATTCAGTTCGATGGTGAAATCTTGGAGTTCTACGATATCTCAACGAAACGAGAACTGGATTTCAAGTATTAATGCACTTGAAAAGTTTGTATTTCTCCGATAATAAATTTCTCCGTAAACAAAACCGACAAAGGAAAAATGGTTGGAAAATGCTTTCACACAGCTATCACATCGCACTCCTGAAAAGTCTAACAGCACCACTTGTTAACTAAACGACTGTTACCTGGCTCCTCAAAACGTGCGGTTTGCTCGGGGAAAAAACTCAACGCGTCTGCCTCACAGTCAGTATAAAACTCAGTGGCAGACGTCCGAAAATTTCGTAACACTATTCACAGCTATTCTTCGTCTTCTTCCTCTTATTATAGGCTAGTGGTTTGTTTTAACCACAAAGTGGTTTGATGTACCCTCTTTGCCCTTACGTCGGGTAGGTGGCTAGCCTTGTCCGTTGAAAGTGAGGAAAAGTTGCCTTGATTAGGGGTTAACGACTACCTCAGGTGTTAGCGTGGTAGCCGGGAAGCGTATGACTTTTAAAATCCTTATAGAGTTCGCCGGAATTCGAACCCGGGCCGGCCGCCTGAGAGGTGAGCATTTGCTTATTTTACAATATTAATTTCTGTTTTATTTCTTCTCTGTAATTTTTTCTACTTTTTGGGAAGTCGTAATTTTAAGTAGTATAATAATTATATCATTGATGGCTTGTCGCCATTATTGTTAGTTTTGAGCTGAATCTACGACTTACTTCAGTTGTGTACCTGTTAACTGTTTCACTTAGTCTCACCACCTAGTTGGTGATCTTCCTATTGACCGTTTCTCTTTTAGTCGTGCCCTGTATTGCCAATATTTCCAGTTCTCTATCATTATTTCGCATAATATGACCAAAATACTTTAGCATTCCTAAATTAACCCTACTGAAAATACACTTTCGCTTGATAAGTTGTTGTAATATGGATACCAAATATTCTGCCGTTTGTATTCATCTTCTTATTTCTACAACTTGGTATCTCTTCAGTTACTGTATGTTTGGCCTATTTATATTTGCTCTATCAAATATTATACTTTTGGTTTCAGTCTTGTTGATTTCAAAACCTACTTTCTGTCTCTATAATATGTGAACTAGAGAGTTTATTTCTTGTGTATCGGCAGTAATTAGAGTGATATCATCCATATAGCGGAGATTTTATTTTTTCTTCTACCTATTAAGAAGCGTCCTTCCCAATTTTCTGTTATCTTTCTTATCATATGTTCTCCGTATATATAAAAGAATTTGAAGGTGGCGGAAGCAGGGAGGACACATCCTTGCCATGTTTATTATAATATAGGTTCTTAAGTAGAGAAATGAGATGGTACAGAACTCCCATTTCATTCAATAATTTCCTTAAGTGCCCAAATTTCATTGAACAATAGCCTTTTAGTAGTCGATGAAGTGTATATACGCATAGGAGTGTTTAGTTTCTAGCATTCTGAATAAGTTCCCTATTCTTAAGATTTGTTCTCGTGTTCCTTTTCCCTTTATTCATTCCCTCTGTTCTACATGGATTTGATTTTCTAGGTAGACGTTCATTCAGTATGTGTTTAAATACTTCTCTAGTATGTGATAATAAAGATACTACTCTGTAGTTACCGCAATCTCTTGTTGATCCTCTATACGAATCGAGATGAAAAGTGATTCTCTCCATTCTTCAGACCATTTACATGTCGCCTAGATGTGGTTGCATAGTGTGTATAGTCTTGTAGCTTCCTCTTCTCCCATGACCTGTCCTATCACTTCAGTTGGTATTTGGCCTCCTTCAACGGTTTTTCCAGGATTCAGTTTTTATTACTTTTTCGACATCACTTTGCAAGATGTTTGTTTCTGTGTTATTTACTTCAAATTCATGTTAGTTCGTTTTTGTCGCAGAATAAGACTTCTTAATACCTTCGAGTTTCAAGTATTTTCTATATTTCTGTTGGTGTTCGTTAATAAGTACCAATTTATTTGCCTGAAATTTGCTTATTATGGTTCTTATTTTTCTAGAGGAATCTGTTGTTTCATATTTTTCTAAGTATATGTTTCTGACGTATTCATTTTTACACCTCTCTTTCAATAAATTGATATGTAGGTATCTCATCCAGTGTTATTTTTGTTTCACTTTGCCGGTTGAGATTCTGTTATTGTCTAGCTAATGCAGTTTTTAATGATTTTCCTTGTCATTTCTCGACATTTTTCGGCTTTTTGTTCCATATCCTTTGGAATGTTTCTTGGCAGTTTTCTGTCTTTTTAATTGTCATTCTTGGTAGATCTTACATTGGTTTGGTCATTTCAATTTTACTCTTAGTTCTGCTATAAGCAATTGATGCTCAGAGTCACATTATAATCCCGGATAGGTTCTTGCTGGTTTAATAGATGCGTTCTATCATGAGCGTGTCGTTATACAAGATGTTGAAAGAAACGTAACACACTTTAATGGATGATAGTAATCATTAAAATAAGATAAAAAGTTTCGATGAACATAAGTCTTAAGGAATCTACATCTCCGAAAAGAATGAAGATTATGCTCCTGAAGCAGCGAATTTCAATATTTAGCTTCGTTTTTGTATGCTGATTACAAATGATATAATCAATAATATATTTGAGTTGGCTGGTAGGTTGAGTCCATGTAAACTTGTAAATGTTTTTGTGTTCGTGAAATACATTAAGGATTTTCAAGACATACTCTCTGCACATGTATATCAATCGTTCACCATTATCATTAAGTAGGTACATCTTTGCCATATCTAACAACTATTTTGTCATTGAATTGTTTGCCAGTCCTAGCATTAATCTCTCCAATCAACATCATTTTCGTTCTTCTACTTACTCTATCGAGTTTATGCGTCAGATTTAAACCAAATAAGTTCTGTTAGGTAGATAGAAGGAAGGGACTTCAATGGCCTTTTAGGCTTCGGAACCTAACTTCGGCAGATTCTTTAGCACAGAATGATCTGAACAGTAAAGTCTAACGAAATCGGCCTAGTAATGTCGCCTTCTTCTTCTTAGTTTTAAATTTGTTCTTTTTTATTCAATGTGTGCCTTTAAGTTTTGTGGTTTTTTTAATATATAAATGTCCAACATTGACTCCATCTTTCCGGTGGACATCCTGGCGGTCTTCTAGAGATGGGTTTATGTATATTCTCTATTCTGGACAGTTTGTTCTCCCCCAGTTTGCTGTCAACTGTCTCCGTTTTACTCTTACCCATCGTACCGCATCTTGGATCCCAGTTGTCTCTCTGATATTACTACTCCCTACTCCATCCTTTACCGGTATTTCAGCTATGGTGCGTACTGTTTTCATGTGCTTGCTATGTAACAGTTGATTTGTTTTGGAAATTTCAGCCCATGTGTCTGCAGCATAGGTCAGAATTGCCTTGCTAGATGTTTTGTAGAAGACCTAAGCAGAGAATAAGGACATACATTCAAAAAATATATTGTAAGCCAAAGTAATGTGATTCAAAGCTTCCAAGAGCGGCTTGCACAATGTGCTTTCTCTTTTATTTTAATATTCCATTTATTAATCGTAATTTTCTTATTTGATCGGTTTATTATTTCGGTAGTTTGATTGATCACTGAAGTTATACCCTGACTAGGGGTAATTCACCTTCTAATACTTTGCTATATTACATATAGTATAAAAAGTATAAAAAATCTGCAGCTGAGATTTACATTTATTCAAGATTCTCTGAAATTGTGACCGCGATTGATTTATCACGAATCTTGAGGTAAGGAGAAAATTTTGCCGAGCGAATAATGCGGATCAGTTCATGGCCAGCAACGAAGGCTTCTGCTTCTACCTGGTGCGGTTTGAGAAGACCGATGGCGACGCATGTGACTATAGCGAAGGCTTGGACGCCGTGGAACACGTATTGGAGACAGAATGGTGGCGAGTACTTCGAGAACTCGCGAGGAAGATCGAAAGATTGAGAATGGGGCACGAATGAAATTTACATACCTACTAAGCCTGCCAAGTATGGACTAAAATGTTCTTTTAGGCTGGAAAATTTTATCGTAGCTGTTATAGTAAGAATCATAGATCCCATTTCATGAAGTAGGAATATTACTATGGATGGTGTACTAGTGTGGAAGTTGTAAGCCGACAATTGCGTGATCACCGTATCACCGATCTTTCCAAAAGAACCCAAGCAGTCCTATCTTTAGACATTCCAAAAAAATAATGCATTAGTTATTTCATCTATGAACTTCGATAAAATAAATACCTAATGGCAGTGGTAATAATAGAAAACCAGAAACGATTACTTTTTACAAAGGCACAAAGAGAAGTATCGATTACGTAGATAAGATAATTGCAACCTACACTGAAGCTAGAAATACAAGATGGTGACTTTAGTCACTTTCTTACGTATATTAAACGTAAGAGTAATTAACGCTTTCATTATTAACAAGTTCAACAATCCAGAATGAGAGTTTTCTGAAACCAGGACGTTTGATTTTACACAACTTGGTTACAAGATTGCTTCAAAGAAATATGGGATAACTCGTAAAAAGCAACCCCAGGCGTTAACCGCCACCTGTACCCCTTGTAAACATTGTAAAACAGAAAATCACATTGTTTTGTAAATTCTGTAAGTTGCATTATTATTCACCGATTGAACGAATAGCTAAATATTACAATCGATAGTCAGATTTGATACCGTTGCAATGAAAACCAATTTATAGTTTCAAGAAGAACTGAGAAATCGCGTTGGGCTATAAATTCTCTACTTTGCATGCAACCGAACTCAATAAAATATTCACTTTAAATCACAAAACGATAGCAATTCTAGCTGGAAAGTGTGCTGACTTTCCCAAAATAGAGCGCGTGTTAATATTTCATGCATTTATCGTAACGAATTTTTTAATACTTTACGAGCTTGAAAGGAACATTTGACTACATTAACAACACCACAATATATTATTAAATACTAAAAACGCAAGAGGCTTTTTCCAACTAAACTAAATTTTAAAGTAAAAGGGTGAAAGTGAAATAGCGGCTATGAGACGGCATAAAGCAATTTGCGGATAATTATTGATTAATTGAGTCTGTCACAACGACTTGTTTTACGACATAAAGTAATTATCTTAATTGACGGAAGCGTCTTGGCTCACAAATTAAGTTAATTAACCTGATATCTGTTCATAACTAGGTCATCCCAACTACTACAGTAGAGTTTTTTTTAAAGATGCTGGAAACCTTTAACCTTACGTCCATTGTATATTAGTTAAAATATTAATTTCCAACATTAGCGTTTTATATTCAAATTTACCGTTTATTTTGATTGCTGATTTCAAAATAAAATTAAAAGCGTTTCAAAGACAATGCAGAATATATTAAAAAGTGAAATGTAAAACCTCCTTCCTTCCCGAAGAACTATTAATACACCAAACCTTATGCAAATAATAACGTACTGGCTTCTTGCTTCTACATTTTTGTGTTAGAGGAATAAACTATTCCTTAAGTCCTGTTATGTTGGTCTTCCGTCTTTAATACGGGTTTGTTTTTCGACAAATTCTGCATTAAGGCAGACCTATAGTTAATACTCCAGGTAAAATTATTTTTCTAACTCTAATTGGATACATTAACTGTAATGGAAAACTAATAAGCGAACTAATTTAGACAATCTGCTGAAACTGACAAGTGTTCCATCTAACATGACTACGTGAGCGAGGTCTTCCTAAGGTAGGGTTGCTACTACCCAGAACAATTAATTCTAAACCAGCACAGAGCATAGTATAATATCTCATATGGTATTTACAAAAATTCTATATTATTACAGAATCATTCAAAATTTATAGTTTGGATTCCCCCTATGGACTATTTTTCCTATTACTGTCTTATTTCCTTGGATTTATTAACATTTAGTAACGTAACAGGCTGTGCTTTTAGAGTGAGAAAAGATAAATATTTTACAGTTAAAACAGAAAATGTAGTTGAAGAACGAAACTAAACTGATACCTTAAAATAGTGTAAAAGAGGGATTAAGTAGTGTTTTTATCAAAGCTTTGTGATATTTACCCCTTTGATGCTTCTTTTTTATAAGCATGCCACTGTTAGCACTCAAGGTGTGTATTTTAAATTTAAAAAAGATAATATTTTTCCTTGATATATTTTCCATTAATCACTTTTTTCTAGTTCTACGGCCCAATGGAAACCAGAATATATAATTTTTGTAATTTGAAGCATAGGTTCTCCAATGTTCAAATCAACTGCTTTCTCTTATAATTTCTATAATAAATCAAAATAGGAAGATACACTTTTGTTACATAACCAATACTACTTGAAGCAACAAAAAGAGCTCCAAAATGTTCAACAAAGAGTAACTAACTCAGTTGCATGTGTTCTGAATTAAAAACTAAGTATATTAAATTTTTTGTTGGTGGATTAGTTCACAGATAACACAGATGACAGCACCTGTTTGATGAGAGTTGGTTCATTTTTACCAACCATTTTTGTGATTTCCTTCCATTCTAATTTTATTGTTCTTATAGTGTTAAATTCGTGCATCATAAAATTGGAGTTATATATACAGTGTATGTGATATTCTCTGCAGTTAAAAGATAAAGCATGTTAACTGAGTAATAACTGTAAACGATAAAAAACAGCTGACACTAACTTGGTGAAAGTCAAAGCAAGTATCAGAAGTGCGATGCGTAGCAGTGACGAAGCGTTCTTTTTCGCCATCGTCAGTTTTTTTACCGGATAAATTCAAGCTTCCCAAATGTAATAATACTTGAAGAACAATTTACGTGCCGTTGAGTTATCGTATAACTTTCGATTTATATCAGAGATTTCCAGCATCGCATCAAATTGCTAATCACTGCTATGAGATGCTTTGAGTTGCAACTGTCGTCCCATTCTTTTTCGAGCTCGAAGTTGGATTAAAGTTCTCGCTAACTTTCTTTGTTTGGTGACCGCCAATTTATTAAGCTTACCCAGCCTCAGCCCATTTCTATGCCCAAAACTTGGTTGGTTTCATCCGTCAGCGCCCGAACCGAAAACCTGCTGTCTTGTTAATCTAGTTGTGCATGCGTATCATCGCCTATATTTTTGCATATCTTACCGCCTATGTGTTAGTTTTAAATGCACCTCCTTCTAAAATTCTACGCCCCATGCACTTAACGGATCTAAATTTAGGGTTCATCCTAATCTGGGCCGCTAATCGCTATTTGGAACCTGACTAACGTGCTCTCAGCCCATTAAACTATATTTTCTTTAAAGTGTAAGCGACGTAATGTCACGCGTATGGGATGTCTAAGATTAAAGATTAACTGGACACGGGCCCAGCCCACAGTTGACTTTCGAGAACTGCCTCTGCCCTTATGTGTATTTATTTTACCTTATAATTATAACTGTTTCATTTCCTGTGAATCAAAATGCAGTCCGCGTTTTTAAGAATCTAAGTATACTCGTTCCAAAAACGTACAGTTCCCGAAGTCTTTTCCTTCTTGGGCTTTATGTAATAATCACAGGCCGATGGAAACAACACGGTGGTGCGCTATTCAATAATAAATTTAATTTTTAATTTTATTGTACCTACTAAGTTCAGTGTCGCATATAACCACCTATAAGCCGTTCACGACCTTTTTGGGACAGAGTTGGCTATGATTTTTTCTTTTCATGTTGGACTAACTGATTCGATAATGTAGCGGATGCAATTTTTTTCTGTCAGTGTCTGTTCGACATTTCCGTGCCACCACATTGCCAGATTTATTATTTTAATATTCGTAAGAAAATAAATGATTTATCAAATGTGTAAAAATAATTTTGATTTCCGTCAAAGGAAAAGCCAAAATGCCCAAAATAATTTTGTAAAAAAAAATTTCCATTAAACGATGCTACTATTTAAAAAGGACAGACCCAATTTAAAAGAACGCGAGTTGATGTGGAGACTAGAGAATATCCGGCAACAATGTACCTATTCAGAAAATATAACCTTAAACTGAAAACAACCTAACCTAACACAAAAAGTGTCAATTTCCATGAGGGAGTTTAGTTGCAACAGAGGTTCTGCCAACAAAATTACTAGATGGTCATAGCCTCACCTGACCCAAAAAGATCGTGAACGGCTTATACTCTATCAGTTTAAGACTAATCCATTGAACTAGCCACTGTAATCGTTAATTTGTTGCAAGTAGTAAATGAGTTTATAGTGAAAAGGTAAAATATGGTGTATGCGTATATAAGATGCAACGACAATCGTAAAACAGCCAGTGCAATGAATCTTGACTTATAGCTCACTCGAAAGCAAGCACATGAAAGTATAATTCATAGGTTGGAGGCTAATTTGCAAATAAGTGGCTGTTTCAAACCAGCCCCAAGACACCGAAGAGATGTCGCTTATAATGTAGGATGCAGCTGACAAAGCTTTGTCCACTTAAAAAACAACAAAATGAAGTCATATAAACTGAAAATACTGCAAGGTTTAAACCACAGCGAATGATTAAGTAGAAAATGACTTCCGAGATTGGACCGTGTCATTATTGAAGTCGAAGAACTCAACGTTTCGCGTCACGCTGGTGTTAGGCGATGGCTGATGATGAAACGAGACCCGACTTGAGACAGCGCTGGTGCTCAGAGATGCAAGTTTTCACTAAACGTCCTGTTTCACCAATGTAGACAGCATTACAAGAGCAAGGGATTCAATAAACACCTTTAGAGGACATAGTGTTTAATTTCTTGAAAAGTAGCATATGTAGTAGAAAAAACTAATAATATTGAGAAGTGACAATGCATAGCAAATAAGATAGTGCCAGTATCAGAATCGAATTTCAATTAAAATTTGGCTACAAGTGTTCAGTTACACATAATGATGGTTGTACCCAACGGAATTTGATGGTTATTTTTGAACATGCCTTTAGTCCGTCAAACGAATGATTTCAAGATGATGGAGTACCGCTAAAACATTTCTGCTTAAGAAAGTTAGTAGATGTATTAACGAAAGTAAGTTGGAGACATCGGGCAGGAGATATTGAGAACCATTGACCACGTGCTGATCACAAACAACAAAGTCAAACAAGTAAACGATGCAAGGACATGTAGAGGGACGTACAAGAGGCACCTATGGTATGGAAGCAGCATCAAAAATATTTTAAGAAAACAAAAAAATTGCCACAAAAAATCTACTGGAACACGAGTAAGAAATAATTATGAAAAAATTTAAATAAAAGAATACCGAAAAGATGTGGAAAATCAACGGAAATCTATAAAAGGAGGAAAAAGCTGAGAAAAGAAGGAAAGTAATGTAATAATCAATGCGACGAAGCAACAACAACAAAAGTAATGCTACAATGAAATAGATACATATAAGAAGAAAGAAAAAGATAACAAAATTATGCAAGCAAAAGCAAGAAAATTGGTTAGACAAGAAATTTGAGGAAATATAAAATAAGGATAAAAACAGAAGAAGTACTAAAGTACAGCAAGAGAGGTGACGTCATAACAAAAAGTCCTGAAGTGCATGCGGTAACTACCGCAATTAATAGAACAAGGAATTACAAAGAACCACGAAGTGATAACATGGTGGCGAAATGATTGAAATACGGAGCTAGTAAATTGCAAGAAAAGATTCATCAAGTTGTACAAGTAATATGGAATAAGGATGCAATGCTATAGGAGTAGTAAGAAGGAATTATAGTATCCCTATCTAACACAGATGATACAGAAAAATTCATATATTACAAAGATATTCTCCTGTATCCTAAACAATAGAATAAAATAGCAGGCTGAAAACAATGAGTGTAATCCATATACAGATTCTTGAAAAAGAATACAATACTGACCTTTACATTATATGTGTTCACACATTATAAATGTGCTTTTGACTTAGTTGATAGACGAAGACTGTTTCAGGAACTAAAAGAACTTGGAATTCCAAAAATAAATTAAGTTTTTGAAATGACTGCAAGACATGCAGGAAGATCGTTTAATCTTGTCCTGAAGCGAACACTAAGATGCAAAAGTACTAAATCCAACAAAAATGCAATAAAAGCAAGCAATAGTATATGCGGAAGATCCAGTAGCAATAACGACGAAAAAGAAGAAATTAAAGAAAAAACAATGTAAATTAGAAACTGTAGAGAAGAGTTTGATAATCTCCTTAAACCTTTCCGTGACGTGTTTTGATTATATTTCTCGAAATGTAAAAAACAGCACAAAGAAAATTCCGCTAGCCTTTGAATCCACGCACCAGAGGGAGCTGCGTAATTCGTATCATCAAAATGTCTTCTCGTTTTGGGTAGTGAGGGATAGATTGTCAGGTGACCAGATGTAATCGAGCATGGACGTGCGATTGCGGAGTGTTATTTTGTCCGTAACCATAGCCATATCGGACTCCCAATTGTGCCTGTTGAGCAAATCATGACCTTGTCGGATATTTTAGTTCCCAGAACAGGCTGAGAAGATTAAGTTATGAGTGGAACTTCGCGTCAACCGGTAGTCGGATACATTCAAACGAACATCCTGCATCGTGTCTCGCTACACTATATCGTTGCGCAACCCTCTGGCTTCTTGAAAAGCTCTGAAAAAACTTTTCATTTAACGCGTGGTTGATATACTGGATGCCCGTAGATGCTCGTATATTCGAACAACCAGTGTCCATTCAAATAAACTTCTGGAAAAGCTCTAGCTACATAGCTTGTGTCACCTATCGAGCATGTGGTTTTGCTTCCGTTTCGAGTCACGGGTTCCTTTACGAAGCTCGCGGCAACATCACCATGGCTACCTAAGATTTTTATATCTATTCATCGACAATTTAAAAATGCATTCCAGCTAAGTCATTTATAGTTTATTATTATCTTGCATATGCGATTTACTATTAATTTGAAATGTCTTTTACGTAACTAGAGTCAGAATATTTTCCTGTGTAAATTATCGTTGATTTTTACAGGTGTTTAAAATAAGCTTGCGTTGTGAAATAAGGTTTGGAGCTGATCCCAGTTCAGCGCTCTGTGTCACGTGCCAATATTTGTTTACTGTCATTTTTCGCCGGGTCCTTTGCTGATAATGCGTTGGTAAAATTTTTAGGAATTGTTTCGAAACTTTTAAGTAGATTACAGCTGCTAAGCTGACCCAGCCAATGATTTATTATATACGTTATCTTAATAGCGTTTTTTGAAATTTCTTGCATTATTTTCATTTGTAAAGCGCAGGGCAGTTCCGCGTTTTAAGCAGATACGCAAACATTTCTAACAGTGCAAAAATAAGATAAGGTCCAAAATTCCAATTTGAGCACCGTCTATATTTTCCATGGCCAGGAGGTCTTTGATGGTACCTAGGCCTTTCCACTCCATCCTAGTGGTGAAGAAATAAAAAAAGTCCGTAATCTGGGACTGACGCAGCACCATATTTTCCATTACCAGGTGGTTTTCCTATTGAAATTTCCATTGCATTATCGGCTTCAACACAAGGTGGCGCCTAAATAATAACAAACGCATGTATTTACGTCTCAAAGTACAATTACTTTCACTTTGCAAGCGAACGTCTATTATTCGTCCAATTTAAGACTCCGCCGATAACGAGAGCTACTAAACACCCAATTTCCTTCAACAACCATGTTGAGTTTACTCACCGCGGCCCAAGTTATGCGTATTCTTCTAGTAATTTCTGCAGTTTGATTTTTTTTGTCAAGTGTAATCATATGTACTAGATATGTGTACGTTGTATGCATTACATTTCTCTACGCGTATACGTAATGTTTATAGATGCTCTATTCTATAGTGTTGTAACCTTTGCAGGACTCCGTCTGGTCGACTGGTCGATAGTTGCTGAATTTATTTGATAGTCTGTTGGTATGATTATTGTTGTCCGGACTTTATAGGAACGGGGTAGAAGAATTATTGGGCAGTAGTTATCTAGATTACATTCATCTTCTTTATGTATTAATATAACCCCTGCATTTTGCCATGAGTCTGAGATTATGCCATTCTGGATGCATTTGTTCATCGGAATTCTAATTGCGTCTAGAGTAGTCGTTTTTTTATTGTTATATTCTATTTGGTAATGCCGTCATTTCCAGAAGCTCTTCTATTTCTTATCTGAGTTAAGCCTTTTCAATTTCAGGCACGTTCAGTATTTTAAGGTTCCGGTTAGGGAGGGGCGCGTAACGTGAAAACAGTCGGGTCACGGCGGGTCCCGTCGTGAACGTGACTAATATTTGAAAATCGAAAAGTGAACGTTAGTGAGCATGAGTGAAAATTTACAAAGCGTAATTCATGTTTCATATTAATTGCACGTTAAATATTTAGTAATGAATAAAAGATTGCAGGCTGCCCCACCCACGCGCTGCCCTCCCATGTGAAAGATCTAGAGATAGAGCTGCGCATGCGCATCTGTATTGTGGTGTGAGTGTTGTGTGTACTGTGTACAGTCTATGGCATCCTGCCCGGGAATTAATAATTATTATTTCTATTCTAAGGTTCTATTTAAGGCAGCCGGGACGCACGGACAGAAGAAGTGCTCTGTAACTCATGTAGGAATAGCCCATTCGCTTGCAGTATCTCACGAAACGCTGAAATCGCATACGTAGCCGCCTGCCCTTCGAATTCGACTACCGGTAATATTTTTTTTATTTGAAGATTTATGTAATTTTTGAGAAACGTGATGATATTTTTACCCCTAGCTTAATTTGATTTTTAAAATTATTTTTAGTGTCGCAATGTCCACTTACGAGGGAAATTCTGGGTAAAGCCCGTTATAGATTTTATAGGTTTTAAATTTGAACATTCTGTTTTATCTGAATTTCAATTTGAAATAAAAGCTGCGGGTCACGTCGTGAGTGGCAGGTCACGCCGTGAACGAGAATAAATGTGAGCGTGCGTGAACGTGAGTGTTTAAAGCGAGCGTGAAACTTGCGTGACGTGAGTGAATACTCACTCACGCGCCCATCTCTTCGTGTCGCATCTAGAAAGCACACAAATATATGAAGTGTCAACGCCATACCTCTTTTCGTTTTTGAGATATTCTGTTCACAGAGAGACAGACACACAGACAAACAGATCAATGAACAAATACATGTTTTTGGGTTCAGGAGACTCTAAAACGTGAAGATCTGTGGAAAACTCAATTTCGAATTTTTGGGGTGAATCCAATACTTCCTTGACTGTTAAAGAAAGTAAAAATTTAAATAATAAAATACTTTACTTAGAAGATAGAAGCCTAGTCCACTCCACACAACTGAATGAAAAACATTCTCAAAGAGATGCTCCTAGAAGAAGACAGTTAAGGATCGCTAAGAAAATTTCATGTCCTTTTCAAGTATTTGAAAGAAATTACTATTTTCTTGTTTAATATTCAATTGTTTTTTGTACACCATATTTTCAAACGTAAAAACGTGGGTAACTGTGATTTTTTCAATTTTCCATAACTTTTAATAACGAAAATATTAGCTGGACTATGATTTGTATTATCATTTAAGATCAAGTAAAGAGTAAGCAATTCTAGGAACCTGAAAACTGATATTTTAATCACAAAACCGTATAAACATAAAATTTATTTTTTTAGAAGTTTTGAAGACAGACTTGCAAATGGGCGCAATGCATTTATAAGCTTAACAGTACAATATATTGTAGTGACAACAATGCACCAACAATGCACCACATTAAACAGCTAATATTTATGTAATAGCTTTACTTTTAGATAGTCCTTATTTAATTTTCAAATCAATTACGTACTTTGAATAATTATTTTAACTGAGTACTCTTATCAGGGTGGTTCGCCAATTTAGTTATCTGTTAATTGAATTTTCAATTGTATTTTAAAAATCTTTGACTACTAAATGGCATTTAATGTCAACTTGACTTCTACACCTTTTCAAACCAGGTATTGCCAATTATACTTTACATTGACACACATATCAATCAATTCACCTACGTAAGTACTGTATTAAGTTTATTTTTACACTTTCTTTTACTGATTGTTATTCAAAAAGCTTTTATAAATTCTTTACACAAACCTTAAAACTTCTCTAGCTTTCACTGTAAAAATCCAACCAACAACAGCTTCCGATGTCGACTCTCCGCCTACCGCTTATTCCCCAAACAGCAACAACTTTGATGGTCCGTCAACCCTCGAACTGCATATATCCTGTCAATAACTCCTACTGTTCTTAGAATCCAGTCCTGCTCCCTTTTAAAAGTCACCGTCACACCAATCGACTTCAGGTAAGTTTCAGTATTATGATGATCCAAATCTAACCTTGTTTATTCTGCAGATAGTCCGATGTCAGCAATACCCACAAAATTATCCAAATCAATCAGATAATTATGACAACCTCCTTTCAAATGCTTAACTTGTCTTCCATGCAACCAGTAATGTCAACAATGAATCCTTATTATGTCTTGTATGTATCAATAAATCCAAATCCCATTCACATACATTTGTTTATAGCCCCTTTTAATTTGCATTTACCAGACAATGATCCAAATTAAGGCATTAATTACACATTTTTTTATTTACCAAAATTCGTTATTTCAAAAATACATGTACATTTTTCATGAGTTGTTTCAGTAACTAATTAAATACAATTTTCATTCCTGTTAGATACAACTCTTATTGCACACTCAACCATCAAATTTGTATACTCAAATGTTATTTCATTATCAAAATACCTCACCCATTGTCTCAATTAAATTTCATTATTCATTTCAAAATTAACACCCAATTCTATCCAAACACTTCAAGATTTGATTGTAGTAATCTTCCAAATTTATTAGTTTTATATTTTTATCTTTCAACCACCTTTATTATATCACAACAATATACAAACTAAAATAAATTTCAATCAATTGCATTTCGCAGAATCTTTTAGAATATACATTTGGCTAGAATCTGCGTCTTACTTCACAATATTGATCTATTAAAAATAATTTAATTCACTAATTGGAAAAATATATTTCATATAAGAACGTTCTAATGAAGCAATTAACATAATTATTTGTACTCGAACACGTAATTACACTCTATTAATTAAAACCCGATTGGGAATTATGTGGATGTTCAGATATTTACTTTCACAACTTCAGCATAGAATCATGATCGCAGGTAGTGTATCAAAGGTCAAGCTTCATGTTCAATATGCGACCATTACTTTATACGCTAGAAGCTGATCTTTCGGAAAACCATCTAGAGATGAGAAATTGAGGAAAGTTGGCATTGGAACCGGTATAAACTCGTAATTAAAGCTGAGATTAACTAGAGCCTGCGTTCAATACAACGATAATGCGCCCACTTTAGTTTTATATCTGTAGGTACATTTAAATTTATGTAACACTATCACTCGGTACGTTTACTTAAGAGAAAACTGAGTTACGATTAAATTTAAGGATTCACATATTTATTTATATAAGATCCCATAAGTAGCAATATCGAACAGAACACTTAAGAAAATTAAAGTATAAAATGATTGACAAACAGTAATATCCAGGCATGCCAAGAGTAGTTGATCAACCCAAAATATTGAAAAAGATATTAATATTTTTAAAGATTTCATTTAACCTCCATTTGGAAGTTATTCGTTGATCTATAAATCCAAGCTCACGCACATGGACTAAAACAGAGATAAATCGTATAATTTAATAATTGCTTTCTTGTTTTTAAAAACCAACAATTATTTACTTTGCGTATGCTATAGAATAGTGCAGATTAAATGTTTAAAGATAAAATGAGCATGTTCGTAAAATGTCGTAGCTGACAGTCGACATTTTTTCGGTGTAGATTTTAATCACAACTTAAGTAGATCATTAATTTTGTCTGGATTTCCACAGGATTGTATGTGTATCTAATCTCAGTTAACACGCAAAGCAGGCTATGTTTCCTTTATGTGTGATCTACAGACCGTCAGCGTCCACAATTCAACTTGCTACCCCCGTCACTGAAAAAGATTCATATTATTGGTAATATTTGTGAATGCACTCCTGCGAGTTATTTCTGCAAGCATCGATTAGATTTGAATACGTCGGAAATGCAAGTTTTTAGTTCAGAAATTCACCGCGGCTACTTTTGGGCAATATTGACCCCAACATAATAAGTTAACGCTTCTAAAACCTCATTTTTACTTCCCTTGTCTAAAAGACGAAGGAAGTATTGTAATCGCAAAAAAATCACCTTTTGAGATGTCTTCAGATCTTCACGTTTCAGGGTCCCTAGATGACGAAAAACAGGTTTTCTTAATTCCGTCTGTCAGTCTGTTGCCCGTATAACTCAAAAAAAAAATTGTTGGAGAAAAACGATATTTTCATGCGGATTATATGTCTACCTGTTGGCGGTATATCTACCTGGCATAAATCCGAGAAAATTTCAGACAAATATATACAGAATGAGCGCCTTAAAAAATAAAATATTGTTTATTTTTTATTTAACTTAGCAATAAATAAGTACAAGTAATAATTTGTACATAGTGCAGGCTTTATTCTTACCAAAAATGGGCCCCAATAGATACAGAATAAATGTTGGACGATACAAAAAGGTGCAACAAATTAGTGCGTTACTTAATATAGCTGCAACGCAGGAATTCGAAGGGTCGGTGCACCGTAGCTCATGTATAAATAGCCCGTTTCCTTGCAATACCCCACAAAACGTTGGGGCTGCATACGCGGTCCGCCTGCCCTCCGAAGTCGACCACCGGTAACGTTTTTGTATTTGAAAATTTATTTAATTTATTAGAAACGTGAAGATATTTTTACTCCTAAGTTAATTTCATTTTTAAAATTATTTAATGTCACAATGTCGACAAGGGAAGTTCTGGGTAAAGCCTTTTACACATTTTTTTCTCTTAGATGTAGTCCATTACCGATCTTGCGTTTCCTCTATGGTGTTGCTATATAAATGTGTGTATTATTTTATATTTATAAAATCCGTTAGCAATTATTCTTAACTTGTGTTGTTTACGTAAGCTTATAAGTCGCTATCCGTTGTAATCTATAATGTCTTCCTTATATTTTCCCACTACTTTCCTATTATCACTCTTCCCCACTTTTGCATTAAAGTTTTTTAATATAATTATTTCTCTTTTTCCTCCATATTCCCTTCGGATTTCGTCATGTTTACTGTAAAATTCGTCTTTTTTTGTTGGGTGTTGCCTTGATTAGATGTATGTATTCCAAATATCGTCAGTCTATATCTACAGGTCTCAAAACTTACCTTTAAAATCTCTTGGCTTTTCTTGTCTTTTCAGTTTTTGTTTATCATTATGAAAACTCTTCTCTTTCCTCTCTGATGCTGCTCTAATACACTTCATATGTACACATACTGTCCAATTTCCTTAATACCTGTTTTTCTTTTTTGTTTTTGTTAGCTCGGTTATATCCACATCAGTCCTTCTCATTAATGCTAACGTTCTTGCTTGTTGTTTCCCAAAACAAAAAACGTTCGACATCCTTATACTGACATTGTATTTCCGTAGTTGTCTTCGATTTCTTTGAGTTTCGTCCGGCTTATCTATATTCACTGTTCCAGTAAATGCAAACTTTTACGAAGACCAGCGTGCTGGCTTTTTGCCTTAACCCTTGGCAGAAGTACCGGGTATTTTTTGTTTTGGAGTATTCTTCCCCTAGGTAAGTTATTCCCAAGATCTTTAACTACCCTTTGCTTGGATCCTCTGCTCTGCATTCACCTTTGTAGCTGACTCACTATATCTGACTAGTCTCACTTAGTTTAACCTGCCTGCAGGTTAATACAGTTTACCAGGATATACGTAAAGCACTACCTGAGGCCCGGGCACCTCACGAGGACCAGTGATTAGGACCACCTCTGTATGATCGCCCTAGTTGGAAAGTACTAGCACTGTAGCATGACCCCATACACCCCTTTGTTGTCAATCTTAGTTATGAAATATATCTACAGTGTCCAACATCTTTTTTTTATTTTTGCTTTTTGAAACGTATTTTTTATTATTAGTATCTCATTCGTTTCTTTATTTATATATTTTGTATTCTGTTCGTTTCTGCGGTTTCGTTCTTTATTTCCAGGTTTCTATTCTTTGCCTCTTTGCCCGGTGGACAGTCTCTTAAAAAGATTTGCCGTTCAAGTTTTTTGGGGTGAATACCTAACTTGGGTAGTTTTAGGGCCGGTTGCAGAAAGCAATGTTAAGTCTGGTGTTAGCTAACGCGACGTCAAAGTGAACAAAAACGAATCAAATCTCAAATGCTTATGGTAACTAATACATTAGTAAACAAAATTTGATGCGATTTTGTTCACTTTGACGCGATGTTAGCTAACACCAGACTTAACATTGCTTTCTGCAACCGGCCCTTAATATGTAATATAAAATAAAACCCTTTTGTAACATTATTTTCAAGTCTTTCACTGTCATTGTCATTATCTAACAAAGTCGAGATCAAGCCACCGTGCTCATTTGGTCCCCTGCAGTCTCCTGATGAACCCCAGGGGGCGAAATGTAGTGTTTTACCACAACAATGACACTGTCTCGCCCCTTTTTAAGGCATGGTACCTTAAAGGTAACTTCCAAGAACATTTGTAAGCTATTTAGTTGGGAACAGGATAAAATTATCCTTTAGGTTATCTGTACTCGAAGGTCTTTATGTTTCGTTAACCTTGTGGTTGTATTCGGATCCCGGTTGTGATCTTCTCTACAACATACATTTTCTTATTGTTGCAATATATTATTGCTGCTATACGACTTTTACTCTTTAGTAGTGAAGAAAACATTCTCAAGCTAACAGAAAAAATGAGGTTTTAGAAGCGTGAACTTATTATGTTGGGGTCAATATTGCCCAAAGTAGAGCGTAGTCAATTTCTGAACTAAAAACTGTAAGTGTTACAAAAGAATTTAACTCATTGGGAGGTTTAAATAAAAAGGATACATTAATCAAAAGGGTTGGATACTTTTACGATGTTACAATCTTCCATAATCGTTTCATGCGAGTTGAATGTCCGTCGTATTCAAATCTAATCGATGCTTGCAGGAATAACCCGCAGGACTGCATTCACAAATAATACCAATAATATGAACCCTTGTTAGTGATAGGTCATTATTAATGAAACAATGGAGGTTGCAAGTTAAATTGTAGACGCTGACGGTCTGTTGATCACACATAAAGGAAACAGCCTGCTTTGCGTGTTAACTGAGATTAGATACACATACAATCCTGTGGAAATGCAAACAAAATTAATGATCTACTTAAGTTGTGATTAAAATCTACACTGAAAAAAATGTCGACTATCAGCTACGACTGTTTACGAACATGCTCTTTTTATGTTTAAAAATTTAATCTGCACTAGGCTATAGCATACGCAAAGTAAATAATAGTTGGTTTTTAAGAACAAGAAAGCCACTATTCGATTCGACGATTTATCTGTTTTTGTTTTAGTCCATGTGCATTGTGCATGCGCTTGGGTTTATAGATCAACGAATAAATTCCAAATGGGGGTTAAATGAAACCTTTAAAAATATTAATAACTTTTTCAATATATTGGGTTGGTTAACTACACTTGGCGTACCTGGATATTACTGTTTGTCAATCATTTTATACTATTTTCGGAAGTGTTCTGTTTGATATTGCTACTTATGAGATCTTATATAAATAAATATGTAAATCATTAAGCCTTCTCTTAAGTAAACATACTGAGTGATTGTGTTACCCAAATTTGAATGTAGAGATATAAACCTAAAGTGCCAGCATTATCGTTGTAGTGAACGCAGGCTCTAGTTAATCTCAGCATTAATTACGAGTTTATACCGGTTCCAATGCCAACTTTACTCAATTTCTCATCTTTAGATGATTTTTCGAAAGAACAGCTTCTATTGGATAAGGTAATGGTCACACATTGAACATCAAACTTGACTTTTGATACCCTACCCAACTGTGATAATACTCCTATGCTGAAGTTGTTAAAGTAAATATCTGCAAATACATATAATTCGCATTCGGATTTTGAATTTCTTTCATTAATAGAGTGTAATTACGTGTAAGGGTACATTTAATTGTTTAAATTGCTTCATTAGAACGCTCCTACATGAAATATATTTTTTCAAGTAGTGAATTAAATTATTTTGATTAGATAAATATTGTGAACTATGGCGCAGATTCTAGCCAAATGCATGTTCTAAAAGATTATGCGAAATGCTATTAAAAGATAATTTGTTTATTTTGCACTGTTAGCCTATAAATGCATTGCTCATATAGGCAAGCTGTCTTGAAAAATTCGAAAAATATTAATGGTTTGGTGTTTATATGGGTTTGGTATTAAAATGCCAGTTTTCAGGTTTCTAGAATTGCTGACTTTCTACTTGATCTTCAATGATAATACAAATCATACTCCAGCTAATGTTTTAGCGATTAGAAGGTATGGAAAAATTGAAAGAAACACAGTTAAAACCAAAATCCAAACACTATATAATAACAACAAATCTAATCATACCACTAAACGGTCAGCATACTTTTTTAGAAGAACGACGCTACTACAAGGTGGCATAAGAATTCCATATTTTCTACTAATAATCGACAAAGTGTTAAAAAACGGAAAGAAGACAAAGAACTGCAGAATAGTAAAATGGAACTACTATATGCAGAAAGTATTTACTGCCCCTTTAGTTGAAGACTAAGGATTGAACTAATATTTAAAAAATACATCTTTTGACAAATAAATTGGAAAACACTTGGTGACACGGTTCAAGTCGTATGAATACATTTGGGTGGGCTGACAGTACCTGATATGTTTATCAACAAAAATATGTAGCGTATGTGGACAAAACATAAAATGAAAACTCTCACGTAAAAATTAACTTTGTATATAGTTCACTTTACTTCAATATTTTTCTTTTTACAGCAGCAGTGTTATTTTGCATTATCCGTTTGAATTGTTTCCACAATGAATCCTGCCATCAAAAGCTCGCTGTTTTGGTGTAACGGGAGGCCTGGAAAAGGCAGAACTTAAATTACAATTTTTATCCGACCGAATCTAGTCTGTCCATATGACGCCGAGCTTCGAAGGCACGTATGCAAATCATGTTGAATATAAGATTAGCTTCGGGAAACCATTTTATTTAAACATTCAAACTGTTAAGGCAGTTTTGAAATTTAGCAGATATGCACGGATTACAACTAGTTGCATAATCCGTATATGCAAATCTGGCCATCATCTACCTATGTGGGTATAGAATATACAACCAAAACATTATTTGGAAAAGCAGGATGTTGCCAGTTTAAGGTATTTATTTCACAATCTAATACCGACGCAAAGACGAACATTAATAGAGTTATATGTTCAATGATTTAATTTTGTTGTTGAGCATGTTTTAACCGGATATAATCGTGGCCACTAGAGTAAAAATCGAATTTTTGTAACTAAAATGCCTTTTAACGGCAAAAATGTTTGGGTAACAACATTTGTTTGTGTATCTTCTGCCTGCCGATAATCATTTATGGACAAATCAATTGAACGAAGATCCGGATGTATCGATGCTAATACGTGGCGATTTTAATTTAACAAATATTACTTGGATACAAAATGCTAATGTACAATTTTTAACGCCAATCAATTATACAGATCCGCGATCTATAAATTTTGTTGGTGTGGTTCCGATTTCTAGACTCCCTTAATACAATTCATATTTGAACCGCAATAATAGAGTACTTGATCTAGTTTTTACAAACACGAACAATAAGGTAACAGTGCTGAGAAGTCAACTTTATCTAGTATCAAAGGACTTACACCATCCTTCACTTGAGTTTACATTGAACTTTGAAATTGGCAATTCATTTAAAAAAGTATGTAGCTCTAGTAATTTTAATTTCTCTAAAGCAAATATCATATGAATCGATAAGGATCTTAGGTCAGCGGATTGGGATACTATTTTAAGCGATTCTGACGTAAATCCTGCAGTACAAGCCTTTCATTCTAAATTACATTCTTGAGTCGTGTGTACCCCAGATCACCAGAAAAAATAATAACAAATTCCGTCATTGGTATTGTCATTCCACAATCAAAATTATAAATGAAAAAAGAAATATCAGAAGCACGGAAACGTTATAATAATCCACTAGATTATTTAACTTTTCAAGGCCTAAAAAAGTTTCTTATAAATAAAGACTACAAAAGATGTATTGACCAGACCGAAGAAACATTACCCTAAATATTAGCAATTTTTTAGATTAAAAAAATCCCAACTTCCCTAGTACTCTCCTGACAATCAATCAATTGTTTCTGATGGTCCACTTAAAACAGAGTTGTTTTCATCATCTTTACTTTCCTCATCTAAAATACGAATGAAGTATTGTAATCGCGTAAAAATTACCTTCCGAGATTTCTTCAGATCTTCACGTTTCGGGGCTCCTAGATGACGAAAAACAGATTTTCTGAATATCGTCTGTTTGTCCGTTACCGGTATAACTCAAAATGTGTTTGTTGCGGGAAGTCTATATTTTGAATGTAGATTATATGCCTTCTTGACAGCAAACCGAGAAAATTTCGGTAAAATAAATGCAGAGTGTGCACTTTAAAAAAATACAATTCTGCCCATTTTTGCTTTAACTCAAGAACTATGAGTTAGAAAGTAATATTTTGCACATAGCTTAGGTTTTTATCCTTGACGAAAAAGAGCATATATTGGACCCAACATATACAGAGTGACAGCTTCTTAGGAAAATAAAATGTTGCCTATATTTGCTTTAACGGAGAGATAGACAATAGTAATAATTTCTAAATAGCTCAAGGTTTAGCGTTGTCGAAGATGAGACCCAAACTTTTACAGGATATATATTGTAAAAGAGACAAAAAGGGGCAACGATAAGTGCGTTGCGTTTAATGCAGCCGCGCGAGCTATTGTCAAACGTTAAAATTGTATTCACAGAAGCTGAAGTTCAAAAACTACCCATAGTTTTCTTTGATTTTAAAAATTGTTTTATGCCGAACGTTCATTTGCGAGAAAAGTTCGGAGTAATGCCCTTTACAGATTTTTTATATCTGGTATGAAGTGGATCCACAACCTGGAGAAAATAATGCTACTAATAACCCTATACCTTCCATACAATACTAAGACTTTGCTGGTAATCTGATTAATTCTCTTATGTTTTACAACTGGCTTTGAGCAATAAATGTAAACAAGGAAGCTGGAATTGATAATATTCCACCACTTCTATTAAAACGTTGCTGCAAGGGTATGACACATCCCCTTTCTATTTTATTTTAAAAATTGCTAGCTACTATTGTCTTACCAATGTATTGGAAAAAATAAATTGTTGTTGCAGTATATACATCTGGAGACCTTTCATAATTTGCGCATTATAGGTCAATTTCTAAGCTTTCCGCTATACCTAAACTTTTTGATACAATAGTATACGATCATCTTTATTTTCCATATAACATAATTATTCCTCAACAACATGTTTTTTTAAGAATAGATCAATTGTTACTTTATTCCAATTACATTCTAAAATTTATGGCAACTTGTTTTCAGGAAGATTCCGCGTATATCGAGTTTATGGTTCTTGTAGAACCTTTGCTTCTTTCACAACGGCCTTCCAACTGTTTCTGTCACTTGTCAATTGCCCGAGCGGGACAGTTTCTAACTTGTAGTTGATTTAAGCCACGTCATCTTTCTATCTGCCAAGTGGTCGGCTATTTAGGCGTCGTCCTTCTGGGTTGTTAGCAAAGACCTTCCTAGCTGTCCTTGTCTAAGGCATTCTCCACACATGCACTAGCCATCCAATCTGTCTGTTTAGCCACCCTACTAAATCTTGACTATTATTTAGGTTTCTTACTTCGTGGTCGCCATGAGTTCATCTTTCTATCAAACACGGGCCCAAAAATTGCTCATAGGATCCTCCTTACAAAACTGTTTATCAGTTCTTTATTTCTCTTGGTCAGCGTCCAACAATCACATGCGAGACACACTATTGGCCTGGTGAGACATGTACAGGGTGTCGCAGAACTCCCTTCCCATAGAAAACAAGCCTGTGCCGACAGCAAGAAAGGCTGCAAGAAAGCAAAACTAAATTTTCTACTACCCCAAATAACTGTGTTATAGAGTTTTCAATTGCACCAATCCCAGAAGCTCGGCCCTCAGGTATTACTGAAAATCCGACAAGTTGCTAGACAGCAAAAATAAATACTGACTTCGCAAAAATCAAAGCAGCAACTGTGGTAGACTAGATTTATTGATAGGAGATTTTAATAAAACGAATAATCGCAAATTCCTGGCAACGCAAAATTGAGATAATCCTATTTTAATGCTGTTAAGCCCTGATTAATTAACTTTAACATGTTTTTTCTCGGTTATCGCTTGATATATGACTTTTTTCTTCAAAATACCGATTGATACATTCGCCCGAATACCCCCATTTCTCTCTGGGGAGGCAGTTCTAGGACACCCTGTATATAGCTCTATTTTACACTTTCTGGACACATATCTTAATTTCATAATGTTTTATGGACTATAAAAGCACCGACTTCCGGCAGTAATTCGAATTACTACCTCTTTATTTATATCATTATTTTCAGCTGCTGTAGTTTCAAGATAATTGAACTCATGTACCACTTGAACTCGCTTTTCTACTATAGTCACCACTCCACTGCAGTTGCATTCCACGTTACGTTCTCATGAACTTAGTTTTATTCTTATTTATTGTGAGACCACTCAGTTGACCAATAGATTCTATTTCACTATATATTTCTCCTATGTCTTCCTTTCTTCTACCAAGGATGGAAGCATCGTCCGCAAAGGCCCTGATTTAGCTTTGTCTTATTGCCACCTGGATTGATATTAACACCTATTATTATCCTCTCCAATACTAAATTGAACAACATGGATGATAGAACATCTCCTTGATTCAGACCTTGTTTGACTTACAATTTGTTTAAAAGTTTGTTTCCAATCTTACATTTGCATTTCATTCCAGTTATTGTAGCTTTTATCGATCGTATATATTTATTAGGTATTGCAAACTGTGGTGATGTTTTCCAAATTTCAATATGGTGTATGCTATCGTATGCTTGCTTATAATCAACATATAGTTGGAGGATGTCGACATTGAATTCCCAACACTTTTCTATTTGTTTGAGAGTAAAAATTTTATCAATAGTTGATCGTTCTTTTCGAAAACCTGCTTGATATTGGCCGATTATGTATTCTGATAACGGTGTCATTCCTGCGTTTATAATATGCGTGAATGCCTTACATGTACCATTCAGTAAGCATATGCCGCTATAGTTGCTGCACTATAGCTTCTTTCCTTTTTAAAGATTGAGCATAAAATCCCTTATTTCCAGGCAGCACTTTTGTTTCCCAAATTTTGACAACTAATTTATGTCTAGCTCTTATAAGGCTTCGGGTATATTACAGTAACGGTTCAGCCAGTGTTCCGTCTATACATTGTCAGGATATTTTTAAAGTGTACTAACGTACCGTTAATTAGACTATTTTCTAAATTACGACCCCACTTGTATATAGTTTTTTATATTGTTCCGCTTGTTAAGTTAAGCATCTCAAATTTTATGCAGGCATTGGCTTTATGCCGTTACGCAGATGTGTTATCGCATCGGTCTGTCTCGTCGCACAAGTGTACATTTATGGCCTCGCGGCAGTCAGGACCTTGTTGTTCCTGGCATGAATTTAAAACGCAAGGCTATGAGTGCGAGAGATAGAATGGATGGTTTCACTCGTTTTCGTCGGGCCGGTGCACAGTTGAATTAGCCCCTTCCCGTCTCTTCTCGGCTGCGGCGTCGCTTCAGCGGCAGTCGGGCATAGACCTTGGTGGTAACTGCAAGCAGTTTTTGGAGTGTGGCTTTTCGCCGCCCTCTGCGGCCTCGTGTCGTGGGGGCGGCGTCTTTTCCTATTGATAAAGTTTTACAAAGTGAGTCCTGTTTTGGTGTTGTGTGTTCTGGAGCTTAAAGCGAGTCAGTCGGTCGCAAAGTGTTTGTTCTTTGTCGATATGCCAGTCACTTTTTCTGTGTCGTCGTATGGGCCGTCGTGCCATTAACCACTTATGTGTAGGTGGAATCAAATTGAGAGCATTTATCCCTGGTCGATTATTCTGGTCGCATCGTTATCTTCTGGTTAGGAAACTGAGGGAGTACACCATCAACGCCTACGCTTTGCCCCTTTTCGCAGACTTTGAGACAATGGCCGAACCGCAAGCTAGACGCCGCTTCGATCGCCACAGGTGAAGTTATGTGATAGTATTTCTACTAGGCCTAAGCTTTCCGCGCTAATCATAAGCATGCACTATCTAAAGTTTGTTATATCACCCCTTTTTTATTAAGCAGTGCAAATACAGTCTCAATGTACAGGGCCTTATGCAGGAGCGTCACCTTTGCGTACTAATCATCTTTGTGCATTAACTAACGGTTGTTTTTAACACCCCCTTTTTCGTTACGCTTTGCGTACTAGTAGTAGGTAGTAGTATTTTCGGGGAGACTCATGTCTGGCAAGTAAGCCTTCATAGGCTCTTTTTGCCAACTCAATGGATAAGTTCTAGGCATGCAAAGTACCAGGTACCTTAGCCCTACTTAGAATTTTGCCGAGACTAAGGAGTTCCAACCTTAGCAAGAAATCTGTTACATCACTTCCGAATGATAGCATTCTGTAGAAGCTTTCATCCGCATTTTTTTATTTTTAGAAACCTCACCGGATCGGGGATTGAACTCGCGACCCTTAGATCAGTAGCCAGAATGCTTACCACTGAGCTATGGAGCCCGGCGCTTTGTGTACTAACTAATGTTTGTGTACCTTATTTGTGTACCGTATGTGTTTGAAGAACAATAGACCTATTTGTTAAACGCTTCCGCTGCATTTTCTTTGTGTTGCATGTCGAGTTTCAGTGTAAGCAATCTGCAGTGTCGTCGCCCGATTGGCGGCTGGTGTAAGATTGGTGTAAAGCGGATCCTGGACGAATTTGCGAACGTCAAGGTAGGTTCGAATGCTCCAAATGCCGGTTCCGAGGAGTCCCAATGTTGCACCCATACTCTACCCCGTTTGGCTGTCGGGTTTCTGCCAAGTGTAAAATTAAAAGGTAGATTCACTTGCTTTCCGGTTTCTCAGTGAGTTTACCTGTGCATTCTCGTTTATCATGATGGAATTATGGTGGTACTCAATCTATTTAGATCTGTTTACCGTTCATTAGGCCGTTGCTCTTGTGTTATCTCGTGTTGGACCACCCCTCGCTTCACTGCAGCCTAGTCGGCACTCTTGTTATGGGCTGGGCAGCGTATAATATTCCCGATTTTGTAAGACATCGCACGCGCTAGTTGTCTAGCTTTTTCGTGGCTTTTCGTAAATACCGTTATGAGATGGAGCGTTGTCGGAAATATCGTGGTAGCCCGTAACAACCTGGAGATTTATTTTATTTCATCTTTCGTATAGCCCCTTCAACTTCTTTATAGGTTGGAGCTTCTACTACTTCTTCATTTTTTTGATCGACCTTTCCCGCTTATGGATATTCCTCACCTATTTCATGTTGTACGTTATTTTCTCGATTGAGTAATTCATTGAAGTGTTGGGCCCACCTTTACAGTATGTCTTCGACGTTGCATAATAGTGTTCACTCTTCACAGAAATTACTTCGTAGTTGGAAGCCCTTCCTTATTTCATTTGTATCGAGAGATTAAAAAAACTGATCATCAGCGGACCGTGGAAATTCAACGTATGAATAATATGTTGGTGACACTGTAAGTCTATGCCAAATTCGAGGTTATCTGGTTAGTTTTTGCCTCAGTTTTGACACAGACTTGTTTGGTTTTCGTGGTGGTGGTTCTCGATTTCTTGCACCTTTTAGTGCATGAACTACTTTTTTTTTGTCTGAGTATTCTGCTGGTCTTATTTATTTCTTCGCCATATTTGGCTATTTTGTTTCGTCTACTTATCTACAGCACTTCTTTCCTTGCTTTTCTGCAATTTTCTACAGCTTCCTTATACTCCTTACTTCATCATACTTTCCTTCTGCGCCTAGTTTGTTTGCCAATACTTTCTTGTACTACTTCAGTGACGATTTTCTCAATTGCTTTCCAATGTGTTTCTATATCTGTGCTCTCGTCCATATTTATCCGATTTTCTTCCAGTGTCGTATCCATTAAGGACTTTCTAGAGATCGTATGTCTGATTTTTGCTTTAATTAGGAAGTGGTCCGAGTCACAGTATTTGGTTTCTTGTATCCATAAGACTGGATGCGTGCCTGCCATCAATGAAAACATGGTCGATCTGTTTGTAAGTTTTTCTATCTAGTAATACACAGGTCACTTAACCGATAGTTTTATGTAGAAAAATGGTTCCACTAATTACTGTGCTATTGGAGGTGGCAAAATCTATTAAGCGTTGCCCATTGTCATTACTGATATTATGTAGACTGTGTATTCCGATAGCAGCATTATTTGTATGGTCTTGTATGCCTACTTCAGTATTGAAATTGCCAAGGATATTCTTCATGTTCTGGCCACTGTCTTGGTACGTTGTATTTTCCAGTACACTGTAGAGGAAGTCTTTCTGAGCATCCTCCTTTTGTTAGTACACTACCTTCCCTGGAAAAAATACTAGAAATGGTTGTATATTATCAGTTATTAGAATATATTGAAGAAAATTGCATTTTAATTTATAATCAGTCAGATTTTAGTAAAGACCATTCTTATGAATCGGCACTTCAACTCACAGTCAATACCTTGAAGACGGCTATTGATAAAAATGAATATGTTGTAACAGTGTTTCTTGACCTTAAGAGGGCCTTTGAAACCATAAATAGAGATATTCTTTTGTCAAAGTTATATCAGTATGGTATTAGAGGAAAGGTATATGAATGGCTTGAGGAACAGAAAACAAAAAATAAGGATTAGAAATGTAATATCTGAAGAACTATAAATTAACCTGGGGGTACCGCAAGGAAGTGTGTTAGGTCCGTTGTTCTTTATATGTTAATTAAATGATATTAATTTATTTGTTAATTGCGATTTTTTAAGTTTGTTTGCTGACGATACAATGTTGGCATGCAGTGATAAAGATATTGGAGTGTCGGTTCAGAAAATGAATATTGTATTAGAAAGTGTATCTAAATATTTAAAATGTAATAAATTAAAATTAAATGTTTCGAGAACAAAGCGAATTTATCAATAAATAACGAATAGATGGAAATTGTAACATCAGTTAAATATCTTGGTTTCATGTTAGATAATGTGTTAAATTTTGAATAGCATTTTGATTATCTTGTTAAGAAAATCTCAAAAAAGTTATTTTTTTACTGAAAAACTGTAAAAAATCTGTCAAACAATTCCAAAACTACTGTATACAGAACTATTATATTACCTCACTTTGATTATTGTGCATCTTCATTACATCATTCATTCATTCATGATCTATAGCCTCTTTTACCATCAATTTAATTTAAATAAATTGTCACAATTACAAAAATTACAAAATCGTGGGATGAGAATCATTTTTTAACATGTAACCGATTAACACAAGTGGTAGTTATGTTAGATGCTTTACATTGGATATCAGTTTCGCAAAGGATTTATTTGTTAACTATGACATTTCTATATAAAATATTGAATAATCAGGCTCCACCATATTAAAAAGAATTGTATCATGTTATTATAACGTTCATGGACATGATGCTAGAGGTTTGGCTAATATTTTATTCCTCAATCAAATTATCGTTCTACAATGAACTCTTTATTAATTAAAAGGGTGGATATGTATAAAAAATTACCACAAGCAATTAAAGGAAGCAGATCAGGTAGAGTTTTTAAAAGCAAACTATTGTTATATGTATATACAAAATAAAAATATTCTGTAAAATTAAAATTATTCTATAAAATGTTAATGTATCTTTTTTTCCGCATGAATTACTATATTTTTCATATTATTATTTTGTTAATAGTTGTTTGTACTAATATATATGTAATTATGAAATTATTATTGTAAATTATAGGTTGTACTTTGATTTTGTATATAATAGGATTCCTATTTAAATAAATACTGTAATTATTATTATTATGATTATTATTACTATTTTATTATTTTTTTCGGTTCGGGCGTGCACACATGTCATTATAGTATTTTCGTATAAACGTTTCAGTTTTAATTTGCACAACGTCTCATTTATGGGAAGTAAGTCGAGAACATTATTTAAAATCTTGTTGTTCACCAAGAATCCAGTGCCAAATTCGTGTTTTGCCTGATTTGATCCAGTGTAGAATAGGGTGTATGTATTTTCTTGCAGAATATCCTTTCCAAGCCTTCAATAACATTTGGTAATACGCTAGGACGGTGTAGACTTAGTACATTCCAGGATCCTGTAATCAAGTTCTTTTTCCGTTGCAAGAGTCGTTTCCGTTTATTCAGTCCATCATTCTGAGGCTATTGCTTAGTTTAAACAACAATGTTTTTTATGTTCTATGTTTATCTGGGCTTGGAACCAGCAGGAAGTCACTATATAGTGTTCCCCTGGCAGAGTTCGACTTCAGTAGAGCATTTTTTAAAGTAAATTATAATGTTTTGATTAAAAAACTATATGGAGTTCTTCTGAGGTGGATGTGCTCCTATATTTGAAATTGCGCTCACAGGAGATCGCAATTAATGGCTCTTTCAAATTTTTTCAGACTTCTCCTGGTGTCCCACAAGGTTCTCATCTCGGGCCATTATTATTTATATTATATATTAATTATATTCACCTTTGTTTTAAATATAATGATTTTTATTATACGCAGACGATTTAAAAATATTTCTCGAGATAATAATTAAAACGGGATGTCAAAAACTTATTTTAGATCTTCAAAGACTTGATAACTATTGCATTACTAACAAATTAACTTAAATTGTTCAGCAACTTCAAGGCTATTCTGTAAAGGGATTTACTCACAACTGCCCTATCAAGTAGAAGTTTTAACACTAACTATTTTGAAAAATCAAAGGCAACTAGAGGTAAAAATATCTTAACTAACCTAATAATACTGAAACAATAAAAAGAAACATTTAACAAATTATAATAAAATTTCAGACGAAATTCGAACTCAACGCGATTTCAGCACCTACGAAAGGAATTTTAACAAGAAGCAAGCAGGCCGCGCATAGCGCATCCCTCGAACCCATCTTGGCATGGAGCTATGTCTTGTATCGTCGCGCTGTTACTGTATTAAATTGAACAAGCTTCTTGTTGCTTACTTTTAGTTTTTTACAACATCTGGTGTGTTCCATTTTTGAAAGGGTAAAGCCTGGGCTATGTACAAATTATTACTTTTATCTATTCCTCAGTTGAAGCAAAAATATATAAAGTTATATTTTTAGAGGTGCTCACCCTGTATTTATCGGGGTCATGTCAGGTAGACATATAATCCGCATGAAAATATCGTTTTTCTCCAACAAATATTTTTTTGAGTTATACGGGCAACAGACTGACAGACGGATTTAAGAAAACATGCTTTTCGTCATCTAGGGACCCTTTAACAAGTACAATACTTCCTTCGTCTTTTTGACGAGTGAAGTAAAAAATTTAAATAAAATGTATAACCTATTTAACAAGAAAGAGCTTCAACACATACAATAACGATTTTCCTTCCTGTAAATATCTCCAGTTTCTAATTCTAAAAAACAGATCGTTACTGATGTCATAATTTTTTGTAAAATGTTAAAATCACAAATAGATTCCCCACCTTGCCACCTTTATTAAATCTGATAAATGTACATATTCCAAATCGTCATTTAAGAAACAACTCACCTTTTCAGCAATGTTAGAAGAAATTTCAGTTTGAATTGACCACTGAACAAAATGTCTCGTACATTAAGTCTGCTCAACGATGAGATATTTTTAAAGACGATTGGACGTATGGTAAACTAACGGGTTTGCATTTTCTTTCCCTTCATCTGTTACATTGGTTTTGCTTTTGTTTACTATTTGATGTTACTTTACGGGGTATATCCTGTGTGCAACTATATATGTAAATAAATAAACATTATCAAAGACTATTTCTTTGGGTAATAAGACATTTTGCTGAATTTTGATGATCTCAATTCTTTAAACAACTTTACGAGGAAAAGAGACTGCGCGAGATAAAAACTGTCAAATCTTTACATTGCTTTTGGTTTCTCATAGCCTACTATACTGATGGTGGGATGTGAGTTAGTGGTAGTGCCTCTAGTACTGGACCAAAGTTGTGGGTCCCATTCTCAGCAATACAGACAAAAACATTTAGTGCATATTAAACTACAATTCGGATTTGGCAACCGTTAGATTTTAGCCTCCTCGAACAAAACAAGTTCAAGCCATTGCAGTGGAAATGTAATAAAAAAGCTGATAGCAACTGGTATCTCCATGTACAAAAAAGGTGTCGTTCTCAGTTTTCAACTTTTTGTGATGCAACTTTTAAAGTAATTTAAGTGTTTTCATATTCTGTTGTTTAAATTTTTATAGGTGAGATAAATGAATAAGCATACTAACTGTTTTACTCGGCCTACACTTATTTTATTTTATTAAAAAAAACTAAATTGATAATATGAAATTAAAAAACCGTGTGTCGAAATTTGTTTAGTGCCACCAAGATGTATTGCTCTGTTAATAATATCTTAATTATTTATCATGTATTATGTATTTCCAAAACGTTCATCAAACATCAGGAATTTCGAACTACTCACATTATTTCTGGAATTGATGTCGACGGGGTCTTTCAAAATTCGCCTCACACAATCGGTGTCATTTTTAATGACAGCTTCGTGGAGCAGGAGGTCGTTCCTTTGAATTTCAGCCCGTCGCTCCAACTCCTCTGGCGTGGACGTTGGAGAAGGACACCCCGGCCTCATGGCACAACCCTGTTCCACATTCATGGAAGAGAAACTCATAGTCACACTTAGAACAACCGAAAAAACTTTACACCTTTTACCGGTACCACTAACACGGACCTTCTGGCAGTATTCAAACGGCAGGCTTCGTTGTCGTTACAGTTTTGCGGTGTAAATCTTCAGCAAATGAAAATAACCAGCTGTGAGAGCTGGCCTGCGCCGAAAGTCCTCTTGCAGTCGGCGATCTGAGAGGCGGTGCAATCTTTGCAATTAAGAATATCTTAGTGTTTGAACAACTCGTTTCCTCCGCAATTATCAGCATTGCTACTCCTACACATCCTGCGCTCTTCCATTGTGACGAATTGTGTTGGTGTTAGACGGCTTCTTGCGATTTCAAAATATTTTTGGTCATCTTGTGGGTGAAGGTTATGCTGCCTGCAATCTCTGAAATTAAAGGAAATGCAATTAGCATTTGTTAATATGCCAGTTGTAGTTCAAATATGTTAATATTATAATTGACTTTATTGTTATACAGTACATACATAAAATATAAACACAGTAAATACAAAGAACGAAATTCGGAAGTTAATATTACTGGGCTCTTAAAAATTCAAACGAGCGGCCGCGTCAGGACCTATCGCGTGTAATTACAGATTGTACATATAGAAAAAAAATTTATATTTCAAGCATGATCACTATTTTGCTTCTGTCGTGCTCATCATTTACCACGCGTATTTCTGCCCATTGTGCTTGTGAAAATAAGTAAGCAGACTAATAAAATTTCATATAACCTTCAAAAATTAAAAAAAAAATAGAAATAATACTTATGTAAAAGTAAACATATAACACGCCTGATGTAAAATGGCTGTTGATTTAAGACCGCCATCGACATGCTGCAATTCCTAAGGTTTGTTCGATATAATTAAACTCTAAAAATAAAAATATGTTATTACACTTAAAAAAAGTTGATGAATTTTTCTGTCGATGAATTGTGTTTCGATAAATTGCATTTCGATTAGTAGTCCTTTCGATAAATTGTTGTTTCGATGAATTTCTTTTCGATTAATTGTATTCGATGACTTGTGTTTGACAACACGTCAAAAGATCGCAGCCAAAAGGTCGCGGTCAAAATGTCGCACGATAAATGATCGCATGCGATAAAAGATCGCATACGAAAATAACAATATACCTACTCATACACTGAGATTTAAAAAATCGTATATATTCATTATATCTCCAATTCCGTTTAATGTATTACACAGAAGATATATAAATTAACTTTATAGTTTCATAGTTAACAGAAAATTCAATAATTAGTTTTCAACAAAAATTGTTCCAGTAACTCTATATTGCACCGTAATGCAAACAGAACATACTTTCTAACTGAATTAAAAGTTGGGAAGCGTCTAGATACAGCAAAAGCTGGTTGGGGTTTCATTGTTACTTTCAATTGCTTTTACTTATAATTGTGTTTATTTCAAAACTTTCCGGTTATATTCGCATAATTGGATAAACACCAGCAACGTACTGTGTTATAAAATGCTAAAATGTAATTCTAATTTACTACACTTTCTTACACTACATTAATAAAACGAGAACATGTTTAAATTCAATGTTCAAGTCAGATTTGAAACAAAATGCTCAAGTATACTTGTAATAGAAAATCTGCAACTACATAGACTTCTCGAAATATTTGCGAATTCTAATGCCGTTAACCGCGATCAGTGGCTACAGCAAAAAAGATTTTATTTCCTCGCTAACTACATTTTGCAAGATTGTTTGATCAATCGATATTTAATATAAAGTAGAAAGTTTAGCGTAGGGTGGGTATTAAATATTTTAGGGAAGGTTGAGAAATGGGATAATTGAAAAAGAATGTCAGGGGCTATTAGTGCCTCCATTTCCATTCCTTTACTTTCACTATACATTTTTGGTAACAGTAAAAAATATAAGAGGCGGTGTCTAGGTTGAATCTGTAAAATGTACAGCCGTGTTTAAAGATGTGTTGTACAAGTTTAATGGTTGTTGTGTTTTTACTCAACAAACGCTCACACCCTCTCATAAACTAGGTAGAGGTAGGTGTATAATTTCAAAATTATTGTAGGTATAACACTTTTCTGAACTTTGTGAAATTAAATCATCTACACAAACCATTAAAAAATGCTGTACAACACTTTAATGTACAAGACTGTACTTTGCCAACTGCTACTACCGGTCGCCAGCTTTTCATTAATTATATGCACAAAATAACTCGTTATTGTGAATATTGCACTGGTATTTAGCCCTCTACTCAGCTCTGGTAGCAATGCAAAGAAGTAAGCAGCCTAGTTAGCAGAACATCTAAAAATCCCAACCAGAAGGAAGTTCTGCTAGCCACGGCATTTTTAAAAATAAAGGCAACCGGAGGACATTATGAACTGTTGAGAGCTTTGGTCGATCCAGGATCACAGGCATCATTTATAACCGAAGAAGTAGCGCAATTATTGACATTACCAAGAACAAAAATCCAAGCAGACATCAGAGGGCTAGAAAAAAGCGAAGCTGGGAAATCCAAAGGAAAGATTGAAGTAGAAATGAGACCACGATTTTCCAGCAACTTCCGAATGTATGGGGATCTGCTTATAATGGCAAGATTGACAGGGACGTTGCCAAGAAATACAATCGTGGAAAAGGAGAAGGACGCATGGGAACATTGCCTACTGGCCGATCCTACCTACAACATGCCAGGTCCAGTAGACATCCTGATAGGAGCCGATCTATACAAGGATATACTCCTAGAAGTGGTTAAGAAGACAAAACAAGGGATGATGGCGCAAAGGACAGAATTAGGATGGATCTTATCTGGGGCAGTAGAGGCAACAAAACAACCCAACATGAGAGTGGTGAGCATGGTATCTAACCTGGAAGAAGATCACCAACTCAGGAAATTCTGGGAGATAGAAGAGGTCTCAAGGTAGAAACCTATCTCTCAGGAAGATCAAGACTGTGAACAGCAGTTCGAGGAATCCCATTTTCGGAAGCAAGATGGGACCTATGTGGTAAAAATACCATTCAAGGAGGACCCAATTCATTTGGGCGAGTCACGGAGGAGAGCAGTTGCCAGAATGCTGCAAATGGAGAGACGATTCGAGACTAACAGAAACTTGGAATCCGGACACAACAACTTCATGAAGAAGTATCCTTCACTACGACCAAACTAAGGGTAGTCAACAGTCCCGCATCCAAAGCATCCACTGGGAGAAGTCCGAACCAGACGATGCATACAGAGTCAAGACTACAACGGAAGCAGGCTGACATCCGTCCACAATGGAGGAAGTACAAAGACAAGTATCCCGAGGTCAGCCGAGCAACCAATCCGAGAAGCATCACACCACAGGGGCGTGATACCATTTCGATGGCAACAAGATGTCCACGACCTACCCAATACAAGCTGGGGACATCTATTAATTACAACAGGGTCCGTCAGAAACATAACTACACTCCTCGGCATTTGCTTATGGTGCAAAATAAGCAATTTTATGGAGAAGCGCATGCAAGGTCAAGCAACGCCAGCAGAAACCCGACACCCGCAAGGACGAACTGCAGCTCAAACCGCTGCACTCGACGTCGGAAGCAACGCCCGCCAGTCACGAAGCATGCCGTGGACCGAACGTCTGACATGGACATGCATCTGCCGGACCGAAGAGCAACACAAACAAAAACTCAGCGCCGCCAAGACGACTTCAGTTTAGAACCCTTATACGCAACACCTCACGCCAAGGGAAACGTCCACGAAGCAACCCCTGCGCCTGACCGCACCAGCCCCGGCTGTCAGCAAGCGACCCGGCCAGAATGTTCAAACTATGTTTGATCATGGATTTTAAGTAAATAGTGTGAAATAAACTGCGACACATGCAATCAAACGCCAGTTCCGTATTTACAAACAGACGTTGCACTTTTTACATGTGAAGTATATCATATGTCAAAAGCACAACGCTGCGATTCTGCAATGCTAGTGGGTCAACATAACAACTCAAGCATTCAGAATTACGTTGATTTAAACATATATGATTGTAATTTTTAATAATAGGTCGTAAACACGGCATACATTTATTGTATATATAGCTCTGTGATACGTCTTAAGAACTCAATGATTGTAATTTTTAAAATAGGTCGTAAACACGGCATACATTTATTGTATATATAGCTCTGTGATACGTCTTAAGAACTCAATATACCTTTAACCACGATCGTATATTCATTGATGGAGACGAACACAGGCTTCAAATGTTCGTAAAGAGTTGGCATGGCCTGGCCTTCTCACCTTGTCTCTTAACAACAACCTAAGCTCCACATCTCCTGTCAAAAAGCTAAACTGGTTTTACAACAAACATAAAAGGTGCTAAGTTCCAATTAATTTTGGCTACCATCCTTTACAGAAAGAGTGATTCTAAAAAATGCATGTGTGGAGGAACACAAGAAAAGTAGATATTAGGATCATTTGAAATGTACCATGGATGGATTATATTAGCAACCAAGAAGAGAGTTTAAGGAACAACCCCTATAATAAAATCGATAAAAAAAGTTAGCAGTTGATTGAAAATATTTACGACATGAAGGATTGCCGCTTATCATAATAGAGGACAAAATAGAAAGCCAAAATGCTATGAGAAAACCTACTGAGCTGTATAAACAAAATCATACAAGATTTTATATGCTACATTTATACAGAAATTAAAAATACTAGTGCAGAAAAGATTAACATGAACAATTGCTACAAATCAATCCTCGGTTCGACTACCATAAAAAAGAAGGTGTATCAATTTTGTATATATAATGAATAAGAAGAAATGAACATTGGAGATACGTCCTTGGGCGAGGCGAGAGGACCCTCGAGAACTTGGGGATAGAAAGAAGGGACGTGGTACGGCTAACGTTGGGACATCCATCAGACGTTGTTATACAGACGATCCGCTTAAAAAGGACGGCAAGGCCGGAGCCACATTTGTCAACTTGGTCCAGGAGCGCAAGCTACAAAATGGAACCGCCAGGTTGGCTGACTGAAACTCCATATTTCAATGCAAGCTATACATATCACGAGGAAGACGAAAGTATTGGTGCTCTCGGACAGCAGGTTTGCGCTTATAGGTTACATGGTATTCCCAGGCCCACTGATCTCCAAGCAGAGGTGCGGCAGGCGACCATGGCGACCACACTCCGGTATCGAGGAGAACAAGCGTGCACACGAGTTGGCGAAGAAGGCTGCAGAGGACGACAGCGTTATAAGGTTTGATTTCGTATCTAAGCGCAGGGATCGTAAAGCAGTCGTAGTGCGATGAGACGTAGGATGGACTGCTGACCGCCAGGAGACTAACCGAAAGATTTATCCCGAATCTCGCTTTCAGGAGCAAATTGATCGAGCGGCTGAACCGGCACACGCTCCAGCTCATGATCGGCCATGAAAGCATTTACTCCTACCTACTGCGGATCGGAAAAGGCGATGACGCATGTGACTGCGGCGGGGCTCGGACAATGCAGAATACGTTTTGTTCCCGTTCTGGATGGAGGCTGCGAACAGCGAGACTGAAGTGGCTAGGAGATATATCTGAAGTTGCCTAGTTCGCGGCGGAGGCAGAATGGTGGAGAGTGCTTCAGGAGTTCGCATAAAATATCAAAATATTACGGGTGGAGCGCGATTATAATCGGATAAAGAGCAGGAGAGTTATTTATTCTTATTAAGAACATAAAGCATGACCAAACTTCAATTTGTTAAACATTATTCATTCTCATTAGCATCAAGGTCGACTCAGTTAAAATGTAAATATTAATATTATTGTTAATTAATAGAGTTTCTTATAAAACATGTTGACCGAAATGTAGAGCACTGATGTAATCGTAATTGTTTCGATCAATAAATTGTTAGTGCAGCCAGACTAAACAGTTCTTAACTAACCAGTAATAATCCCTCCACGTGTTCTCTTTGGCTCTCTACTTACTCGTTAATAATATGCAATTTAAGTTAACTGAACCACAAACTGCGTAAAGTTGGCAATAGTTTCAAATATAGGTTTGGATATTGCCCGACACAAAATGATGAGCCACTTAAATATCAAATTTGTTTTCATATCTTTAGAAATGATAATACGTTGCGTTACATATGATGACAAAATATTAAAAATATCACTAATTAATATAGTGGCAACACTTCTTCACAGTTACTGGACTTTTTAATGGTTTACTAAACTTCAAGCGAGTTAATAACGAAAATGTCAGCAGGAAAAGTGATATCCTGCGTTTTCTGTGATTTTAGATGTTTCGACAACGACGCGTAACATGTCTATCTTCTGAGCAAATTGCAGGACCAAATCAAGATCAAATGCGACTGCAAAAAGGAGTGCTCCTACAGCACGAAAATGCGTCGTTGCACAAATGCGGCTAAGTTTTGAAATCGTTCCAGAGCTTTGCCTATTCGACGGATTTCGCACCCTTGGATTTCTGTCTGTTCAGGAAGTTGACAGCTCACCTTGGTGGAACGCACTTCAGGGACGAGGACAGCTTAAAACCTAAGGTGACTCCATGGTTAGAAAGTGAAAATTCGGACATCTATACGGAGGAAATTATGTTGCTAAAACGTCGATTGCCCGACAACGACAATTGTTTTTCCTTTTCCTCGTAATAATAATGGTAATTAATAACGATCAGGTTTTAGAGTCATTCTTGTGAAAGAACGTTAAATTTTGTACTCCTAAAATGAAAATGGGTGAAATAAAAAAATGGTTGCAATCTTGATCTTGAAAGAGCTTTTAAAATAGTAGACTCCGAAATTTAACTAAAAAAGACAGAAACACAATTAAAAATATTATTTAACGAGAAACCAAATAACGTAATTAAGTGAAAAAATATCTAAAATTTATGACAGGTTGAGGCTATCGTAAGGGACGCAAGGTATCAATTTTAGACCCCTACTTATTTATTCCTCACATTAATGATATAAACCTAATTATAATTTTTTTATCTAAAATTTTCATATGGCGATACTTCAATTACAGCAGCTGAAACGAATATTACTAATGCGGTCAATAAAGTAAATAATGTTTTTGAGGATATCAAGCTGCATAAAGCAATAGTATATTATACATCAAGGTAGCGAAGCGCAGTATTATAACCTGAGCGCATATTAGATACTGAGCGCGCAGCGCGAAGTATCTAAAGCGCGAAGGTTATAAGACGATTCGCTACCGTGGTGTATATACTATTTTTTGCACTACCAAACGGCTTAATACCTAAATTCCCAACAAATTTCGAAAATATGTTAACTGTCAACCTGACAACACAGCTCTTTAAAATGTCAAAATTAAAATAGTCATATTTGGTAACTTAGCAATTTATCAGTTACCACGGTGAAAATTGTTTATTTTACTTTCTCTCCCTTGGTGGAGAAAATCAAATTCACGACCTAAAGATAGACCAATAACGGTGCGTTCTGAGACTAGTAGTGCAAAAAATATATTAATCATGGCTAAAAATTATGGTGATTTCCAATAAAATTTTTATTGATTTTATAATTGTGTAGTAATACATTTTGTCACAGACACAGTATTAAACCGATTTTCAACCGGAAGCGACCATCGGATGGTAAGAGCCACTCTCAGAATAAATCTAAAGAACGAAAGAAGCAGGCTGATCAAAGAAGAAATTATCAAACATGGACGTATCCAATAGAAATAAACAAATTCAGGGACCATATTGCAAATGGGATAGGAAATAAAACAGCAACGGAAGGCAAAGGCGAAAACATTAATATCCTAAACGAAACGATAATAGAAGCAATAAAAGAAGCACAACAAAAATACTGCCCCAAAAGCACAAAATTGGAAAAAGTCAGCCAATAAACCCAAACTAAAATGGAAGAACTGAGAGCGCTCAAAACAAAACCAAATGTAGACCAACAAACACTAAGAGAAATCAACAAGGAAATATCTAGAAAGATAAAAAGAGACATCAGAAAACACAAATATAATAAAATCAGCCAAACTATTGAACAAAATAAGAGCATGAAAGTTCTAAGGAAACCATTAACAAACTCCAAAAAGGAAATCATTTAACTCAAAGATAAGGAAGGGAACCCTACGTCAAATAGGGAAAATATAATACAGATTGCAGCAGAATTCTACAAACAATTGTATACAAACAACCATCCCTACCCAAATCTAAACACACACAACCTAGAGAAAATACAAAACCAAGAAGATATTCCTAATATCACAAAATCAGAAATCTTTATTACGCCTTAAGGAAAATGAAAAACAACAAAGCACCTGGTGAGGATGGCATTGTAACTCAAACGATAAAACTCGGAGGACCAGTGCTAATAGAAAAAATAGAAAAACTACTCAACTTCTGCCTACATAATCAAGAGATCCCCTCAAGTTGGAACAATCCGATAACCATCTTCCTACACAAAAAAAAGGAGATACCATGAGATCAAAAAAAAAAAAATTCTGAGCAAGCCTTGATGTGTGTTATACGTTTAGCAGTACTGAAGTGTATTGTCAGTCTATGTCAAATTCGAGATTAAAAGGTTAGGTTTTGTTTGTTGTTTGACACAGACTGACGTTAAACTTAACCTGCAAATCTCGAATTTGACATAGACTGACAATACACTTCAGTACTACCAAACATATAACACATATCAAGGCCTGCTCAGAATAATTTTTGTTATCTCATGGTATAACGCAGCTTGACAACTACAGACCTATTAGCTTCCATAGCCACCTCTATAAGCTATACACTCGCATATTAACACATAGATTGGAAGCAAAACTTGATTTCTACTAGCCACGAGAACAGGCTGATTTTCGCTCCGGATACGGAACAAACGACCATCTCCAATGCCTAAAAATACTAATCGAAAAAACCATCGAGTACAATAGACCTTTAGTACTAATATACGTAGACTTCCCAAAAGGGTTCGATACGGTAGAAATGCATGCAATCCTAAAAGCTCTGAAAGAGAGTAGGTTAGATTATCGATATACCAATGTCATCATCTATAACATCTACAAAACATGCAACAACCATCATAAAACTTCATGATACCACACAAAAAATTAACATCAAGCGGGGAGTCAGACAAGACGACGCTATGTCACCGAAATTATTCACAGCAGTTCTGGAACACGCCTTTAAAACTTTAAACTGGGAGAACAAAGGCATAGATATAGACGGCGAAAAATTAAACAACTTGCGATTCACAGATGGCATGGTGTTGATTACAGACAATCTAGGCGAAGCTAAAGAAATGCTACAAGAACTGCAAAACGCAACACGGATGGTGGGGCTAAGTATAAACTACACCAAGACAAAGATAATGCCAAATCTAGTCCCTAATGGAAAACATCTGGTGTGATACACGCACACAACTTCCTTTTACAGTGATCTTATAATTAGCCAAAAATTTGATTTTAAATTTTTAAGCATTTGTCAAAAATTTCAACTGGAAAATCACCTACCTCACATCAATACACATTAAAAAGGTAATAAAATGTAAAGTTAAAAAAAATCGTTAGAGCCGTTTTTGAAAAAATCGAAAAAAACTGAAAAATCACAAAAGTAAACACCTACTTCCGGTTATGCGATTTTCTTCAAAAGCTTGCTGTCGCATCTACATAGTACACAAAACTTATATATGAAGTTTCAACGCCATACCTCTTTCCGTTTTTGATATATTCTGTTCACAGACACACAGACGCACAGACAGACCAATGAAAAAAAATATGTTTTTTGGTATCAGGGGACTCTAAAACGTGAAGATCTGTTGAAAACTCAATTTCGAATTTTTGGGGTGAATCCAATACTTCTTTTATTGTAAAAGGAAGTAATATACACATCAGAGGAGCGGAAATAGAGCTAGTTGAGAGGTATACAGATTGCGGCAGGCAACTAGTACCATAGCAAAAGTTAGGGAACTTTACATGTGGTCGTAACTGTATTAAAAAATCGAATATATACCTTGTATTTATAATGATCCTAACGACCTACCGCTATTGTACATTGATTGTTCGTTTGTTAAACACACGACGGCCACATGCATATTTGGCTTGCTTTTGCAATGGTCCTAGTTGCCTGCCGCAATCTGTATATATATTTGGGGCATGAGGTTAAAATCAGCAGGGATAACCAAACCTGCGAACTCCTGAGACGAATTAATCTAGGCTGGGCGGCATACGGCAAACTCGGATACATCTTTGAAGGTAGCATCCCTGTGAGTTTAAAGAGGAAAACTTTCAATACATGTGTTCTGCCAGTGCTTACCTACGGGGCAGAGACTCTAACCCTGACAAAAACATCAACAAGAAAACTGAGTATTGCATAACGAAAGATGGAAAGATCGATGTTGGGAATAACACGGAAAGATAAAATAAAAATGAAGAAATACGTAGAAGAACGGGAGTAGAGGACGTAATAGAAAAGATAGCCAAATCGAAGTGGCGATGGGCTGACCATGTGGCGAGGCAGACAGATGAAAGATGGACAAAAAAGATTCTTGAGTGGAGGCCGAGGGCTGACAAGCGAAGTCGAGGGAGACCGCCCACCCGATGGACGGACGATTTGAAAAGGATTTCAACAAACTGGTTTGCAACTGCACACGATAGAGGAATTTGGAAGAATCTGGAGGAGGCCCATGCCCGACAGCGGACAATACTGGCTGGATGATGATGATGATGATGAATACATTTTGATAACATCGAATACCTATGTGGATTAAATAAAGTATTTACAGTTTATGATTAATAGCAGATAATACTTTAGATCAGCGGGGTCCGCGAAGCTTCCATGAATGACCTCTAGGAAAAAAAATATGTTGCCATTATTGTCGATCAAAAACCAACCATGTTTTTTATTTAGTTTTTTTGTATTAGAAAATGTTATGGCCTTATTTTGTATTTAAAAAAAAAGTTACATTTGTTATCTGTTATCTACAAAACAATCTACCAAGAGGTTCGCAAGTGAGTAAAGTTTGAGAACCTCTGATTAAGAGAAATCTTAAGGTTAGTAATTTGTTATTTAAAAGGCTACCGAGACAATACAACTTTATTGAAAGAATCCCTAACGCAGCAAAACAAGTACATGTTTTCCAAAGCATGGAATACGAACGCCAAAAGGACATAAAGTATTTATAGTGTCGTAATGGAGGTGCTACATATAAGACCACAGTATATGACATCACATTGTAATCTAATCTGTCGACGATTTTCAAGATGTCCACTAGCCTGTTTGGTTTAAGCATTTATTACCAGAATATATGTAGCATCAAAACCAAAACGCATGTATTTTTAAATAGTGCTCTAACGGAAAACGTGTGCAAGATTGTCAGAGTTTCAGAATAATCTTGAAGATTTATGAATTAAAGTTAAAGTGGGTCCTGAAATGTTCTACATCTATGCCGTTTATTTTCCTCCACTGACTCCATTTACCGATTATACATTGCTATATAATTTCATTGAAACGCATTTAGGTATTTTCAAACATAAGATTTTGTAATTTGAAGGTTTCAATTGATCTCAAATTACTCTGATCCTAATTCAAAACAGTCTTTTGGTGCGGTCGAAAATGATTTTTTGAATTTTATTTATTTTTTTAACTTGACACAGTAGAACAGAACTGGTAATTCGATTGGTAGAATGGTGGATCTGATACTATCAAATATCAATGTTACAGTATTTCGATGTAGGAACAAAAAAGTGCTGCCACCTGTCTCTTTGTTGCTACAGCAACGTTTTGCTTTCCATTTCTGGAATTTATGCAATAAAAACGTTTTCGTACACAAACAAATTTTATGGATAAAAATAGTATAATGTCCAATGATTTTACGGTTGATAAACAACTTCATCATAATAACGTCAATTATACCAGGTTCCATGAGTGCCCCATTATTATATAAATTTATTTGTTTTTTCTAGAGTATTCTGTGCCACCGAATTTTGAAGATAAATGTAATCTTTGTTTAAAAAGTTGTGTCACTTTATAATGTCATCGATATTTTGCGGTACTCGATAAATAAAATAACAGATTTTGATATTGTACTTCCATATCATCTTATTTATATTCCTATGAACTATAGAAAGAGTAAATTTTACGTTACGTATTGAATAAGAATAGTGCTGCCTGTGCACGATCTTAGGCTTATTAAAAGTACAAATATATTAATACAAAATTGAACTATTTTGTGCCCTTATTTTATTTTCACTATATGCAATAATATTCGGCTGTTCCGGTGAACATAAATACTCTGTCTTAGGGGAGTTCGTAAAATTAGAAATACTGGGTAGAATAAACTAATTTTTAGTAGCTCCAGTTTAACTCGGATTTTATTTGTGAACGCACCAAAACTAAATCTGAAGTAGCTAACCTCAAAAATTTGCATGAAACACAAAGCGGTGTGACTCGTATAAATCGCAGTAATTAATTTAAATCAATGCCAACATGAGCAAAATACCTCAGGTAAGCAATAATTATTCTCGCATAGCAACAGTAGTAACTGCTTTTGTTCTAGCGTGACGTACAAGTGACGCGAACATCAATTGTTTTAGCTTGCCAAGGAATGGACAATTTTCCCTTAAATTCCTACAATTTGTACTGACGCCTCGCAGATTTCTGGAATCTGAGATGCACTGGATAATCGGGAACTGCGGCAATACGTAGTGGAAACTCCAATCTTGCTGGCTCCAGCGAAATAAAAAAGCTCTGGACCATGAAAATTGCGCAAAATACCTGGTTTGAAAATCCTTCCGAAGCTGATTGCACCTCTCAGGGGACGCCAACGCGTTTTCTTAGCAAACTAGTTCCAATTGTGCCCAACACTTTTGTAGTTAAATAAAACCAACACTTGCACTAAATGAATGTGTTTTTATTAACAAAATCAATCTTTTCTGGGAGCTAACGTGGAATAATGTTAACAGCTTGGACAATTTCAAAGCTCTCTCTGTGGTTGTTAAACAAAAGAAAGTCTGGTATCTGAGCAACATATCACCACAATTGTTTAAACGAAATAAGGTTTGATACTTAAAATTAACTTATAGAATAGGGTATTGATAACATCTCTAATTCTTACAGGCTAAATAAATGTTTTTCTTAGGTTATAATGCACTCCATTTAATACTTTGCTCTTTCACTGTGTTTTTAACCGCACTGTTAGGTTCTGTAGTTTATTATGCACTTAATAATGACTTTCGTTCTATTTCTGTGCTGTACGTAGGTTGCTCTTTTACAACATTTCTTGTCAGTTGTTTCTTGCGACGTTTCTAATCCCCGTACTGCATTGCTATGCCCTTCAGTTACTTTTCCATTCTGGTCCTAGCTTTCTGACCACTATACTGCTCATAACTTTGTACTTGGGCAAACCATTTTGTACAATAACAAACATAATACTGCAAACGTTAACGCTACCATCGTCAGATACAATCCAACTGCATTCGCACTTCCAAAACCTCGTCAAATTTGAACCCAAAAACGTAACCATTTTGAACTAGCTTTTCATGTTACCTTTGCCTCAATTTGTGAAACTCAGCTGCACCCATCAGTGCATTAATCTCAATAAAAGTAAGCTAAGCTTGCACTAATTAAAATAATTAATTCTGTGCCTCGGTTTGATTTTTAATGCATTCTAGTTAAATTGGCAAGCATAATTGCAGAGAGCACAAAACCACTGCAATATTTACATCTACGCAAGCTTACTATATAGCAAACGATGCTAAGAACGACTAGGGCACTTTTATGTGGGTAAATTCATTTATAATTTATATCTATGATTATATCTCATTTATACTTCGTTGAAATAGCTTCAAAACTTCTTTGGGTAGCTATAAATGGCATTTATACATGACCTGTAATATGATTAAAATTATCTTAAATCTATGTAAACTCCGATTTGATCTTATTCTGCTGGTACGAAATCCACAGTCAGGTAAGAATTACTGGCTGAACTAAGATAAGCGTCCCCACGCTCACTCTAATAGCCTACTATACGAACTAAGCAGCTAGAAAGAGGGCACTATAACTATACAAATATTGCGGTGGTTCGTACTGCTAAGGCCCACCCACAAAATATCAGATTTATCTAATTTTGACACCCGGTGACTAAACAGCGTTTATATATTCAAAATGGTTTTAATATTTATGTCGACGACTTTAATCCTCATTTCTAAGATTTGTAATAGAACTTTAATCAAGTCGAAATGTAAACTGCTCTTGTTAAAGCGATTTATTATTTATTTTAAAGATTAATTTTCTGTTAAACCACATAATATATTTCATTAAAACAACTTTAAGTGTATTTTAACCGCCTTAAAGGCACTTCTAGTTAAATTTTAAAAACCTTTATGTGTTAATGGTACATTATTTGTTGTTTATACCTATAATACGGAATATAGAAATAAATTCAGAACAATCAGGATATTATGAGCGGGGAATAGAATTCTCAACTCCAGCTCATAGTTAGCGACCCATTTTTGACCAATCACGTACCTGGATACGTCAATGCGTACACAGCATTGGTTGGTCATCCAATAAAAGCTTTTTGATATTAAGAAACACTAACAAGAGATAACATTTTGTATGCGCCGCGCCGTGGACATTACCTGATGTTTATAACCCCCGAGGCATAAACGTCTTCATAATGCTATTGGTACATAAATAACTTGCCACCAACTGCAGGGTATATGTATATTTATTTTACTACCAACGGCAAACAACTTTAGACAAGCCCCAAACCAAAATTTCTCAGAGACTCTAACCAGCTTCAAATCGTACTAAACAAAACTTTCAGGCTACATGACGATATCGAAGGACCGACTAGCTACGGTGGAAACAGCGTGCAACCCTTTTTCTATAAATAGCAAAGAGTATTTAGAATGAGCAGGAGGCGCCAAAGGGTCTTTACAACCGACAAGTTCATTAACTTACGAGAACTCTTAAACTCACTAAAGTACAATGCTAGCCAATTCGTTACGGCCTCAAACAGACTTCAAAAGGAATCGATACCTCAATAGCTTGCATTAGCCATACATAAAATCATAGTAAACATGAACAAGGTTTATATTAATTAACTGTAATACAGGAAGCGGATAGACGGCTAGTTTGCAGTCGGCAGGTAGTGGGTTCGAGCCCTACACATGGATATCAGCTGCATCGCACGCTTTCCTGTCACAATACCAACTCCTTTGATGGTTGTGACCTCGGCAGGAAGGCATTCTTCCCTAATTCAAAAGGTTAGGCTAGCCTCCTACCCCGCTTGCGACAGAAAATGCCTTATAAAACGACACTCTCTGTGGTTACTAACAGGCTCTCAGCCTACGTTAAGAGGAAGAAGAAGAATACTTATAATACAAAAGATAACACCAATTTTTTGTCAGCACTCGCATAAAACACACAGGAGCTACCTTATAGCATGAGTCGAAATTTACAAGGGCGGGGTATACTATTGCAGCCACTGATTACAGGAGTTGCAATTTTAAACATTACCAAATTAGAATGATGTTGCAGGAAAGAAAATTATAGTATGCCAATTATAAAGTGTAGCTGATGTTGCAGGTAAGTAAATTATAGTATGCAAAAAACAAAGTTATGGTAATGTTGCAGGTCAAACGTAGCAGGAGGGTGACAATAATAGTATACCACCAAGTGAGTAGAAATTTAGAATGATTATTGCGCTAGTAATTGCTAAGAAACTCGGAGGTGATGCAACAGTAGCCGGTGATTCTAATTTTTTGGTGCGCTTAATGTACCTACAGATTTTTTTACCTTTACAACACAAGATCGTCTTTTAATACCCCCAGCAATAATGTGAAACGGCACCGAAATCAATCAGCTACCAGAAAAAATCACCAGAAGCACGCGGAGGCACAAAAAGGGCGTTCACAAACCGCTGCGAAACTGCTGAACTTCCAAATAACAAGGAGACTAATGTATTTTTGTTTAAATTAAAATACAAATATACATGGTGATTACTCAATTTACAGAAGTATAACAGATTTATATGGCATTATACTTATTTCCGCACAATCCACCCATTCGTTTATATCATGTGAACGGTTTTTATTTCATCGAATCGGTTCTACATGTTGTTCGAAGACTTCTAATCTCGTCTAAAAAATATTAATATCGCTAAATGAGTGAAATCCTATCAACGTTAAATTCATTGAATAATAAAATTTTTAGTATAATCCTTGTCATATCAATAAAAAATTTAATCTCCCTCTGGACTAACGCCCAAACTACTTTTGCGTTGTGACAACTGTTAATCAGAAGTTACCCTTATTCCGATAACGGGCTGTTTAAATAATTTATCTTCATCGCTGTTGTTATTAACCAAATTAATTTCGGTAAGAGCTTCATTACCGCACTCAGTGTGGTAATGCATAGATATTACTGCACTCAGTGCGGTAATAAATATTAACGCACTCTTTTTACATAAAAAATACCATGAACCAGAATTTATTGATGAAGATAAAATATTGAACATACACGTTTGTTTACGGCACTTAATGAGACTCGTTTAATTGCCGCAAAACTCGGCTAACCGCCTTGTTTTTGCAATCAAACTCGTTTCGTTCAGATGCTCATAATCAAACTTGTATCGTTAATATATATTAAAACACCAGTTACGTAAGTTACAACTCTGTTAACAAAAAGTCTAAATTTCATAGAAAAAGGTTGTTCACCTTCATATAAGTTTTCTCTCGTCATAATTGCTTTCAGTATATGTAACTTACATGACAAGTCGTTCTTAAATAACTTTAAATTTGGTCAAAATCTCGTCAAAAAAACTTTTGATCTAATTTAAATAACCGAATTTCATTTAAATTACTCGTATCTAGTTAAATCGGCTTCATATATGGTTTCAAATATTAAATCGATATTTAAACCACGTTAATTCGTTAAAATAACTTTAAACTTAATTTAAATGACTTAAAATCTGCTATATCCGACTTTTCTTCTTTTTTGTTTTTTTGTTTGTTAATGGACAAGGTCTAGGCATGCAGAGTATCAGGTACCTTAGACACCGACTGCTACGGTCATATGGTCGTTAAAATAATTCTTAATTAACACAGCCTGTTCAAATTGATTTAAACCATATCAAAAAACCTCGAACAATTCTAAGTCTCTTTTAAAGGTTTTCATTAAAAAGAAGTTTAATAATTTGGTTAGAATGAAGTTTTTTATCCGATCTACACAATTAAATCTGGTTTCAAGCACTTTTATCTCGTTCAATCGGCTTTATAACTATTTGAAATGAGCAAATTACGCCTCAGCGATTTTTATTTCCTTAAAACTACCTTGTTTTAACAATTTTAACCTCCTTACAAGGAACTTTTAATTTGATTGAGAAAGAATTTTAAACTCTATGAAAGCTATCTCTAACGACAAATCACATTAATGTTGCTTTTGTCAAAGTTAGTGTTACCTTATTAAAACAGTTTATGATATTGTTAAACAATTAAATCTTGTTTTAATCATTTACATTTTGTTTATCCACTTTGTATCTAGTTTAAATGCTTAAATCTAAGTGAGATGGAACGGAGTTCTCCCTTTTTTATTTAGCTCTGACGTTTCTAAAACATGTTTAACAATTTTTTTAAATACTGTTTAAGTTACTTTTAATGTAGATTGAAGACTTTTATCTTATACAATTTGAAATCTTAGCTACTAATTTTTAACAATTTAGGTACAGCAAACCGCAATCGCATCTACGTAAGTATTAAAATGTAAAAAAGCATTATTGTTTTGATATAAATGACGACAAATGGCCATTAAGTCAATATCGTTAAAAACTGGCAAGTCAAAATTCTTCAAAGAGATTTTAAATTTCAGTTTACACCAGGATGAACTGTTTTCCCATTGGGTGGTCTTCGTTTTTATTTATGTCTCCATTTATCGTTACTTTCATTTTCTTCTTTATTCTGAGACACATAAAATAAGTACAATGTGGCACAGCAAATTTTTTTTTTAATATTTATTCCTCGGTCTTTAAATATATTAATAAGATTGAAATATCCAGCACTCATAACTTTAAAGAGAAAACTATTTACACTGAAATTAATACGTATGTACTTCAAAAATCTATCTTTTGTGGCACTTGCTAAAGTAATTATGTCTAAATAGAAGTACACGTATTATTTTTATTTATTTTATTGTGTGGCGAAATACTCATAGCAACATTTATAAACTGTGTAACGTTATGACTGGCAAAAGTAGACATTCGTTGCAATAAAAAGTATAAATGTGGGAAGACTAAGATAATCGGAATTTGTCTTCTAATTAAACATTCCTAAAATGTCCCAAAATTTTTTAAACTCTAGTTTAAATGCTTAACTTTAATCTATATCTTGTTTACATTTTCAACGAGATCAGCTAGCGCGTTTTCCAGTGACAATTCATATGTGTAATATTGGTTGCATACCAATGACGATAAAGAATAGGGACATCTCAGATTTTCATAGATAGATATGTTTATTTTACTACTGCAGTTAAGAACACAACTTAACATTATTTCATTACAATTCAAGATTTTGCATTAGTCCGTTCTGTATTATAAAAACTTGGTGCTGATATTCTAAAATTATTATCTTGTTGCAATTGTAGTTATTATAGCAAATCTTCATCTTTCGGTTCCTTAAGTTAGATGTCACAGTTGTGGTTTTAAGCTATGGTGTAAATATAAAATAAAAAGAATAGTTTAATAATTTTCAGTTATTCCTCTTGGCAATATCAAGATCAATGTATAACATATAAATGACATAGTGTTCACCTAAGTAGCTAAGATGTAAATGTATCAAGTTAATGATGGCTAAGGTGATGCTCTTGAGCTTGAAGGTATTTTTAAATAAAGAACAGAGCTATTTAATTACTTATTGTGTAAGTGTGGAATGTGCATGTTAGTCCCGAAAGAAAAAATGTAACCTTAATGCCACAGGGTGAAGTGGTTAATTTTCTCAACAATCAAATATGCATTCCACACGAGTTACACATCTTTGATTTTTTTTCTGAATTTTTGAAAGTGACAACGTTATATGCTATTAATAAAACTTAATTACAAACGAGCCTTAGATTAGCTGTTATGGTAATAATAATTTCTGTTTTCTCTATTATTCCCTCACTAGTGACTAAAAATAGACTTTCTTTATTTGAAGTTACAATAATAATATGAATAGGTGTTGGAGAATAGCTACTTATATATGTAGGGAGTAAAGGCATTCATTTCCTTCCGCGTGTCAATTTAATGCCCGACACGTAGCGGAGGGCATTAAACACACAAGGGAGGAAACAAACCTGTGCTCTAGTGACATATATATGATTTTTTCTTCCAACGCATGTTTCTGGCGTGAAATATCAAACATTTTGCTTTGAGAAATCGATTAATAAAAATTGCCTCCTCCTGGTTGGAAATTGACAGTTTTGTTTCCTAAAACTAGGGCGCAAAAGCAGACTTTCTATTCAGTGAGTAGAAGAACAAAAATGTATTCAACAGTAATAGCCCGAGTGTATTAAAATAGTCAGGCAATACCACAAGAGGTTCGATTGAACCAGATATTTTTTCTGTTTATACGAACTCTTAGTAGCTTGGCTTGAGAAGATCTGTAAGTCCAAATCGCGATCGAGTAGGTTGAGTGATTTTGAATAATTGCCCAAATAAACCAAGGCAAGGGAGTGTTTGTAAACAGGAAAAAAGGCTAGAAATCGAAGCTTGAGCAGTATTTGTTAAGACAATTCCAAGGGTAAATTTATAAGAACGAAATTGTTTTCAAATGAAATTTCTTAATAAAGTAATTAGTTTATTAAACAAAAGTGTAAATTAAGAAGAAAAAAGAATTAGCGTTTTTCATATTTCATAAAACAACTTATTCAAAATGAACAATTATTAAAAACACAATTATTACATATTATAATTTGTCCTGTTGCTGTTGATTGTACGGTTGATGTAACCTGCATGGTTGAAGCTGATACCATACTTGACTTTGAGGCTTATTCTCGAAGATTTGCTACTGTGTATGAATGATGCTCATCACCTAGCTGTAGATAAGGTTTTATCGAAGTTGATGTGGACTGGCTACCATACCAGAAATGAATACTGTTATTTGTTAATGCCTTAATGGTAAGGCTCCATTCCAATTTAATTTTAAAAAAAAACAGATTTCTGATTTGGCAGCTCCAGATATTACACTACATATTTGATTAATTTGAAATATTAACAAACATCTATAATTTGTGTATTAGCAAATTAACAGCAATAAAAATCTTTAAAATCGTAACATTAATGTAATTAATTAATCGATGGTTAACATAAAATAATTTAAGTGGACTTTGTTTTTTCTCTTATTTAAGTTTCTTCATCAACATCAAATCAAATTCATCTCGCAGCCGGAGCTGGTCTTCATCCGAAAGTTTCAGTATATTGTCCAATCGAGCTTCGAAAAACTTTCTCAGATTTTTCTTCTTCTCCAGGTAGCCATTGTCTTGCTGTGGGGATGGAGTGGCTTCTCGTTTCACAGGTGCTACAACACAGTGATATGTTTGTTTAAATGTGAAAATCTCCAAACATACAGTTAGTAACAGTAGTTGTCTCGTACACATTAAAAAAACCATTTGTCAAATAAGGGAATTTGTTAAAAAGTGTCTTACTTGTTTCTCCAGAAGAATTCTGATTGTTGGTGGCCGTTTCAGGCTTTGCTTTAGGAGAACTGTCCTCGGCTTTTGGCTTTAAGCGCTGCCACTTACTTTTGCATTGGGATACTAATAGTAAAAAAGTGTAAGTATTACTTTGCAAAATTAATTACTAACTGTTTAACAATTAGGAATGTTTGTAAATGGGTGTAGGTAACATTTCTCATTTTTCTAGAATGCTCATCTATTTTAAAAGAAATGAAAATTTAATCGTATTTGTTACTGCACAAAATATACATAAAACATTGAAAAAGATTGATGGCCACGTGACCAGTAACATTTGGGTATCCAGTGCATTTAATGTTTTAACGTTGCATGCAAGCACCGAATTAACAATTTGTGGTGTAGCTTTGAATTCTCGTTGTACTAATTTTCTAAGGGATCAAATATAATGTACACCAAATTAAACCATACATCCCTAGCGCTGTCCACCAAAAAACTTAATGAACATCAAAAATTCTTAATGCAACCCAAATGATTATACTTCGGAAAATGAGAACATCACCACTAAAATAGATATGTTGCGTACTGTTTTACCATTGCTTACATTTTAAATTCTATATGTCTATCGATTTTACTAAATGTTCACCAAATTTAGAACGCTCAAGCTACGCACTCGTGCTGTACATAATAAATATTCGCGCTATCCATTTATATTTAGTCTTTCTCGAAAAACTACTTGTGAGTCAAATAATTATTCTGTTACTCCAAAAATGAAATAAGCTCGCGCATCTTTCCTTGTCGCTTCCAGACAAACTTCTTGAAGGCTTCAGCTTCCAGCCGCACACTGAGTGTAACCAGTGTATTGCTCTACGAAAAGACTTAATAAGTTTCATTTTCATTTTTGTTTTGTGAATTTTGTGTTTGATTTATATATATATATATATATATGTATTGATTTATTTCCAAGAATTCTGCAGACTTATTTCTATGTCGCCATTTATAAACAAGACCTAATAAAACATGATACATTTTTCTTATAAGTGATATTTAGGCTTAGGCAAGAATTATAAATCTGGGTATACTTTTGAAATTGAATGTGTTATAAAATATAGTAAACATTGTGTATTTCTGCTAAACAAATAGTTTTTTTAACTGCTAAATAATATAAGATACTGACGAAAATTAAATATCTGGGTATCATGTTAGAATTAAATGCGGAACAAATTTGGTGAACATTTAGCATTTTTAGCCAACAAAAGTTATTTTTAGGAACAACTAATATAAGAGACTAGCATGATGTCAATATTTGGTTGTCGCTCTAAGATTATGCATTTTCTTAATTTTGGTGAGCATTTAGTATTTTTGGGAAACAAAAGTATTTTTTTGTAAGAAAAGATTGGGTAAATTTGGTAGACTGTTAAATACCACCCATTTTCTAACTTACAACATTCTATTTCTTTGCATCAACAACCAAGTTATATAATTTTGACTTTTCAATGGTTTCTGATAAGTAGGTTCATTCAATATATTAATTCTCTAATATGTGGTACACTACTAATAGTGCATTACAAGCAATCCAGTGAGACAAATGTCTCATTTAAAAAAACAAAAAAGACCGTTTTTCAAATAGAAGGCAAAGCGAATTGTTGGTGGATTGTTTAAAACGACTGCTTCTTTACGTGATGTGAATTCAACCAACTCCGGTAACAGTATCAACCAATCAGAATCAGACTGGCGGACATGCGCAATAGGCAAGACCTTATACTAAAGTTGGACCAAATTTTGTAAACATTACCAACAATGTTCAATGGGTTGCCTATATTACGTGATCACGAGGCCTTCAATCCTTTTTTATATCTTTATCTAACTACTTTGAGCAAAGCGATTCTAATTATAGGTTATCGTCTATACTAGTGATATTCTACATTCTTTGTGCGTGTACGCTTACATAATATGCAGGGTGTTACGGAAGTCTATGTCGCCATACATAGATCACATCAAACCAAACAATTTCTTTAATTTATAATTTTTTTTCAAAACACCCCAAAGCCGAGTTAAGTAACATTCAAAATAGTTTTCCTTAAATATGTAGGTATATCCGTCTACGAAATAATATTTTAATTTCATGGTACAAAACACAAAAAACATTTCTTTCAAATGCAAAGTAACAAAAACTGCATAGGTACTGATAAAACCTCTAATTAACGTCCGGTGACATACTTTATTAATTGGCATGTATTTAGTGAGTCAGTATTTTTAATCAATTACTAACGGCGGAAATAAAATAAATGAGCACATTGATTTAGATTCTATAATATTCGATGCCTCATATACAATTGTAAATGCATTTGTTTAAGTATTTTGCGATAATAAGCGTTTAATCATGTGTTACGTACATATGCGACGCAATGTTATAAAAAAAATAATCGTTAGTGGATAAGAGCTTGAGAAAAGAAATAATAGATGACATTGATACATTGCAATTAACCGCAGGTGGTTCATAACTCATTGCAGTCTTTTTATTTAGTCCTTAAAAGAGAACATTTCGTATCTGGCAAGATTTCTTGAGTTAATCAATAAATTCGTATTTGTGGCCAACAGAATATATGTACTTATAACCCGAAATGCGTTGGCTACACGTAGAGCATCCAAAGTTTGGATTGGGAATCTATCAAAAGAAACAGAAAATTGAATGTATGACTGCTGCACTTCGAACACCTTTAAAGAAATTTATGTACGATCGATCAATAGTGTTTTTTAGACCTCATTTTTAGATGTAAAGCCCTAGGGCGATAAATATTTTTATCGCCCGTTAAATGACGTCAGCGGGCGTAAAAGAACTTTTTCGCCCACGAACATTACTTTAGCGCGCGAAAAAAAAATTTACCGCCCACTGACGTCATTTTAGTTATTATTTACAAACACGTATTGATGAAAACCATACCTAGTTACAAAAATACTATTCAGCTAAAATAATTGTAAGAATTGCCGTTTTCATTTTACGCCATAAATACATAAACGTTACATGTAAGCATGTAATAGGCTTAGCTATGCTTAAAATATGTCAAACCTCCCCCAGCAGCTAAACACGACCTGTAGGTGAGAAACATACAAGAGAAAGGCCAACATTAGCAACCCGTGATGTTTTAGGTGATTAAATATTTCTTATTTTAACATTATATTGTATGTTTCTTTTATAGGCAGTGGGTAAACAGAAATAACGTTGATAGAGACAAGGCAATGTTAAAAATTACGAAAGATCAACTATATACGAGTATGTAATCATGTTACATAGCAACGTTGTTTGTTTTATTGTACCCGCAACTAGAGATTCGTGTTATACGTTTGGCAGTACTGAAGTGTATTGTTGGTGGCACCATCAGTCTATGTCAAATTTGAGATTAGCAGGTTATGTTTTACGTTTTACACACTGCATGTTAATATTTAGTTTTTTTTTGTTGACATTTAGTTTCATTTTTCGATAATTAGTTAAGCAACAAAAATATAATACAATTCACGCAATATTATTTTTGTTCCTTAATATAATATGTAAACCCTTCTTTTTATACACATACTCACATTTCTTTCTCATTTTACAATATAAAAGGTTGCTGGGCAGACAGAGATACTAACCAATAAAAAGTACCAACTAACAAAATATTAGTGCAATTTTATTATTTATATTGATTCAAACTTTAAATTTTATTGATAAAAATAACAAAATTATAACGACCAAAGAAACAAAACTGTACGACAAAATGCGATTTGACACTGACACTTAATTTTTACACTGACCATAATATGCATATATACTGACCATTAATACCATTAATTAATAAAAATACTGACCAAAGTGTTATTAATTGAGGTAGACTAGAGAAGTTTTTGCGCGCATGTTTTTGTGTTCCTAATCCTATTTATTATTTTTACTTTTAACTTACATTTGCTTACTGAACGGCTCGTCAAATGTAGGGAGATAAATGATTGAAAAAATATACGATTAAAAACGATAAATAGAAAAGTTGTTTGGTGAGCTCCATCACTGGTTAAAATAATAATGTGGGCTTTCGTAACACCCTGTAGTTTAACTATATTATTCGAATGTTATGAATACATAGTTTAAAGTAGATACGTAATTTACTTGTATAGAAATAACATCTGATAGCAGGTGTAAAAAAATTAATAGGTGAAAAAATAAAATTTCTTTTGCTGCAACAGGATATCTTTTAAAGTGGAAGTTTTCAGAACTCGAAGAAATCTACTTAAAATATTAAAAATAAGAAAACTCTCCGGCAGTGCTTAGCGGATTTGTTCACATTAATTTTTGTTAGCTGCCCTTAGGGTTACGCGTACCCAAAGCTGAACATCAGTAGATTTTATACGAATCGCACCTAGTTAATAATATGATATTATAATGTGTGGAAACACAGAGACGTTTTAATTCCTGCTATACAGTGTGTCCAAGATAAGGAGGGCGATTATGGGGATCTCGTTAACGGTGAGAGATAGAAATTTGATTAAATGGGAAGACAGTTGCACAATTAAAGGACAAACAAAGTGACGCCTAGAAACACTTGATATGATTTTTCATTTTTGAATTACATAAAAAAACGAATTTTTGGATTTTCTATTTTATTTTTTCCTGGAGTCAATATTAAAGTTAGAGCGAAACTGACAACGTGTCTTTAGCAATTTTTTATGGACAAAGACTACGTTATTAATGTGATTCTGATTCTGATGCCAAATTTGTGAAGCCCTTTTTATTCTCAATTCATTACTATACCACACATTATGGTTTAGTTACGTTTCGAGTCATGGCGGACCACCATCAAGAAATTTTTGGATACCGACCTGTGTCCTAGAGAAATTTCAAACGTTGTTTTAGCTTTTGTAATTTAAAAAAAAAGTAATGAGCCACATTGAATGTTTTTAATCCTTAATAATCACGTTTGGTCTTCGAATACTAATAATTTTCAATAGTTAATACGTAATTAATTTATTGATAATTTTTCTGACTTATAAACAATAATTAAAATTAGAAATAAAAAACATTCAGTGAGGCTCATTACTTCTTTCTTTAAATTACAAACCCCAAAAAACGTATAAAATGACCTAGGACACAGTTCCGTATCCAAAAATATCTTGATGATAGTAAAAAAACTCGAAACGTAATTACACCATAATGCGTGGTACATTGTTGAATTTTCAAAAAAAGAGGGCTTCACAAATTTAGCAACAGAGCATCAAGACAGTATTTAAAAAAATTAGGTTGATGATGGTTTCTCGAAGACGAAAAGTGCAATAAAAAATTTGATAACGTAATTATTAAGTTCACTAGAAGTTGATATAAAGAAGTTTAATCAGTTTCGCTCTAATTTGAATATTAACGCAAAAATATTAAATAGAAAATCCAAAAATTCGTTTTTTGAGATAATTCAAAAACGTAAAATCATATCAAGGATTTCTAGGCGTCAGTTTGTTAGTCCTTTAATTGCGCAACTTCCCATTTAAACAAATTTTTATACCTTACAATTGACGAGATCCCCATACTGGCCCTCCTTATCTTCGACACGCTATAGGTATAGGAAGAAATCAATAAAAAAATATTACTAAGCACTGCTATTAACCGCCTCTATGGCTTTAGCAGGCAAATGCAATTAAATCTTTCAACATTGCGTACAGTTTGAGAACCACTGAGCTGTTGCCTACACGTTTACTATACTAGGCGAGCGGGACAGTTGTAATGTAATAAGTACCTGATTTTCCCGGTATTCGCGAGGAAATCGTAATCCAGTTGTCTTCCTTCACTTTGCTGTCAATATTTAACTTCTTCGTGGCCTCCACCAATTCTTTCAAAACTGCAGCTTCGTCTTCCGTCCATCTTTCTATTTTGGGTGTTGGTGTGCTCATTTTGGGTGTGTTTGTAGTCACAATTAGCGAACTGGTGGGCAAGGATAACAAGATGCACAGTTTACTACGACTGACCTTGTGAAATATGAATACACAATGATGACGCATACAGTGTGAACAACATTGCCAAGTGTGTGCAAGCAGACTTCTCAAAGTAGTCGATAACGAGCTTGTATTTTTAATTTTATTATATACGTACAGTAGTGTTCAAAATTGTGTTGTACAGAGACAGTTGTTAGTTTAGTCGTGGTTGTGTTATTACTTAACAAACGCTCACACAGTATCATTAACTAGGTAGATCTAGATGTATACTTTCACATATAATATCATAAGAGCATTAATTCTTTCCGGAATTTTTTTTGAGTGCGTTCCAACAACGTCGTATTAATTTGCCCGAGCGGGACGCGAGGGCAAATTAGGACGTTGTTGGAATGCACGAATAATAATTTCCGGATATGAATTAATGCTCGAATGCAGATTCGGTAAGAAAATCGTAACGACACAAACCCTAAAAAGAAGTAATGTCTACCTACAAAAAAATTCCAAGAAATGTTTGTTGTTGTCTTGGTTACGACTCGTGAACTAATTTTTCTATTGGTCATTAATGAGTGTCGTACGATTTTCAAAATAGTTGTATATACGACACTTTTTTGAACTTTGTGTAATTAATTTATATTGACAAAGCGCAAATACTGTACAACACTTTAATGAACTTGACTGTACGTAGATTGTGCATAATTATTACAAACTGTAAATTGGTCTTGTTAATCTTATCTGTGTATGGGTGAGCAATAAAATTAGTGCAACTCAAAGTTGCTGCAGTAGTTTTCATATTAAATCAAAATGATATACTTTTAACAGTCTTAACAACTGCAAGTGTGGTGTAATCCAACTTGAAATATTAAAAAAGAAAAATGGCTAGGGGTACATAACATTTTATCAGTCAACTATAAAGTTAATGTTATGATGCTTGAAAGAAAAACAATACTAACGCTAATATAAATAGATAACGTGACGCTTTCATTAATTAGGGAATACCATGTTCCTCTTCAAAGATAAATAAAATCGTCTTGTTAGTTCAATATAGATTGAAAACATCACCGACAGAATTTCATTAAAAATGCCCTCAAATAGAACTATGAGTGCTTACAGCAAAACTTATAATTCTGCCTACTTTTTCAAAATACAAAGACCAGATTGACAATTGCTGTTATAATGGTTATATTGGCAGACTATTTCTAAAAAGAAAATCTTAGGAGATTTTTAAACCAAAACGTTGATTATAAGATTTTCATTTAAGCACGATTTTTGTTAATAAATAAATAAAAATAATTTTGTCGTAACATATTTTAATATTGAAAAAATTACTAAGACGTTTCGGTATTTATGATAGCTTGATCAATTATATAAAAAACAGTTTTAATTAACATTTTACATATATTTAGGTAGTTTAGTACAAATTTAAGTTTAGGGAAAACATTACGACGTTTTTATTTTGACTTTCCTCGTCTGAAAGACGAAGAAAGGATTGTAATCACGAAAAAATCACCTTCCGACATTTCTTCAGATCTTCATGTTTCAGGGTCCCTAGATGACGAAAAACAGGTTTTCTCAACTCCGTCTGTCTGTCTGTTGGCGGTATAACTCAAAAACTATTTGTCGGAGGAAGACGATATTTTGCATACACATTATACAGTCTGTTCAACAAAAAAGGCCCCGCCTTCTAGCTACTTTATTATTTATTTTAGACCCAATAAACCTTGTATCAAATCAAATGACACATAAAATCCTACATTTCAACACAATAAAAAAAATTATCTTCAATTGTTTCAGAGTGGTGACGTCACATGCAATTTTTTTAAATGACACTGTATATATTTTTTTACATTTTCTGGTAGAGGTTTTTTTTCTCTTTTCAACAATATAAATATTCCATGCACTTGCATAAGAAAATTTTGGTGAAAAATTACAAAAACTTTTTTATCGGTGGGAGGCCACGATACAAAACTATAAACAAAAGTGTAACTCAGAAGTGTACAGGGCCTTAGGCCCTGAAGACACGGGGATTCCGTATCCGAGATTCGGTATGCGGGATACAGAATCTGGGTCTATTCAGACGCGGCGACTGAATCTCAGACGCGGGCCTTCAGTCTCTTGCAGTGCCGTGCTGTTATGGACCTAGCATTGCTGTTCTTGGTTTCTGTCGAATTAGTCTAGATGTGCTGTATTTAAAGTCAGGGATTGGGCTCTACTAAGCTAATAAATTTTTCATTGTCAAATAATGTACGCTCTATGATCGTTGTATAGTAAAGAACGCCTTGCTTATTCGATTTAAATAGAAGTTGAAGAAAATCTGCTACGCCTATGATATGATATCATATGTTCTGGCTGGCAAAAGTAGGCGTGTCCCGGTCGCATATCCGTATCGGACGTCGCGTATCGCAGATTGGCAAATGCCGAACTCAATCTCGTATCGGACGACCGTGGTCGCAGAAGATGTGCGATATCAGTCGTCCGATATTCTTTGCGCTTCGGCATGATTTTATTATTAGTGCATTTAAAAAATTAAATTCCTTCTATATTCATTCTAGTCCAATTTTTATTTTTAAATTTTTTTGAACCACTGAAATACTCGAGCAAATTTAAATTCAATAGTGGGCTACGTGCTTAAACACTTTATTAGAAATTGTCCGGAATTTTATAAAGGATAAAACCTATCGGTTTTAAACTTCTGCCTCAAGTTTTTTTTTCTGTGAATCGAATTCATTTTGGATCGAGGGTGGCTAGTTTTGAAATGATAGAACTGTACTGTCGTGAGCAAAAAAAATTAGGACAACTATTTTGTTCTAACGTAAATCTGTCTCTATTTCAATAAGAATTTTGACAATTAACTGACAATGCCACAAAAATTAAAGTTAGATGTACACAACTAGATTTTAGCTCACGACAGTACAAACGGCTGCAATTTTTGAAAATTTAAATTTTAATCGAATTTTAAACAGATGATTTTAGTAGGTATACATACTTTTTCACAGTTAAAGAAAACAAAAATAGATATTAGAATAACAATTTCAATAAAACTAATTTTATTTTGAAAACTCATTATCGCCTAAGCTAACATTTGAAGTGACAAATTTATTCAATGGATGTGATGCTTTTTTCCTTTTCTTTATTAGTGATTGAATTCTTCCTCCTGACTGTAATCTTCTTTTCCCTATGGCTATCGATTTTCTTCTGGCAATAGATGTTGGTTGGAAGCTTATCTTTTTGCCTTTTTTCTGCGTTTTATTGATAATTCTGATGGGTTTAGCCTGATGAAATCTAAACATTCCAAATAATCCACTTATTAATGTTAAGTGGAATTCACGTTTTTGTCCTAAGCTACACAACAAGCATTTATTGCTTCTGAGAAACCCCATGGATCATCTTCGAAACCTTTTTTAACGTTATTGTCTAATGTTGATATAAATTTAGACCATTTTTTTATTTTATCTGAGTCATTTATATTAAAATATTGTTCTTGCGAATCACTGATATCGCTTTCTTCATGTACTGTGTTGGTCTGATCTGTCACTATAACTGCTTTTTTCGAAATTTGTTCAAGTTGCAGCGGACAAAATAGATCTTTCGGTGGTTTTACCCTTGTAGCAATTTCATATAGTAATATTTTATTTTTTAAAGTTAAAGCATTACGCACATTTTCTAATTCAAATTTGTTTATAATGAACGATGATTTATCTATAAATAGATAAAAAATATAAATTTAATAAATAAGTCATTTTTTCATATTAAATATTGATATAATTTTTTTTATTCTACATTTGCAGCTCCAGAAAGTTCCTTTCCTATTGTCATCAAACTTAAATTCTCAATTTCATTATATTAAAAAAAAATATTTTTTAATATTCAAAGTAAAAAGAATATCCGAAAACATATTTATCTGGAAAACATTAAAAAGCGCATAATTAATTCGTAATGTACACCCTCGAAAACCTATAAAATGGTACGTTTGATGCTCATAAATATTCAAACCTCGGAAAATTAGATAAGATTTTGCAAGAATTTCCCGCAATTTTCTTTTATATAATTCACACTAACTAAGTTAAAAATGAATTGACCATTGTTTTGGCTCCAAAACAGTAATTTTCACATAATCTGTTGTTCATTTTATATATATATATATATATATATATATATAATATATATATATATCTGCGAAGAGTGCAGAACGTCACGTAGCGCAACACCCATGCTGAGATCGACGAGCACACCATAAGGCTGAGAAACAAGTTGCAAACTGTCAACAAAACGGCGACTTGGTGGAGCTAGCCAACTTGACGTCACATAAAAGTAATTAATTCCCAAAGGTTACATGTGGCAACCTCTATTAATTAGTAGCAAAACGCTAAATGCCACTCATGGAAAACGAAACGGTAGAACTAAAATGGTAAACCAGAGCTCGCATTTTGCGACAGAAGAGTGAATGATGTTCTTAGTTATTTCGTTATGAACTGAATTGTCCTAACAAATTGATTTGAACATATTTCATAGTGAACTAGACAAAAATATCAAAAACCCAGCATCCATTCAATCAGCAGACATCATAGATGATGTAATACGTCAGTATACACAAACCATGGAAGCAAAAAAGTGTAGCTATCCACATACACTACTAGTACTATTAAATTTAATCAAACTAAAAACAGAACCAAACGCAAATGGCAAAGGATGCGTCAACCACACCTAAAAGTATTAAATAATCAACTCACATACCAAGTAAGAATGCAATTGGGTAACTACAGGTTCAGCTTATACAACAAATACATTGAGGAACTCCAACGTGATGCGAGAATGTTGTAGGCTACAAAGAAACTAGTACAACAGCCAAATATATATATTGTTATGATACACTATATTCTTTGATAATTTAAATATGAATACTAAAGAAACAGTTTAGTCAAATAAATTTGGAAGTCAGATATAAGCAAATTAATGGATCTAAATACATGTTAAAGTATAATGAAATTAACTTTCTTATTATTGGTTAGTCAAATAATAGCATAATGATTGATTACTCAAACTTAATATGTAATAAGAAAATTCTGAATAGGAATAAATACCAAGGTTACTACTAAAATGTATCTGTTATGATAATTAAAATAAAATATCTGTTTTGATTATATAAAAAAGTGTAGATAGGAGGCAACAAGAATCGTGTCTAATAGTAATAATTTGTAATTTGTTTAATTAGTTACTGAAACAACTCATAAAAAACAGACATGTAATTTTGAATATAACGAATTTGGAAAATAAAAAACCAGAATTTATGCCTTACTTTATGTAATTATTTGATCAAATACCATTTAAAAAGGCTGTAAACAAATATACTTGGTGGAGGTATAATATTATAAATTGGAACTTATAAAGGAATACAATC
>OW679194.1:206394094-206494586 GCA_940337035.1 Agriotes lineatus
GTGTTAAATAACAACTTATCGGTAATACTCCACCTTACTCATTAAAATGATGATTCGTTAGTTTTTATAATCGATTCAAGCAATAGGTAGTCACGCAAAATATATTGCGTGCATAGTTCCTTGCTTCGATAATACTGACCAGATTGCACTCCCGCTGGATCCAGCCGACGTGCAATCTGACCAGCATTATCGGCAAGTCACTATGCACTTAATACATTACTGTTGATACGTTTTAGAAGTGTAGTAAAAATTTAGTTGCAAACCAAACTTGACATTTCTCCAAAATTTAAGGTTAACAGTTTTTCTCGCTCTAATAGTAACTTCAGTTTTTAATTGCAAAAGTTAAAAAACCTTAAACCATAAGAAAACACCAATCTGTATCTAATAAAGATATAGAGAAAGCCAAAAAAGACTTTAGTTGAATGCATGTCAACATACAAGGTATTTTTTAAAATATAGATTGTTTGTTAGTTTTCGTAAATAGTATCAATACTGATTATGATGTGATAGTGTTATCAAAAACCTTGCAAATTAACATCATTAACAGCGTACGCAACTAAGATTTTGTTGGTTTTGTCCAGATTTTATTATATTGTAGAATGGTATTTCCTTATTATTTACATTTTTTACTTTTCTAATTAAAAACTGACATTACTATGGGGGCCACAAAAACGTTTAACCTTAGATTTTGAAGAAATGTCAACTTTGTCTTGTAACTAAATTTGCATATTGTTAAAAGAGCATTCTCACAGCCTCCTCAGAATCATGAGAAAGTTCGACAGACATAGTTCTCCAAACTGGGCAAGCATATGTCACTATTTCGCAAAATTATTTTATGGTATTCTGAACTGTAAACACCTGTTTACTAAACTCTGTCTCTAAGGGTAATAATCCTCATTACGGACTGAGCCCGTTATAATTTATTTGTGCTACCAACCTATTTTTACATGTTTTCGGGTTCGTTATCGTATGACAACAACAGAATAATGAGCCTGTCATGAATGTAACGGTACTAGGACTGTTATAGAAAATTGTTTTGTATTTGGTTACCTACTATAGAAACAATGATCACGCACTTTATTTAGACAAACAATATTTGTAATATTCACATATAATACCATTCTTAGTCAAAGTTATGTCGACTATTTTGGGGTGGTTCGGACAGAGCACTCCACTGTAGAGCAAATACATAGAGTAGTTGAAACAATAAACAACAAGTTCAAAAGCAAAGAGTATTGTTCAGCAGTCTTCCTAGATATCAGTCAGGCTTTCCATAAGGAGTGGCATCGAGGACTGTTATATAAACTAAAATCCAAACTACTTATCCCATTTTATCATATGCTACAGTCGTACCTATCTAATAGATACGTTATGCTAAAATATCAAGAAGGAATAAGAGAACTGCATCCCATGTTATCGGGAGTACCGCAAGACTGGTCCAATGCTATATCTAATATACACCTGCGATATTCTAGGGACAGCAAATACCATCGTAATTACATTCGCTGATGACACTGCTATTTTGGCAACGAGTAACGAACCCTTACACACTTCAGAAAAACTTCAAACTGCCCTAAACAGTTTGCAGGTATTGCTAAATAAATGGCTCATCAAGGTCAATCGAGCCAAATCACAACAAGTAACCTTTACCCTGAGGAACCAGACACAGACATGTCCGAGTGTTTACCCTCAACGGATAACAATTCCCTCAAACTGATAAAGCAAAATACTTAAGAATGCATCTCGATCGTCGGCTAAACTGGAAACACTATACAGGGTGTTATGGAAATGAGTGTAAATATTTTAACCCGTAATAAAACTCGCTAAGCTGAACAACTTCTCCATTTATAATTTTTCGAAAACTCCCTCAAAACTCAGTTAAAATTCAAAACAGTTTTACTCTCAAAATTCATATCCGCCTATGGGATAATATTTTAATTTAATGGCACAAAACACATCAAAACATTTTTTGGATATGCAAACCAACTAAAACTGCATAGGTACTGATACAACCTTTAGTTCACATCTGGTCACCAACGTACCTTATCAATTGAGGTAGGTAAGTTATTGACCACATGTTTTTTTTATACAAGAACTTTGCAGTTTTAATATACTTGTGTCGTTCACCTTTAACTTAGACTTACTTAAGAAGCGGCTCGTCAAATTTAGGGGAGATAAGTGATTACAAAAATATGCGATTAAATGAAAAACGATAAATAGAAAAGTTGCTCATTTTGGTGAGATCTATCACAGGTTAAAATTATTGCATAGACCCTGTATTTTCACCAAATGCAAACAGTTTGGCCTTAAATTTTCGAAACTCTACTGACTTCTAGCTAATAACTGAAAACTTTCTTTGACAAATAAGTTATTTGTGTACACAGTTATTTTTAAAACGGTGTGAACATACGGAATTCAGTTGTGGAGTTCTGCTAGTAACTCAAATATCCAAATCTTCGAAACGGTTCCAATCTAAAACACTAAATACCTATTGCGTCTACATCTCAACCCAAATCCTCTTGCTGTCAACATATTAGACAACAGTCAAAGAACATATCCATTAAAACTCTATCATCCTCTAGAGTCTAGATATAGGAAATCAATTGTAAAGTGTTTGTTCTTTAGTTAATTTAGCTTAATTAATTTAGTTTACTAACCGTAAGGTAGTTACCTTTAGTTAAGTCTTTATTGTAAGACATTAACCACATGTTCGTAAATGTTACACCACTCACTTATTGCCCTAGGGCAGATTGTGACATTTTTGGAAATTGCAAGTATACACAGGCAAGAATTGATGAACCCTGAGGGACTCCGGTTTACATTTTCCCATTAATTTTAATACAAAACATTTGTTTAAAAAATGCAGTGGTTTTGACTAAATATGAACAAATTGGAAAATCATGTAATTTACATCAGACCATTGCGCCCACCCTATCAAACGCTTGTTTCACATCTAAAACAGCTGCCGTAGTATTCTTCTTGGATTGAAAGTCTAGTTCAGTCATCTGTGTTATTGGTTGCATAACTGCTTCTGAATCCAAACTAGAATCGTTGATTAACGCTAGAATGGTGGTAAGACATAATGAATTCAAATATAAATATTTGGCAGGAGCGAAAAATGAGTTGTCGGTCTGTAGTAATAAGTAGTTAGTTGATGCGGTGGTTTTCTCGTTTCGTGAAAGAGAATGTTTCCCTTTCGTAGGGAATTATGTTAGTCTTATAATACATGCGTTAAATAATGTAGATGTTAATAATGCATATGCTTTAGAAGTCAGTTCTTTCAGTATCATGTTAGAAATCATGGTATTAATACGCACTCTTCAAGCGATGGGTAACTCCCACGTAAGCTACACGTTGGAGTCCTTTATATAGAACGTTAGGATAGGTCAACTTTAAAAACGTGCTCTTTTAATGTGGTTTTTAAAGTACTTACAGAAAAGGGGCTTGCGTGCTCGTGTTACCATCGAATAAACACTCGATGTGATATAAAGATTATGACGTTTAATTGCAGTCCAAGTTGCATAAATTATTCCAGGGTGTACTAGATTTTCCATTGTTGTACTAAATCTACACGAGTCAAGTTCGAGACATGCTCCGTTAAAAAATAAACTAAAGCAAAATTACTGAATGAAAACCAACCGCAGCATGTAATAGTAAGAATATTTAATTAGATAAAAATAAAAACAACCAATTAAATGCGACTAATTGGCCAACTCATTTCTGCCATTCTCTCTACATTCTGGTAATTCAAATTTCTCATAATAAAGAATTTGATGTGCCATTTTCTGCCCTATTCTCCAATTGTCTAACTTGTTCGTTTGGAGGACTGAAGAACTTCAGTTCACCGTTCTTATCTGGTCTCTTATTTATCTTGTTATCGGTCATAGCTCTCCTCCTTGTACAATGCTATTAAAAAGGTATGTGTTTTATGTATTTCGCCAGATTGTTATCTCAAATAACACGATCAAAGAATGATATTGCTATTTTTCTCTCCCCGAATCTGTTGTTAACATCTTTTTTACTCTACTATCGGCTGAAATTATTGCTGCATACCTTTCTAGTTTTAACTGTTCACTTCATTGAGATTCGTCGGTACCTATTTTCTAACACCATTCGTTGTTTTGAATAACTTACATCGTCCTGCAACATCTCCTACTATTGTGGCATCATCGGAAAAGTCAAACTTCCACAGACGTTTCGGCATAATTAAACTGGTAGACAATAGATGGTTGATTACTAATTACAAAAATTAAGATAAATTTAAATTTTACAATAAGTAGCCATTGCCGTTATCGAACGCAATATGAAGCACAAGGGTGATATCTGCTCACCCAGATACTCAAAAGGTGAAATATGAAAAACCTTGACCTTTAATCGTCGATTATTTGGTGTCAAAAGGGCGACGAGCAGCTCAAAAAACGGTAGGAAATTATTACTAGTCCCTCAAAGATAAAGTAAAGAACATCAGGATTACTTGAAGAACGGTAAAGGAGGGAAACGCAATCAAACGCCAGCCCATGTAAAGGTAAACATAACAGTACATACCTGATGTTGTGGACGGGCTGAATTTGGCTTTACTTCCAAAAATAACATTAAAATTTTGAATCAAACAGACAGATAGAAGTACTAATCCATAACACCAAATCTACGCTTAGTTACTGATGCTTTTCCGAATAAAACCGCTTTAAAAGCGTCACTATAAAAAACCCCGAGAAATGCACGTTGCCGCATCGGAAATAAATTTAAGACACGCATTTTTAAAAATGGGAACGGAAACAATCCCACTCTGATGTTATACAGGTAAAATACTCAGAATAAGGAACAACAAATTCCAAAAATTACAGAAAACTGCATAAGCAACCTGCTATACACAACGACTAGAGGAGTTGCCGAACGTTCAGTTGAATATTGAAGAAACTATTTGATAATTTGTTCTTAGGTAGTTTTAGTGAATGCACAGACAAATGAAATGTAGCGAAGGGATTATAACACCACTTCATTAAGTTTAAATGGCATGAAAAATATTATTCGCCGAACATGCTAAGCTCAAACTTATTACTAAGAACACAAAAATTCATTTTGAACGTTTTAAGTTTACTGATTAGCTTTAAGAAATGATTTTTTAAAATTTTCGTATAATTTTGGTAATCATTAAGTTTGAGCTATTGGACTTATTCAACGTTTAGTAAACATAATTAATGGATAATGTAAAAGGTTGACGGGACCAAACCACAGCGACCGCTAGAAAGGTTTACACCCACTAAAGAGATGGGGAAAGAGTTCTTTAAGAAAGCCCTTAAAGGAGTAAAAATGTCAATTGCTCCCTAGGGCTTCTCACAGAAGCAACTGATGGAAGAACAGATGACTGATGGACATGACGAATACTGGAGTGGAGACCCAGGCAAGAAACCTACCGGAACAGGGGCTGTCCGCCAATGGCGTAGCTACGGCAGGGCAAACCAGGGCAGTGCCCCGGGGCCCAGGATTAATTAGGGGCCCCGGCCGAAGGCCGGGCATAGAGCTGAGCCATAAGCCATAACTAAAATTAAAATACTCAATAAACGATCAACCAACTATAAAATTTATTCAATAAGATGTGGATTATTATTGTATTATAGAATTGCATTTTTTCCGTCGCGTCACGTTGGCGTTCGCCATCCAATATCCGCTTTTTTAGTTTAACCGGTTTAACATCTTTGATAGTTACCATTTTACAACATATTTATTCTTTTTTTGGTTCAAGTACCAAAAGATGGGCTCTTCTAGCATATTTTACCACCGAGTCGGAATTAACTCTCAAAAATTTAAACCCGACTAATTGGTCAGGGAGAATTGCATCTATCACTGCAGTTAAGCTTCGTTTTGTGGATATTATTATGTCTTTAACGGAGATAGAATTGCGATCTCAGAAAAAAGATTAAAGAGATGAAGCGTCTGCCGTTAAGAAACAAATGATTTCGTTTAAATTTGTATTTATCACAATAATTTTATATAAAATCCTAACACAAGTTAATATGGCCTCAAAACATTTTGCAAAAGAAAAACATGGATTTAAATGTTCAAAGTTCAAAAGAGAGTAGCAACCTTAAGGCACGTTATGAAGAACTAAAAGTTGAGGCTAAGGAACTGGCCAATAAGTGGAGTACAACACAGATTTCATACAAAAACACCAACTAAATTAAACTGCATTTTGATTAACTCTCTAGTGATTATAGATTTAGTAATCGTAACATTTTATTTAGAGTTAATGTTTTTGATGTGGTAATTGTGTATCGATACAAATTGATTTGAAAGTATGAAAAAAGTTAATAATCTATTTGATGTACTTGTTCCAAAAATTGTATTAAGTTGTGACGAAACTGAAATTATTAGTAAATGTAGATATATTTCTTACAAATATTCTGAAATATTTGATGCGAATAAACTTACAGCTCAATACATTAATTTAATAAATATGGTTAAGGGTGACTGAAGAGATGACTTAGCAGTTAGATATTATTTTGATCTAATCTTAAACAACTATGCCGTACTTGAAAGCGACTTAATTGAAGATTAACTATTGTTCCTCTTATTTTTCACGTTGCCTGTCACAACTGCTAATGTTCAAAGGTCTTTCAGCAAGCTGAAAATTATTAAAGATTACCTCAGATCTACTACAGGCCAAGATCGATTAAGTGGTCTTACTCTATTGTCTATAGAAAATGAAGATGCTGTAAAACTCGATCTAAATGAGATAATAAATGAATATGCTAACAACAAAGCCAGAAAACGAGACTTTTGATTTTTTTTTTCTTATATCATGATACATGTACCAAATATTATTTTTTACAATGTACTATAGTTCTGCGAAATATTTCTTTTTAATGTTTAACAAACCAAAAATCGTATCAACTAGTAGTTTAAGAGGATTCTTCTGCAGTATTGTGTTACAAAATATTAAGTTTTATGTTTGCAATTATTGTAACTAGCAATTATTTGTTTAAGTAGCTAGTAGGCTTAAACTGTTTTTTTTGTTTTCTTAAATATTTGATATGATTTTTTTCTTCCAACACATTTTATTTTTCGAGTGCAGTTAGGGGGGGTGTAATTTTTTTTTGCCCCGGGGCCCCATGACTTCTAGCTACGCCACTGCTGTCCGCCAACAAGATAGTCTGATGATTTAAAACACAGCGAACAAAATTAGTTGCAGCTAAAAATAAGAGCGCATGGAAAGAGAAAAGGGATACATATGTAAAGCAGTAGACAGGAAGGGCTTGAATGTTGATGATGGTGTTATGCAGAACGAGGAATGGACTGCTATTCCGCGCTGGCTAACAACCACGACTCTTAAACTGTAAGTAGCTCTGAGGGAGGGGGGGGGGACGCCGTACAAGATCAAGATCTGCCAAAAGAATAGTGAACTCGGAAAAAGTGTTGTATTACACAAACCCTTTAACAAGAAACTTATCATCAACAGTATATGGGAACCTAATGGAACCGTGTTGACTGATGAGGCCCCTTTAAAAATATTTCGCAGCCTGGACATAAAACCATACCTAGAATTAGGCAAAACAGCCTTCATATTTTTATCTTCTTTTACCCCTACTTGAAAAGATGGTGGCGTACGCACCAAAAAATGTCCTACGGGCACTACAAGTAAACCTGCAACATAGTGAAGGTGATACAACTGCTTTATGCTGTTGCAAACAGTACGAAACGATTGACGTAACCTTTATCCAGGAACTATGGATGGCAACGAGCCAAGTTCGAGATTAGTTAATATATGATCAATTCCCTAATATTTCAGAATATATGTAAGATATATACCTCTTTATAAAACTTTGCTTCAAATATATAATACGCTTTTAGTTTATGCGAAGGAAACGAAAGGTAAATAGGAATATCCTCCGTATACCTTCCATCAACTTTTCCCCAAGCACAGAGTTAATGGAGGGTGTAGCGTTTTGCAAGGCCAGTAGTCTCCAGCCTCTAGCTCTCCTGGTGTACCTAGTCACAAACAACTTTCAAATTTAATCATGGCAATGAGCCTAGACCACCCGCAAGGGCGCTAGCCTCCCAGTTGTCAGAAACCTATCTGTCATTAGAAGAAAGTAACCATTCTATAATTTAAAATATATATTTGATTATCTATCCCACCTCTATAATATAATAAGGTTTAAGTAATGAGTTCTGACGATCGTCGATCCCACTTAAAGCATATAAAATATATTCAAGAAGTAAGTTAGGTTAACATGATCTTTTTGACAACACATTCGTATAAATGAACCAAGCGGCTGGTAGCTGATGAGGGTGATCCGAAATCTTGCTCCAAACTTATATGGGATTACAGATAAAACGCTGACGTGACAGAATTGACTGTATAGCGATTTAAATGGGCATGACGGCTTTTCATATTAAAGCCGCAAACTCTGGAAACTCCCGGGAGTTTCCAGAGTTTTTGAGTATTTATAAATATTGCACTCCCGAGAATGCAGTTCGATCTGCGGGTTCGGTGACTACCTCGTGATAGTATTATGCCTCGGAAATATTGCAAGCTTTGACATTGAAAATAAACTGCAATGTTTAAGGTGAATTCAAGCGTTGTTATATGATTATATGGTCACGATATAACTGAAAAAACCGTCGCGACCCTTTAAGAAAAGACAACAAGTTTAAAAACGAAGAAATACGTAACAAAGTCAAAATAAAAGTAAACCTTAAGTTAAAGACATTTATACATAACCGAAAACTCAGATATAGAAGACAGTTGAAGTCATCTTAAAAATGAGATTGTATCGGTCGATAGCGACATTATTGGACCACAAACCAACAAGAAGAAAAATAAATGGATGACCAAAGATTGTCAGGACATTTTCAATTTTTACGAATGTGCGACTTTTGGAGTATTTCTGTTCTAAGAGTACGACCCCGCTTATATATAGCTTTCTTGTCATATTTTTATGCTTAATATTTTATCGAATTGTGTGCAGGCTCTAATGATTCATAGCTTTAAGCAGCTGCAACGGCCGCCGTAAAATCTGAAAGACACTCGTTTGGTTAGCCTAGCTCATATTCATTGGCACGTTAAATTTTAGCAAGCAGATGTTCTTCTAGAATGTTCTGCGAGTTGGATTGCCTGCCGGTGCGAGTGAGATGGTTTGCCGTGTTCGCCTTATGATTGGTTGCAGGTGTGCAGAGCACGCGGCAGACACTTTTCCCCACGTCGCGTTCGGTGGCGTGTCTGGCGGCCGAGACAGCATGGTTTCAAGGAGAGCTTTTCAAGCCGTTGAGGCATGCAGTTGTGTGTGTTCTGGTGATGCTCCGTATCTGCGACAAACGCCCCCGTAATCTCGTGTGCCGTGTAGGCAAGTTACCACTACTGTGTAAGTAGGGTCATATCAAACGAGGACGTGCCCAAGGTTACCCTGTTTCTTTTCCATGCGAGTCCCGCCGCATTGTTTTCCTGCGAAGGAATTCTAGAGTATTCGTCATCAGCAATTGCAACTGTAGCCTTGTGACCTTCTGAGCTGCGAAGCGGAGCCCTGCCCGCCAAGTTGAGAGCCAGGTGATACTGCAATGAAGGTAGGGTGTGTTTTAGATATTAGCAGCTATATCGTTGCTATTTGCATTCAATACCGTTCATAACATAGGTGCATGACTGTGAATGATTATTTGTGCGCTCCGTTAGCGCTATAACCTTAGGATGTAATACCAGTCGGCGCTTTTCATGTACTGTACCGAACAACATTTCATATGTGTACGTTAGACCAATAGACCGGTTTGTTATGTTGCCTTGTGTTTTGCTTGCGCCTGTTGTTTGCAGTGTAAGATCGATGTGAGGTGGAGGCATAGACGAAGTTGTAAGCGTCAAAAGTAAGTCAGGGCGCTCCATTACCACTGCCGGGAAGTCGCGGGGCTGCATACATATTCTACCTCCTTTGGCTTTCGGGATTCTGCCCAACGTGCGACCCATACTCCAAATCCCTTGGGACCCAAAGTCCGAATCCCGTGGGACTCAAAGTCCGAATCCCGTGGCGCCCTATAATTTTGTAACACCCTGTATATGTCGTCACGCTTGCCCCTATGGTATACCGTTCCTAGGACCACGCCCATCTCCCTGACCGTCTTAAGCCGTGGCTATTAGCCTGTTTTCGAGAATTCCAGGACAAGTGGTGGCGTTTCCCGGACATGATAAGATAGGTGACACGCTCGTACCCTCAAGTGTCACTAGAACTGTTTGATACTGTGACAAGATATTCTGCTATTAATGGAAAAAAAACGAACACACAAAAACCGAAACCAACAAGAATATAAGAAAATCCAAAAACAAATTCGAAATACGTTCCGTAGAACAAAAGAAGAATGGCTAAGAAACAAAAGCATAGAAATAGAACATCTAGAGGAGAAACACGGTCACTTTAATATAAATATCCAAACCTGATGAGACCTAACAACGATAACAATACTGTGATTACACACTTTAATGAAATACTTGATCAATCGACCACTAATACAAAAGCGAAAATATACTAAAATCTGAAATTGTACAAGCAATAAAGCAGCAAAGCAGGGAAAGCATTCTTCCTAGATGACGTGTATATAAAAATTATAAAACTCTTTGACGATGTTAGTATCGACTATATGGTAAGATTGTTTAATGCCGTTTTCGAGACTGGTCGATTGCCTTGGGTTTGGCTCCAGTCTGCCTTCATTCCTATCCCTAAGAAAGCGAACGCTACCAAATGGTACTAATTCCGTATGATCAGCTTGATCTGTCACATTCTCAAGGTATTCTTAAAAATAGTGCAAAGAATGCGAAGAGGACATAAGCTGTTGTCAATTCCAATTTCGACAGGGATTTGGTACTAGAGAAGCCCTCTTTAGTCTCACAGTACTACTACAAAAATTTCGAGATCCGAGGAATGATGTATATATGTGCTTCATCGACTACCAGAAAGCGTTCGCCTGTGGCAACCATAACGACCTAATAAAACTCTTTCAAAATAAGGGCATAGACAAATACGATTTAAATATTATTCGAATGATTTACAAACGGCATTTATTAGAAGCGGAAATGGTAACACAGCAAACGCGGTGTGCGACGGAAATGTGTATTGTCGCCCCTTTTCTTTAATGTGTACTCGGATGCTGTTTTTGCCCATGCCTTACAAGACCAAAATCAAAATAAACGGTTAAATTGTTAACAATCTGCGCTATGCGGATGATACTGATAGACCGGAAGCGGTGAAACGACTGTTGAAGGAGATCAACTATCATTGAAAATTAACATTGACAAGACAAAGTTGATGGTTATTAGTAAAACACCGGTGGCCCGAGCAAATCTCTTCTTTAGGAAAATCTATTGAACATGTCTTAAAGTTTACCTCGTCTGTTGGATAACCGCAGATTTAAATCCAGACACGGAAATAATCTATCGAATAGAACAAACCAGGAAAATACTCCTCAATATGGAAAAACCTCTAACCAACCCAAGCTTTAACTTAAAATTAAGATACCGCTTTGTTAAGGGCTATGTTCATTCCGTGTTATTATATGTATCCGAAATGTGGACTCTTAAAGTTAATACGCTTAATAAACTGGAGGCATTTGAAATGTAGATTTTCAGAAAATTGCTAAACCCTAGACTGCCCATATGACCAACGCTGAGGATTCGAGATGGATGGGTAGAGATAGGAAGCTTATAACTATAGTAAAGCGAAGAAAAGTTGGATATCTTGGCCACATATTTCGCAACTCAAAGAACCTATTCCTGCAGTTAATCATGGAGGAAGAAATTGAAGTAAGACGGGGTATAGGTAGGAAGAAATATTCATGGTTTAAAATCATCAAGGACTAGACGAGTCTAGACGTCCACAGACTATTTAGAGCCACACAAAATTGAGAAGATTTTGTTGTAATTGTTGCCAACATCCATTGATGGATACGGCACTTTAAGAAGCGTGATTGTTTATGTGCAGTAATTCCGGTTGTTTCGTACAGGTTTCACTAAAGAATGGCACAAAAAATTATACTCAACATTAATTTTTAAAACCTAATTTTAGCTGAAAAGGTTAAAATAAAAAAACTTGGACGACCTACACTGATTTTATATCTCAACTAACAAGATAAAGCTGGCACACGTAATTATACAAGACATTTTTCTGTGAATTTATTTAGATAGAAAGAAAGAAACAAACAGGCCACATAGCCCAATTACATGTTTCTACACAATACAAAAACAGAACATAAACTAGATCTACACTATAATAGCGCAAAAAAAAATCAACTACCTATGTAAATCAGTAATAAAAATAAAAATATGAGATACTAATAACTAAAAGTAAACACTACAGAAAACCCAATACAACAATACAATGAGAAAGCGACAAAATTAATAATAAGAGTAAATAAAGATAAGTTAGGTAAATAAAAGATTGTTGTTACAAAATAACAAATCTAATAATAAAAATAATTTAAAAATATATTAAACAGATAAACATGTATAAGAGGCAATTATCCACCAGGAAAACTTTGCACCACCAGCGACCTAAATTTAGGCAGAGTATTGCTAAAAATATCAATGTCCCCGCAATCCTGCGCACAGTCATTATAGTTTCGCATAATGCGGTTAAAAATTGAAAGATGACCCATGTTGCTAGAGCTCGTTTTCATAGTAAATAGGTTATTAACTCTAGTAGAGTAAGCAGGGACATAGAAATTTACAGCAGATACCAGAAGCGGAGAGCATATCAAACCATTTAGTAGCTTATACAAAAACATTTGTTCTGCCATGAAACGACGCAGCTCCAGCGAGTCAAGGCATAAATAATTCAGACGTTCAGTGTAAGGGCGGTATTGAACATTGAATCTGTAGAACAGCAGTCTCGTGAAACGCCGTTGAACAGCTTCAACCTTCAACCTGTATACATTATAGAACGGAGACCATATGATACTTGCATACTCTATCTTAGACCTCACAAGTGAATTAAATAAAGTTTTGTAGGATGCAATGGTAATAAAATGCTTAGATATACGGAAAATGAAACCCAACATCGAGTACGCTCTTTTACATATTTGCTTGTGATTTTTAAATGTTAAGGACGTATCAAGCAATATACCAAGGTCAGAAATACAGTCAGTTCTAGTAACGATGCTATCATTAACACAGTAACCAAAGAGCAAAGGTTTTTGCTTTCTATGAAAAGATATGACGTAGCATTTATTTACATTTAGATTCATCAAGTTATTCTTGCACCATTCAGCTACAGTATCAATGTCCTTTTGCAGAGATGCAGCATCATTGATGTCGCAAACTGAACGATAAAGCTTGAGATCGTCGGCGTACATCAGATAGTTGGATGAAATATGTTTTGTTAGGTCATTAATAAAAACAATGAAAAATAAAGGCCCCAATATCGATCCTTGCGGAATTCCAGATCTACAGACGATACTATCTGATCGAAAGCCATCGATAACCACAAACTGCGATCTGTTCAGCACATAAGAGCAGCACCATCTATACAGATCTCATTTAATTCTATATTCAGATAATTTCGCGAGCAAAGTTGCATAATTAACTCTATCAAATGCTTTAGAGAGATCAGTATAGACGGATCCACCTGATTTTATTTGTGTTTGTAAATAAAAAACATATTCACAAAGATTGGTGACTGTGGATTTATTCTTTACAAAACCGTGCTGCTGAGAAGTAATGAATTTAGAAAAGTGAGAAAAAGACCGACCATGCACAATTTTTTCAAATATCTTGACAAATGTGCAAATGATGGAAATTGGACCGTAATTATTAACGAGTGACCTATCGCCAGACTTAAAAATTGGAACAACATGTGCCGTCTTCCATACGTCAGGAAAACGTCCTTGCTGTAATGATTTTGAAAAAAGTAAGAACAACGGATAAGCCAGGCCATCAGCAGCATGTTTTGCAAATAAAGAGGGACCTCCACCTTTATTTGGTTCAAGTTCCGATAAACACTCATGCACCTATTGAATCGATATGGTAATGTTAGACAACACAAGAAAAACAAATAGATTTGTGGAAGTGATGCAGTAAATTCCCTGCTTTGTTTTCCATGTGTTCTGATTTATTGTAAAGAGATGGACCAAATACGGTCAAGATTAGGATTTAAAGATATCACACATTAACATCAGAGGGTAGAAACACGAACTTTCTGCACGTTATATGAATTGTTGTACAGAATTTGCTCTATTGGGTTCGGTAGATATTACAGTTCAGCTAAATTCAGTTTATATATCAAACATAATGAACATATCACTAAAAACAGGTACATATTAAATAATTTTTTTTTGTTTAGTTATAGTTAAAAATGAAGAGCCCCCCAAATACAATAAATTATCACGATCCGCCACTGATGGATAGAGTGCAATGCTTGCAATAAGAAAGTTCTTGGTTCGAATCCATGGATAGGCGGATTTTTTCTTCCACTGGATCGGTACTGAGCCGGTTGACCATTCGACGTTGGGATACAATTAACGTTGCTCTCCTCTGAAGACTGCTCTATGAGGTAGAGTAACAGGAGTACACACAAAACATATTCACACACAGTAAAATACGCCCATTGAGGCTGCAGTCCGCGTTAACCTGGTTCATCCGCCACCAAAAAAGGTGATAAACCTACTTTTTAAACTGAACGTGAGCAAAAAGTAATTGCAAGACTACTATATAGTGGCACATACCTAAAAAACAATCGCTGTCAGGTTACAGACACATTTATTGCGTACTAGTTGGTTTTGAAAAGATAACTTTAACCTATTGAAACGCTGATGTAAAAGTGATTGTGTTTGTGGACCAATTACAATACTCAATATTACCCTCATATAAGAACAACCGCAAAATTACCATATGGTACAATAACAGGAAGATAATATGGTGGAACAAGCACTTGGCTGATCTTTATAAAAAACAAGGCAACTGTTCTGCAGAGGTTGCGATAGAGGCCAACACACTCAAGCCTTAACCGAGCATAACAAAGCTCTAAGAGAAGGCAAAATAAAGTCTGCAAACACATCTCAAACAGCACCACTGCATAAAGTTCAACCCAAAAACTGAATAACTCCAGTCGGAAATATATTGAAACTGGCAGGGTAAGTGAAAACAAATTGCTATAAATGCTTACCCATACGCGATTTTTCGTTAATAAATGAGGAAGCTGACATATTACGAGCTCGTAGTTTCTCAAGAAAACCCATAATGAATAATTTGAAAGCGAATCATCGGCTACAGTGAGGTACAATGGGACATAATTTATATATCCCCCGACCCCGACGGAATCTTTCCAATTCTATTATACCAAGGCACCGGTCGTAATTAGTCTGACATGAAAATCCATTAAGGTGGTTTTCACCTTTAAACAAGGGCGAACAATGTACACCCAACTAAATTCATGGAGACCGACCAGCCTTATGTATTTTTGTGTAAAAACTAGGAAAAACTAGTGGGCAGGCATACATGGGGTGGGGTTTTAAAAAGTAGTCCACCACATCATAGGCAATACGTGGATCAACCCGGAAAATCATGTGAATCTAAACTGCACAGTCTGATCAGTAAAGTAGAAGTCTCACCAAACAAGAGATAGGTTTAGCGGATTTCTTGGAATACAGGGAGCATTCGACAACACTTGCTTCGAATCAGTAATAACTCTAACACTCAGACATTGGGTCGACAATATAGAGCAGATGGATAAAAACCATGCCAGACACCTAGGAAAAGAATACCTCGATTCCTTTGCATTTAGAGGTTGTCCGCAAGGACATGTACGCTGTACAATTTCCTCTACTGTGGAGTATTGCAGTAAACGACCCCTTACAGGCATTCAATGACAGCTGATTTTACTCCCAAAAGTGGATGACATGTTGATGTTAATAAAGTGAAAATATGCTACAATGTAAAGGGCACTCGAAGACGACGTGAAAAAGAAAACCTTAAAATAAACTGGCAAAACATTAGTATACCAGACACCAGCACTTCTTTATAACTTTATAACCTGGTGGATTCGAACGTTGTTGAGTCCGTAAGTGATCGCGGATCAACAAATATCTGACTTTTGCATGATTTAGATATTACTTATGAAAACCCATTTAGTACACATCATTTGAGGTTCTTAATTTTTAATTTTTGGAATGCCGCAAACCTTCTAAAACTAATTATAAATTGATATCAATTGATTAAGATCAATTATTATTAAACGAAAATGAAATCAGCAGTTGTTTTATTAACAATAACCACTTAATCGCTGAAGGTTAAAAAGCACGAACGAATGAAGTTTTGAGAAAAAAGAACAATTGAAACATTTATATTTTAACGTAAAGGTTAAACCAAAATTTAAAAAAAATGTATTTGACAACGAGGAAGAAGATCTGATTGAAACGATCATCTCACATTTTTACCTGCTTTATAACGGCGGCTATTAATTATACTGGAAAAACGTACGAATCAGGAAAATAAAATGTTATTGTGCCTATATCGTTTTCTAAGTAATAAGAGAATACGATTCTGAAATTACTATTGAAAGTTCATGAACTTCAACTGTATCAAATACACTTGAAAACGTGCACATAAAAAATCCAGTGACAAATAAAACCGAAAAGGTTACTTTGAAAAACGTTGACCCTATATTTAGTTGAATGAACGGTCAAAAAGCTAAAAACTAGCTACCCTCGTCTGGGCCATAAAACGTATAATTGACAAGATAAACAAGAGAACAATAATTAGTTATACCATCATGGGCAGCGCATTTATCATATGGTGGATTGCTTAATGCTACTGATGATTACTTTACGCTCATTCAAAATGTCTGCATACAACGTAATTGTATGCAATCACTGATGAAAAATTATAAAATCGTATTACTTCCCTCGTCTGAAAGATGAAAGAAGTATTGTAATCACGAAAAAATCACCTTCCCAGATTTCTTTAGATCTTTACGTTTCACCGTCCTTAGATGACGAAAAACAGGTTTTCTCAATTCCGTCTGTCTGTCTGTCTGTCTGTCTGTTGGTGGTATAACTCAAAAACTATTTCTTGGAAAAAGACGATATTTTGCGTACCCATTATGTATCTACCTGACATGGAACCGAGAAAAGTTCAGATAAATATATACAGGGTGAGCACCTTAAAAAATAAAATTTTGTTAATTTGTGTTTGAACTGAGAAATACATAAAAGTAATAATTTTTACATAGCGTAGGCTTTATCCTTGACAAAAATGGGATCCAACAAATAAAGTGTAAATGTTCTACAAGTCAAAACGGTACAAAGAATGAGTGCGTTATATTGACCTCTTTAGGCCGCGAGCCACATAAATGCGTAAATCGCCAAACCTTCAAATACACATATTTGGACGAAGCCATAAATTCAATCATAAGATGTGAATTCGAAGATATAAGTTAAAAAAAAATATACACTATCTGGAATTATCTTGCGGATATAAATGTGAAGGTTTTCATTCTGTTTGAGATTGCAAAAGCCCAGAAAAAGATATTTTCCGAATATTTTCTACTACTAAAAATTGATGCGATTTTATTCGTACATCGCATTTTCAGGCTGATTTGAATATTTCTCTCTCTTAAACTAGTGAAAAGCTTATCTTATAGATTTAGACGATATCAAATTAATCTCAAAATTATTTTTATCAAATGCTACAGAAATTGTTTAAACAAAGCGTACGGGGAATGTGTTGCCTACATTTCAGCATCGACGTATCGTAAAAAGTATTGGACATAAATATATACATACATCCTGCGTATGAAATGTTTAAAAGAGAATGAAAAAAATTTTAGTGAAAGAATTATCTGAATTGATTTATTGTTGTAAAAAATATAATTAATTTTGCCCGATTTCGTTGAAATTCACCTCGCTTAGACACGAAACTTAATACATGCCCGGCATGAAGGTTAACCCAGCTACAACGCAACGATATGAAAAGGGCTCTGTAGGTTTGCAAGAAATTGCATTCGCAGGCGCCGCGGGTCAAATCCCATCGGGAACTACTTTTTTTATTTGAAAATTAATGTCACTCGCATTCCAGGGTATTCTTTTATTGTTTCCGTATTATTTGAAACTTGAAAACATATTTACACCTAGTTTCCTTTGATTTTTAAAATTATTTAGTGTCACAATGTCCACTTCAATGTCCACTTGAGAGTGAAGTTTTAAGTAAAGCCTTTTGCAGATTTTTTTCAGTTATTTGTATAAATATTCCACACAAACTAGCAAAAAATCAGTCTGATAGGTTGCGTAGTTCTCGAGTTATCCTGTTTACACCGAATTGGCGTGACACACTCGACTTTTCTTAATTTTCCGACTTTATTGTAAAGTCAAAGTGGTTACTGTTTTTGCGGGAGCTAAGACCTTTCATATATATTTGAGCTGATTGCAATTGATCGAGAGGTTGCCGCTAAAATTGTAAATTTGTATAAAATGGCCGAAGTGGAAAGCAAGCAATACCAATGATGTGATATTTCTGATAATTTCAGGTAGACTTAAGGCATATGAACTTTAAAGATACGTAGGTTTGATTAAATGATTTTGTAATATGCGATGCAAAGAACGACATCCTGCTTTCTGTACACAGCCTTCTTAAATGACAAATACTACACTTTTTATTTTTATGGAACCTCACATGATGTGTTCGTTAAGAGAGTCATGTTTATTTCATGTCAAGGTAATGTATATTATCTAAATTCAATCAGATCAAATACAGAACTACGCAACGCCAGGCCTCATCTGATAGTGTATCTCCTATTGTTTATGTCAATAAATCGATAGCCAGAAAGATGGTACGGTACCTGTCCCTTAATTACTTTCACGAGCAATATTTTACGAAGGCGCAGTTTTTACACTCTAATCAGCTTTACGGACAGGTTACCTGGAGTGATAAAGATCAAAAAATAATATTACTAATCTACAAAATCAGTGGAAAACTAGAAGTGGCCTTTTTGGAATAACTACTTGCTATGTTCAATCTTATCTAATATCAATTGATATGCATACATTACTGGGTTCTAGTTGTAACCATAAAATTCAAACTTAGAACTCGTCTAGTTGGTTATGGGTTATTTTTGATAAATTTATTCATTTAACTAATACTACAGTATTAATAACAAAATAAAAATTTGGAACTTTTATTAGTAACACTGCAAGAAAAACGTAATTGCATACCAGTTACAATATATTTTCATATAGTTATTTCCTGGTAGTCAGTAAAAGTTAATTTCAAAAAGTAAAAAAGGAGTTTGGAGTAGGCTTTTTGGTTAGCAGGAGCAAGATAACACATTAAGTAATAAAACTCAACCCAATCTCAAAAACATTATGCTGCTTGCATTTAGAGGAATATTATATTAATAAGTATGTACAAGCGCTTCAACGGAAAAGAAGGTTGAGAAAATTAAGAATAAATTTTATGAGTAAATGGGAAAATACTACAAAAAGTAACGTCTTGCGACATAGAAATTGTTTTGGGAGATGCTAATGGTAGAATGGGTATAAAAATCCGTCACTGGAATTAAAAAGCAAACATTGACTTAATAACAATGGGAAAAGATTTAATAATTCGCTATAGAAAGCGATATTAAAATAACAGTAGCCGATACGACCATAAGAATGGCTACAAAGTAAGTTAGAAATCAGCAAGGGGTATATTACCAACCAAATAAAATTATTGAACAATGAGCATGTAAGTTGAGTAGCCGACGCGACGGTTCGAAAGTTGAACGAACACACTATTGAGTAATTCTGTCACTCAGTTCTTGTACATTAGTATTCGATTTGGCCATCTGTTTGCGTTTATTCTTTATATGTGTCCATACCATACGAGTCTTCTTTTTTCTATTTCATCTATGGATGTTAAGTTCTTCTGCATTCTGTTTCTTAGTTCTGCATTCGTTACGTGTTCTAGTCTCGACACTGCATTTTGTTTTCCATTTCTTAAAGATGTATTCTAAGTATATTTTAAACAAGGTGGGCGACAGGCAGCATCCTTGCTGTACTCCTTAATTTGTTTTAAATGGATCTGAAATTTTGATCGAGATCTTGATAACATTTGTCTGATTTTTATACATTTCCCTGATAGTGTGTATATAATGGTGGTTAATGTTTGTGGTTGTAAGGATTTGAAGCAGTTTTTGGATAGGAACAGTATCGAACGCTTTCTCTAGGTCTATAAAAATTAAATGGGTATCTAAGTTCTTTAGTTTCCGCTTTTGTAGTATTTGCTTTAGGGAGTAAGTGTTATACAAGGAATTTATTTTAATAGTTAACATAAGCGTTTCGTTTCTATGCCACCATTTAATCATACAGGTCATTTCCATAGTTACAAATGAGACCAATAGATTAGAGCGTGTATTTTACTAGTTAACATAGGAATTATTACTTGTCAAAAAGACAATTAAAAGTTATCCTAATGTATACCACTGAAGAAAAGATGCAACACACAAGTTGTTACTACGTATCTCCTTTTTAGTTGCATACCTGCATTCCGGTAACAAAATTAAAGTTTCTTACTAGCAAGTACCTAATTCAAATTCGTATGTTAACTTGTAAAATAAACGCTCTAATCTATTGATTTCATTGGTGACTATAGAAGTGACCTGTATGGTTAAATGCTGGCATAGAAACGAAACTGCTATGTTAACCATTAAAATAAATTCACTGTATGTGCAAGAGCGTCCTGCGGTAAACCCACTTTGTTCTTCGCCTATTGTTATTTCTTGCGCGACTCTTTTCTTTATTATTCGTCCATACAATCTTCCTACTGTGGGTAACACGCTTATTCCTCGATAATTTTCGCAGTTGTTCCTTGATCCTTTTTTATGGATTGGCGTCAAATATCCTACCCTCTATGTGTGTCAACCTGATCTAAAGAGAATTCGCAAAGAAGACGGGAACTAATAATTGCAAGACCTAGACGGAGGAGCTTGGTAATGTAGCATTTCAGATTTAAGGTGAGAAGAGATAGAAGTTTACAGCTGCATCTTGCAATAATTTTATACAAATCTGGTCCGGACCGACATTCGAACTCGCGACGTCGGCTCGACAGTCTACGAGTGTTGTCATTGCACCAATACAATAGCATAGTTAGGTGACTGCTTAACGTCTATTATTGGTAACGCGAATACAATAATGTTCCACAGAAAATGGGGCAAAAGTCATCCTGATAGGTTATGTCCTTCTCGAGTTACCATGTCTACAGTTATCCAAAATGGTATATTCGTCCTTTATTAATTTTCTGACTTTTCTTTAACTCCAAAACGGTTACAAAAGTTATGTAGTTTAGTGAGGCCTTTAATATAATTTTGGGTTGGTTGCGATTGATTAAGCGGTTATGATAACAATTGTAAATTTATATATATGGTCGGGGTTGTAGTAAAAGACAAGAGCTGTAAGAAGTATATAACGGGCGCATTGTAAAAATTACCCACAAGCTGAGTAAGTTACGGTTACCAACCTGCTGACTCCCATAAGATAAGGCACGATATCAACACTTAGAAATTATAAATACATCTGTTTAAGTTGTAACGTCCCGTTTCAATTTCATTTCAATAGAGCGTTATTGCGATTAGCACCGTCTTTCGGACCACCTTATATCTAAATATTGTAGCAAAAGAACTTAGGCTTATTGCAGCAAGTGTCTGCCTATAGAGATAAACACCTGCAGCTTTTCCTGTCGCAGTATGATGCCGGCATTCGACTCCGTGTAAGCCGTTGGAAAACAGTGGAATCCCTCGGTTAGTATTGATTTGTCACGAAGCACGCCTTGCGGATCTAATTGTTGGGTAGGTTGAAGCCATACTGGTTTTTAAACAAACAAAAGCCGCGAGCACGTTGGTTCTTCGCAAACGGGCGCAAAGAGCTTGGTGAGAATGCTCATCTTTTTCTCGTGCGTTATCCGTTTCGGATGTTCGCGATCAATAAGGCAATCTAGATTTTATTGACAACTGCTCGGAAGAGGTCTGTCGTTGTCATTGAAAACCACGATCTTAGATTCTTCGGCCAGGAGCTACGCCTGCGCCCCGGTCCTCTCTTTCTTTGCACTTTTCCTTGTAGTATCAATTGAAGTATTCCGTAGCGCTGTTCATTCCTCATCACGTGTCCGAAATATTACAACTTTCTGATTTTTATGGTTTTGACAATTTCGGTTGCTTTATTCATTCTTCTCAAGCACTTGTCACACGGTCAACCCAAGATATTCTCAAAATTCGCCTGTACAACCATACGTCGAAAGCTTCGATTTTCTTTGTTGATGCTTTAGTCAGCGTCCAGGTCTCCACTCCATACAGCAAGACAGAGAATACATAACACCTTAGTAATCGGATTTTGGCATTTAAATTTAAATTAAATTAAGAATACTCATTTAATTTCATAGTTGTATACTAATTCCGGTATTTAGGCTGGCTCTCCTGCGTCTTCTAATAAACAAAAACCGCCGCGGCCATGTTTTCTGCACAATAGGCCGTGAACACCGTTTGCAAGAATGCTTCGTCTAGCTCAATTTCGCATACTAATTTCAATAGTTGGACCGGCTCCGATGAGTCTATTATGAGGCCTATTCAGTTTCCTGATTTTGCTTCTACACGTTAGCCACTAATTCAAGAATACCGTGTCGCCTCTTGTTCACCGTCTTCTTAACAGTGGTGACCTTGGGATTCTAAGAATTATGCAGCCAATTCCGGCTTAGACGTCTTTTTGGATAAGATGCTGCGCACCAGGATCTCCCCTGCCGATCGTTGGATAGTTGCAACGAACTAAATTGTAAGTACATGCCCTTCTCAGCGTTTTCTTTGATCGACAAAGGCAAATGCCGCCAATATAGCATTTCTTACTAAGGCCTTCGAAATTCAAACTGAAGCGTGTTTAATCACTTTTTTGGTTCAATCATTTATTAACGCTAAAGAGCTAAAATTTAATTGTTTCTAAACTGCTGAAATAATCATGTATCTGTTATCTCAAATAAGCTGCGTCCCTTGGGCGTTGTGAATTTATTGAGATAGCACATGTGGTTATCCTAAATTTGTAATTTGAGATATAATTAGCAACTTGTGACTTGACTACTCTTAAGTTAATTTCTATTTGCGGTTTATTAATTTATTTGATAGGCAATGGTCCTACAAACTTAAACTGCTGCCACTTAGCCTAACGGCGTATGTATAGAATTCATGTGTTCCTGCGATTTTTGGGTTTAATTAAATACACCTATTGCTGTTACTTGCTGCATGAGTAATATAGGTATGCAGCGAAGCACGAAAGGTGGGTGGCGTATTATTAATTAGCTAGTTTTGTTATTTATGTTGTGAGTAACGACAAGGCGCCCAAATTTTAATAATCCTACTGCTCAATTTTTAAAGCCTAAAGCATTTTTTTCTAGTCCTTACACCACGCCATATTCTTCCGAGAGTTAAAAGAGCTAGCCAAGGCCTTGTCAACCCCACGTTTAAGGGTGGTACAAAGTACTACTTTGTCCTTATGTATGCTCGGTAAATTTTTATAGACCTGGACCAAAGTTGGCGCAGTCGGTAGGATATCCAAAATCACTGCGCTGATCATCGATTTTCGTTTTAACGATTGAACTAATAAAAGTACGGTGTTAAAAAATATTCGAGTGTACAGGGTGATTTTTTTATCGTGTAACAACTAGATAGGCAACACATGCTACAACTGCATGCATTTCATAGATATCTTAGTAAACATTACATTTTTTTTAGTAAACAAAAATCAAAGTAGTTTCTTTAGGTATATTAAGAAACTTCACGATAGTAGTAATGACAGTTGTGTCTATTTACGCACCCATGATTGTTAACTGGCGCTTCATCAGAAAAGAGAACATGTCTTAAGAACTGGGGATTAGCAGTAACTCTGTTTCTTAAGAAACGGCAGAAATTTGCCCGACGTGGGTATGGGTAATCTTCTTCATTAAGGTGTTGCACTAATGTGACATGGTATGGGTGAAATTGATTTGCTGCTAAAATTTTGTAAACTGATATTTGGATAATGTTGTTGCAATCGCCCATTGACTTGTATAGGGATTTGCAGTAATTTCTTCTATAACGCGGCTTCGTTTTCTACGGTAGTAAAATGTTGTTATCTCACCTTTGGCTTTTTAAATTGCCCGTATTCGCGCAACTTCTTATTTAAACGCCTGAAGGCGTTATGCGATGGATGGTCTCTGTCTGGATACCTTTGCTCATATTGTCGTACAGCTAGATCTGCCGCTCCTCGGCATTATCCCAAAATCAACATCATATCAGTGTTTTCTTCATTTGAATACATTGCGAATGCTATTACAGTTTTGACAAAATGAAATTTTATTTAAGTAACAAAACGTCAGTTGACATTTGGGTTCCCAAAGCTTGCTTAATATTAAAAATAATTTATTATTTAAAAAAAGTAAAGTTCACTATGCATTGCATGCACCTGTAAGAAGTGTTGCCTACAAGTATGTTACACGTTAAAAAAATCACCCTGTATATCGGAAGCGTTATTCCGCTTTAACAACATCAGTGCAACGAAGGCGGAATTCGTACAGAAAACAACCTGGTGAAGGACAGCCCTAGTTAGGAAAGCCTGGTAGAGAATCGTATCCCTAAAGCCAACTATAGGCTAAGAAAATGACCTGGTGGGGGTCAGCATGGTCAACGTCAGCCATAGTTTATACTTTTGCAAGTAAAACAAATGTGTTTAATAATTCCTTATTAAGAGCCATCCTGAGAAAAACTTGTAGGATGTGCTTTAATGTTAATAGGATCGTGAGTGGGGGAGACAGCATGGTCAACGTCAGCCATAGTTTCTACTTTTGCAAGTAAAACAAATGTGTTTAATAATTCCTTATTAAGATCCATCCTGAGAAAAACTTGTAGGATGTGCTTTAATGTTAATAGGATCGTGAGTAGAGTTAAAATCTTGGAATGAAAAAATGCGCTACTCTTAGTTTTGTTGATCGACGAGATACTGATTGCTTGATTTAAGATTTACTAGCTTTAGGACCCCATAAAAATAAAACCGCCTATAATGTTAGAACGCGATGTCCAGACACGCGACGTTTATCAATTCCCAAATTAAACAGTTTAAGCATTGTATTTACAGTAAGAGCGACTCATCTTGTAAGTTATAACGATTTGGCTTTAAAAACATTTATTAGAGGACTGACGTGCCAATTGCAAACTAACGTTAGGTTAAGAAACCCAGACCGGCATGAAAAGCAATGATCTTAGTAAATGAAGAAGAACATTTTCTATATGTCACATGAAAATCTAATTCTTTGAACACCCAAAATGTATATAGCCCCTTTCAAAAACTCAACACCGGTTAAACTTCACTGATATCAAAATTACGATTTTCCGATTTATTCCTGACCGAGATTTCAAGTGAAGTCAAAATTTACCGCAACGTTCTCTATTTTCACAAAACAGTTTACATTAAAGACCTGCAACATTGGGAACTTAGTCCATTTGGCGCTCAAATAATAACTTTAATCGTAACCCTGCACAATCTTCTATTTCTTCAAAAACTTCAAGTAACAATTTTAAACCAGCACCGATATTCTGGAAGTTCATGTTTAGAACAAAGGCCAACATTTATATCAACTGAACTTTATCAACAAGCCATTAACGAAAATGAACATTTCGAATACAATACAAATCAGGTCGACGAACCACAATACTAGGTGTAAAAACCCCGGAAGTTGTGCTAATGAGTATACTAGTGATTATTGGGAATATTATGTCGATGAACTAAATCAATACCAAAATCAATTTTCAGATGGTGTAAATATCGTTCAGGAAACCAATAACCTAAATTTTCATTTAGACACCCTACAAAAAACTAACCCAACCTGAAACACTTAAATTTAGTTACGACAAACCTATTTTTTACCATATATTTACATTTCCAGTCGTGAAGCAAATTTTTTGATAGACAGTGGTAGTACAAGAAGATTAATTAACCCAGAATCGGCGTTCAGATTTTATCCAGACTATATTAATCTATTAAGAAACATTTAACATTCAAACTGCTTATGATATTAGTTATCACGAATTGTGGAATTCTTACCCGACGCTGTAATGGTACAAGGGTTTAGTGAAAGAAGAAGAAGAAGATTGTGGAATTCCAGTTTTTCATATTTTTAATGTAGGCGAAACTCATACATTTTATTCTTTTAAATTCAGGTCAAAATATGACGCACATGGCATTGGTTTATTTGAATAATTAAATGTCATGTGAGGACTTGAGAATTTACAACCCCTACTCCAATAGTAGGTATATGAAAGAAAAAGTAACACATACAAAAATAAAACAAGTGAACCAGCAGAATTTTTAATTAATATACCTCTACGAATTAATGAAAAGGTCAAAATTCCTGGCAATCAAATGGACGGTATAGGTATTTTAAGTTACACAAATTCGGAGATATAAAAAAAGTGTTAATAACGGCATCAAGTAATTTCGCTCATACCACTATTATTAATTTTAGCGAAAGTCAAGTAAACCTAAAAATATCCAAACTCTTGGACATCGAACCCCAAAATTTATTAGAAGTTAATTTCGTAGAGAAAATGGAAATTTAGCAATCCTGAAATAAAAATTTTGATAATGCCTTAAAATTAAATTTAAAAAATTGATGCGTAGGGTAAGTTACACATACGTCATTCATACATTTTTATGTTGAAACCATTAATTAGGTGGATTTCGCAGTCTTATAAAAGCGTTATTACAACTTTAATGTGCACATAAATCCTTAATTTTGTTATGGGACAATTGAAACAGTAACACGTTCTTATTTATATGATTACTATGAAATTACTGTAGTTTATACAAAAATGCAGTGGAAAAGAATTCACATTTAAGACACTTGAAGGGTCACCTATAGGGCAATTCACTACAATTACAAATGTTCCCTTGTAGATAATCTATAGTTATCTCTCAATTTTTATTTAAAACACTTCACGCGGAATGTGTATATAAAGAGAACCAACAAATCGTAAACAGTGCTTCTGTGGCTTCTGGTTCGGTTACTGTTACTAAACTATACTTGAAATTAAATAGTTCGTGGAATATAAGATTTAACACTGTTACACATATCTAAAATGTTTCGAGTATTTGGAGCAATAACTTTGATTGTGATCTTAAACAGGTATATATCATTAATTATTTTCACTATTTTTCAAATATTGTACGAATGTTCCTCCGACGTTTATTTACTAGAATATAGTCATTTTAATATTTTCCTTGAGCTAGAAGACAGTTCCAAACAGAAGTAATGTGTTTTAAAACAATCATTTTCAACCAAAATCACCGGTTTCCTGTACATGTAATTGTTAATTCAAAGTTTTAGTGGTTCTAATGCTGATAACAATTTATAAACAAACCATGAACCACGCAAACAGAGTATTAAAGTTTAAGTACCTTTTTGTTGGCAAGCCTAAGTACCTACTTTTAATGCGCTGCTAAAAATGAAGTTATTCAAAACAAAATTCAAATTTCTACAGGTTTTGTTCCAATATATTAAATACATGAAAGTCGAATTAATTAATAATTATAAGATTGAAGTTGGTTACGGAGCCTTATGTTCATTCGTTGTCACACAAACTCATTTTTATTTTGAATAGTGATTGGTTATGATTTATTTCGTAAGGTTGGTGTTTGAGGTTTATAATTTATTAATTGCTTGTAGGACCGTTTTATTTTTTTTTCAAATTGAAAATGTTGGTCAAGGCAACGTCAATTAGATTCCTTGTTGGGTAATTGTGATTTATGTTATGTATTGTAACAATAGCAATATCGGTTAGCCGTAATTCATAACCAATAACCAATAAGTCAATAAAATAGAATTTACACAGGAATTTTACATCTATAAAACAGTCAAATTCGCAAGGCCAAGCTCTATTCAAGGTATCGTAAACAGCTTATAGATGAATTATCATTCGAAAACAGCATGAACACAAATGTCCCTTTATCCTGAGATAATCTTTGGAATTCTTGATAAATCTGGAAAGCCTAGCTATACACAGTTTCATCTGATATCAGCTGGTGTTTAAGCAGCAACAAACGTTGTGGTTATGCAGCTTTCCAATTTAAATCATAGATAGGTCCTAAAAAAATTAATTAATAGCTGGAAATGTGTCATGATGTAATAAAACTCATCCAATAATTCTAGTCCGCAGTGCAACTGTGGAGGGCCAGTGGTGGTACCAGTCACCCGTCCTGTTCAACATGGGGAAGGCCCCTACTGGGATCGTGTAAACCAGGTATTATACTACGTCGACACATTCGCTCCTACCATTCTACGATGGAATCCCATATATAATAAAATTACTTCGCAACACGTAGGTAAGTTCTGCTATCTTCCAAGTTTTCAAAAATAACCATTCCACGACGTCGAACTTAAATTTAAATCAATGTCATCATGCCACATTACATTTAAAGTCATTTTCTTATTCTTCCTTGATTTCTTGGGAATTTTAAGCTTGGCTGCGTAGTGCAAAGTGCGTACAAGAATTTCAATATTCTTGACATCGAGACAAGAAATAGATTAGCATGAATCTGCCAACATACGAGCAACCTTATTTCTCTGAAATCAAGTGTCATGTACCGATTTCGATAAAACACAATTTTTCTACGACCACTACTAAAAGTAGTTTTTTTAGCGCTAACTTTTTTCATTAAAAGTGAAATCAGCTGTTTACTTTTAGCCCATGTGCTAACAGTAAACAGCTGGTGTAGAATTTAGAATTTTGTGGAAGTTAGGTTATAAAGTTATTGTAGTTACTTCTTTCGTTAGAGGTAAAGTGTTTTTTAAATAATTAGAGCATTAAGTAATGAATAAAGTAAAATGTGTACATTTATAATTACCTTTGACAGCTACTGGCTGCAGAAGCAGTCACCTGCGCGTCAAGGCCATCTCTTTACTATGATATAAATTATAACTGTCATAAATGCAAACCTTTGTTAAATCGACATTTATGGATTAATAACAGTAAATTTAAGGCCGTAGAAAAAATATTGTGCGCAAACTCGTGCTAAAAGTGTTTATGCACGAGACATGTTATGAAACTCAGCCTTCGGCTTCGTTTCATACCTCGTGCATAAACGTCCACTTTTAGCACTTGTTGCATAAATAGCTATTACTTATTATTTAGACACTTTTAGGACTCATAGTGTAGGTATATTTATACACAGTATACCTAAAAGTCTTTTTCTACGACCACTACTAAAAGTATGCCTTTTAGCACTAGCTTGTTTAACTAAAAGTGACGTTTTATAGTTTAGGGCGTTTAAAGAAATCAGCTGTTTACTTTTAGCGCATGTGTGGTATAAAGTGAAGTGAGGTTATAAACCATTTCGAACTGGAAGTGAGGTTGTAAAGTTATTCTAGTTACTTCTTTCGTTGGAAGTAAAGTGTTTTTTAAATAATTAGAGCATTAAGTAATGAATAAAGTAAAATGTGTACATTTATAATTACCTTTGACAGCTACTGGCTGCATAAACAGTCACCTGCGCGTCAAGGCCATCTCTTTACTATGACATAAATTATAACTGTCATAAATGCAAACCTTTGGTAAATCGACATTTATGGATTAATAACAGTAAATTTAAGGCCGTAGAAAAAATATTGTGTGCAAACTCGTGCTAAAAGTGTTTATGTACGAGACATGTTATGAAACTCAGCCTTAGGCTTCGTTTCATAATTTTTATATCTCGTGCATAAACGTCCACTTTTAGCACTTGTTGCACAAATAGCTATTACTTATTATTTAGACACTTTTAGGACTCATAATGTAGGCATATTTATATACAGTATACCTAAAAGTCTTTTTTCGACGACCACTACTAAAAGTAGGCCTTTTAGCGCTAGCTTGTTTCACTAAAAGTGACGTTTTATAGTTTAGCGTGTTTAAAGAAATCAGCTGTTTACTTTTAACGCATGTGTGGTATAAAGTGAAGTGAGGTTATAAACCACAATTTCGAACTGGAAGTGAAGTTGTAAAGTTATTTTAGTTACTTCTTGCATTAGAGGTAAAGTGTTTTTTAAATAATTAAAGCGTTATGTAATGAATACAGTCAGATGTATAGTATTAATAATTACCTTTGATAACTGACTTTGACAGTACTGGATCCACAAACAATCACCTGCGCCTCAAGGGCTACTGTTTATTATGATGTAAATTATAACTATCGTAGATGCAAACCTATGTTAAATCGACATTTATGGATTAATAACGGTAAATTTAAAGTCGTAGAAATTAGTATATTGTATGTTACCTCAGCTTTTAGCACTTGTTGCATAAATAGCTATTTCGAGAACGACAACTTTTCTATATCATATCAAATCTATTCTCTGCTTCCATGCGCGGAAATATTTTTCGAATAGATAGAAAGTAATTAAATTATAGTAACAGAATGCAATCAACGAGAACTCAATAAAAGCCTTTGTTAATTAAATTTCACTTAACTATTTATTTCGGTAACTAAATAAATCCATCCGGGCTGCATGATTCCCTCGGTTTACATAGATCGGTTTCAATTAAAATTTAATCTATTAGACTCAGTTTTCTCTGCCAAATTTAGTTTGATGCCAATCGAAACGATAAAACTGGCGGTGGAGAAAATAGGTTCTGGTAGACGCGCCCGTTTCGTCCTAAAACGACTTTCACCTTTTGACCCTTTTGGCCACAGACGGCGTAATGTTTATCTTTAAATTTAAAATTTTCGGTTACTACTCGTAAGCTACTAATGAAATTGTATATTATGCATCAAGTAGGTACGCAAAATAGAGTATTAGGGGACAAATCGTTTTAAACGACGAGGCGACAAACTATTTGCTTACGTGTCTGCTACAAGTCAGAGATATGTAAATTATTTTCAATTAAAAAAAATCACCTTTCTATTGTGTTGCTAAGTTACCTTTCAGTCCTCTAATAGTAATTTACTATACAAGTGAGATAAGAGCATCATTAATATAGGTGTGTGTAAGCAAGTTAGGTTGTAGTTTAATGTCAATAAATATATAGCCGCGAATGATCTACTAGAAGTGTAGCCTCGGCAACACTACAGATAGATGTGTTACTACTATCAGAACCTAACAAAAACTGTAGAAGTGTAGAAGACAAAGCAGAATGGCATTTAGACGTCGCAATAAAAGTCATAAATACAGATTTTTCCATAAATAGGAGTGGCATCGACAGGGGCACATTTTATGAAAAATATTTAGAAGAAAATTGCATATTTAGAAGAAATCATAGCGGGAAACGGCTAGGTAACTGGGTAGTAAACAGCATTTTAGAGAAACCCACGTCATAGATGCAACATTCCCAAGTGAGAAAATAAACGAAATAATTAAAAACTGGAAGGTACTGGACACGGAAAAGTTCAATGACCACAAATACATACCGGTTGTCCGTTCTCAAAGTCGAACATAGGCGATTAACATTGTATTGACCGTTTTTGCCGATTCCTGCTCGCCAATTCAACTTACAGGAAAGATAATGGTATCAATGGAAAGATAAAATTATTACGCATCAAATGATACCAATAATAATATTCAAGATGCGATTTTTATTTTAAAATACTAATTTAAAACTTGGGAATTTTTAAATATGCCATGCCTTGCTTTTCAAGTTCGATAGCTTTTGTCAAAAAAATTGGCAATTAGTTGGCGTAAATCAGGTATTTTCTGTCAACGTCTGTTAACATTATCTACAGAAAAATGAATTATTTCAATGAAGAACGAGTGAATGCGCTAATGTTAATTGCCTATGTTCGACTTTGAGAATGGACACCCGGTATACTACCAGGCTATCTATCTTCCCCTCAAGTAAATAAAAGCGGACGAAAAATTGAAAGCCTAAATGAAGACCCCCCCCTTGATAATATCCTGCAACAAGGATTCCAAAAATTCTCTGAAGAATGAGTGCAAATCATCACAGAAGTATGTGATTTAATCGTAAGAAAAGCGAAGGCAAAAGGAAGGTGTACTGGTGGTCTCAACAGATCCAAAAACGCAGGGATACCCAAGATGTTGCAAAAATTGCACGTTAACTCCATGTTACGCTTTTAAGAGCGCTTCCTGAGTAGGAAAGAAATTATTAAAATAATCTTTCTGTTATATTTTTGAAGATATAGTTAGGTTTTATTAACCTCAAAACTAGCTGAACTGTTGGTTAAATGGCAAAATGATTTACTTATAGGTATTTATATTCGTATTATTAGCTTTAAATGTGTAATATTTTTCTATCCTAATACTGAATATAAACCAAATTAATAATCAAACTGTGGAGATTTGAACTCCCATATCTTTAAAAATCTAACACAAAGAATTTGTACATTTTTTTCCTGAAGTGTTTCTTAATAGCGTAATATGAATTTAAAGCGCATTTTTGCAACACCCTGTAGAATTTGTAATGCAACATGCAAGTGCTTGTAATATTTATTTTAGTTTTTAATATCCACTACAGTGCATGAATAGAACAGTTGTATGAATGACTGGTGGCAGTTATTAGGGAAACCGAATGCGTTTCTATTAGAAATAACAATTATTAAAATAACATCGACAATTTAACTGGTGTCATTGCCAACCAATGGCATTCTTCAATTTAAAAATAAACTACCAATCGAACTAGTATTTTAGTGACAATATTTCGAGGAGCGTTATTTCAACGACAATTTTTTCTGTAACTACTTTTTAATGAAAAATAACTTGGATTTTGTTTGTTTGTTTGCAAAAATGTTGCTAGAATCGGTTACTATGAATACAATTCAAACACCACTAGTTTTGTGAATTTATAATTTTAGTGTTACGAGTATTTTTATTGGCCATTTTCAATCATTTAAAAGTTAAATTGTCAAGACGAATAGGACTCTAGGTCAAAATATTACCTACAATTTTTGCTCTTCAGATTGTTTCGTTTCTGTTGCGACAGAAACTCGTATCTGAATCACAAAAATTATTGTCGGCAGTATTTTGACCTCTCGTCCTATTATTACTGAAAATAATTCACGTAAAATTACGTTGAGAGTTGAATTCCCTTAATTGTGAGCTTATAATAAATAAAACTTTGAATTGGCAGTAGTAAAATAGCATTTTCTGCAATGAAACATGATCAAGTATGACAATTATTATTATTTTGAATATAAAAGTCAATGCTATTAAACTTGTTTGACATTGCATTATCTATTAAAAATAATATAATACAATTTATAACGTCAGCGCTAAAGTGTGTTCCTGTGTACTGGATTGGAATATTAAAAATAATAGAATGGTGGAGAGCCACAACGAGCTTTGAGGTAAACGGGAGCAATCAGGGTTTTGCTGAGGGAATCTTCAAGAGTATAAAGATACTGTGAAATGGTCAGGTATGACAATCAACGAAGAAAAGGTCAGTGAACATTGTTGATTAATTTTGGTAAAAGTTTGATGTGATAAAAATTTGGCAAGGACTGTATTTAGAATTAACAGAGGTATTTAGAAAATTAACTTTCCTAAATTGTACGTTAATTCAAGTTTGAATAGTTGTCGGTTTTTATATTTAGAAATTGAACATTTTGGAGTCAGTTCAGAAGATTTTGATTTAGGTTGTGTATGTTATTATTTGGATTAAGTGATTAATATTCCTTTGAAATTTAAATTATTTTTTATTGCAATGTGAGATCAAACACCAAATAATTATAAAGTCAATATTCAAATATGGTAACAGTATTTTATAGTGTTGATTAAATATAAATGAAGGTTAAAAAATTATAATAATTTTTACTGAAATACAAAGGTAAGTCAATAAGAGAACTTCCAAAAAAAGTAGTGTTTCTTTGGATAGTCTAAGAATCTGATATATATTAATACAACTAAGATATATTTAGACAAAATCACTTAAATACCAATTTGGTTTTGAAAATAGTGGGGATACGTTACAAATTCCGGAAACAGTTTAACATGAGTAAGGAAGAAACACGAGCAAAATGTTAAACAGCTGGAAGAAGTAATTCTATGTAGGACAGCTAGAAAGGAACTGGGACTGGAGATTAAAAGACCAAATACGATAAATGTAAAACGGTATATGACGTAGATATAAAATAGTCATGAAGAGATTTAAGGTTGCTCTTCCAGCCATCGGTAGAAAAAGTCAAGAAAATCCCACCTCGTATAGACCTATCTGCTTAATGGATGTTATAGGATAACGTCTAGAACAAATTATAACGGACAGATTTAAATAGGACATAGAGGTCTCGGAAGAATATTTTCCTAAAGAAAATCAACATAAAGCGGTGAAAGAAGACCTGAAGATTACAGAAACTGAAAGAGAAACAGTTTGGAGAGCAGACTCTATGCGCCTCAGTGGCCATAGACGTGACAATGCCTTTAACTTTTCTACATGGAGAGACGCGGATGGAAAATTAGAATAAGAGGTAGATAAACGCCAAAGTTAGATTAGACTAGGTTAGGTTAGATTAAAATAACGAAGTTTGTAACCGCGGCGTGTCAAAAGATGTGGGTAAAATTATTAGATTAGGTTCAGAGTGAGTCACCGTCAATATGTCAGAACAAGCATTTCAATAAAATTGGATGAAATTTCAGTCAAACTTAGGTTCAGTTTGAAAATGCGTCCTTACCAAAAACGCAGATATAGAATGAAAACGGCTAGAACAAAAATCAGTTACACATTCTGAAGTTAAAATTTTAAGCTTACAAATTGGGTATACGTTTACTTTGCCTTTAATGTTTGTTATTCAAAAACTTATCTTTTCCAAAATCGAAAATTCCCCCGTTTTTTACGATAATTAGTAAGAACCTACAAATATTTTTTAATCTTCTCTTATTCTAATACGACGCAGACAATTTTTTTAAGTAATCCCGTAAATTAAGAAAGTCTAGGTACATACTTGATTAGTCTCTTTCCATTGTGGCAAATCAGAAAATACAGCACGTAAAAGATAAACATTACTTCTGTTTTCATGAAAGTCCACGATGTAGTAGCTTTTTCCAACTAACAGAACAGTTTATACAGAGACGTTGAGAAAGATTGAGGATCACTTGACGAGTATCATTTAGGGAGTTAGTTACTCTAATATTTTAATATTGCCTGCAAGCACCCACACTTACGACACTTTATTTCTTTAGACCAACAACAATTTTATACAGAGCTAAACTACTAACTTACTTACTTTCTGTTTTACGTGTTAGTGTCGACGATTGATGTTTTTGTTGATTGTGAAGGCGAACTCACCAAAAATTCTCCACTTTTTCTGTCTACTGCACAAATCTTCTCTTTGTAAGTTCAACGTTTCTCGTTTTAGTACATAAGCTTTGTATTGATTCTCTTAGTGTGTTACGTACTTTTATTTTTCTAAATCTTTCCAGATATTTTCAATTGCACACTATCGAACGTTTTCTGAAGGTCAATAATTGTTCCTGTATGCCAGTTTTCATTGTGTTTATTACTTTTCCAAGATCCAACCTTGTGTGGTTTTCCGTAGTCTGAAACCGGAAGATTTTAAGGGCTTTTTTCTACAACCTTTCTTAAGCTCTTTTCGATAATTCTTTTATATATCTTGTAGAATACACTCAGGAGTGAAAGTCCTCTAAAGATGTTACAGCTCATATTGTTAGCCTTCGTTTTCAAGGCACAATTTATTTCTTTGTGTAACAGTGTTGTTCCACCTGGGCCCACGTACCTTACCATTTCAGATTGTAGATTGTCTTGTCCAGCAGCTGTTCCTATTTTCAACCTTCTCAGTACACCTTCTATTTAATTCATATATATCAGTTGTGCTTCTTTTCATTTAATTCCTGTGTTGTTCTCATTCTAGTTTGTCCATTTCAGTTTTTCTTTAATTGCCCGCCTAATAATTCAGTGTTCAGTGTATTGTTTTAATATGTATTGTTTGAGGCTTTCGCGGTTACTCGAATTATTCTCCTTAGCATAGAATTTCGGCTTAGACCGCGTAGTGTTTGTATATGAACACCCAGCATTTTCTGGCTTAATGTGCCTTGCACCTTGTGAAGTCGAGCAAAAACCTGCGCGATGGCCATGCTCTTTGGTGGCTCGTGTTGTTTGAGTATCTTGAGAACGAGGATACTTAATTAGGCAGATTTGGCCGTTTTGCTGTTTGTGCATCCATATTCACTAACGTTTCGCAAGACCTTGCAGCTTGCATCATCAGAGTGAAAGTCGCACGACTTTCACTCTGATGATGCAAGCTGCAAGGTCTTGCGAAACGTTAGTGAATATGGATGCACAAACAGCAAAACGGCCAAATCTGCCTAAGTATCCTCGTTCTCAAGATACTCAAACAACACGAGCCACCAAAGAGCATGGCCATCGCGCAGGTTTTTGCTCGACTTCACAAGGTGCAAGGCACATTAAGCCAGATAATGCTGGGTGTTCATATACAAACACTACGCGGTCTAAGCCAAAATTCTATGCTAAGGAGAATATATTGTTTTAATAGTAATAATCGCTTTTTAATTTCTTGATTTCGTTTTGATTTCCCTCCAGTTTTTTGTTTATGTCTTCTTAATCCTTTTAGTATCTTAACTTTCAATCGCTGTTGATTGTGTTTCTCTCACTTTAATCGTTTTTAGGTACTTCTTCGATAACGCCTTCTTTTTTATCTGTGCTGCACCATGTTGATTCTCTTTCTCACTTCTCCATAGCAGATTTGGGTCTGCACACAAAAATTCTACTCTAAACTTTTGACCTTCATTATAGTTACCTGTTTCTTATATTACTTTCTTCCATTTTTTGTTGCAACATATAGGTACTTCGAATGAATATCAGTTCTTTCTCATTACATTCATCCTTTGTACATTCTATGTTCTAAATGTCTAGTCCCTACTCGAGCATTTCGTTGGCTTTGTTTCGGCCTGGTCCTGTTTGAGGGCATGTTAAGGGCCAATGACACAGTCCCTTTTTTTCTTTAACCATTCGCTTTTAACTTGTAGGACCACAATCTTCTAAGATGGATTCTGAGGCTTTCAAGGCCATTGTCATTAAGTAACAAACGACTTCCGGATTGGACAGTGTCATTATTGAGGTCGAAGAACACAACGTTTAGCCCACTTTCGTAAGAAGCCTCTGGCTTGATTTACACGTTGAGTTACCGTGCTCTTCTGTCCCTTCCCTTGCAAAGAGTTTCGCATCTGGCGTGGTTAACACGTTGAGTTACCGTGCTATTTTGCTTTTTTCCTCTTGATGAAGCCTCTTACTGAAGTGGGCGAAACGTTGAGTTCTTTGACCTCAATAATAACACGGTCAATTCCGGAAGTCGTATGTTACACATCCTCTAATCTCGCATTTATACATGTTTTCGCCTACAAACAGTTTCTTATAGGCAACTCTTATCTATTTCCCTTTTTTGTTTTCTTCTTTAGCCTTATCTCCTTATTAGTTTCCGTATCGTTTGCTCCTCCTCAGTAAATTATTTTCCACATATTTATTATATCTTTGTGTTAGTTTATTCTTGTTTCTCATGATCTGCATTTATTTTTTTTATGTTTTCATCTTAACCACTGTAATTGCCTTACCTATTTTATTTTTTATCACTTTAACTTCTAGGATTTCTGGCTTTATCTCTAATGTCTAATTTTCTATTTTTTTCATTTTTTTGTTTCTTGAGTTCAATTGCTTTTATAATTATGATTTTTTTCGTTCATTTCGAACTACATTTCCAATTTTTCAATATTTTCCTTTCGCTTTTTTTTCATATCTCTGCTCTTTGATCTCTTTGCTATATTTTTGTTGTTCAGTTTTTATATTTCTCTCTTCAGTAAGAATTTATCCTAATATTTCTTAAATTATCCTACCTCTTTGTCCATTTTTTTGTTTATATCTGGAACTTTCTTCGTGTGTGTTGCATTTATTTTCCTAATTTGGTGTAGATGTTTTGGTGGGTGTTTTCTTTTCTTTCCTTCACCTAGTGACTGTTTTCGGTCTTTGTTTCCGTTTTCATGTGACAGCGACTTTTCACTTTCGTCGCTACTACTCGCCTTCTGAAATTATTTAGTGTCGCCCACTATTTGAGCGACCCCTGTATATCACAGATTTTAAACAGCCACTACTACTGTGATATTTACATTTTCGAAACGTTGTTTCTAACAGTTGTTAAATGGGTTGCCTAGAAACCCTAGTCACGTGGTCTGCAAGTTTTTGATGTTTCTATGTATTTGAATTAGAAATGAAGTAACAACGGAACAGTTTTAGATAACTTTGTGCTTAAGCGAATTTCCCGATTGACATTTGCGAGTAATAGCGTAAAACGTTACTTTTTGTAATAGAAACAATGGTTGACAATGCATTATTAAGATAGGTATTTGTTCCCAGTGACAAGGTTTAATAGTATAATTATTACTTTGACAGTTCGATACTCTGTACAAAAACAATTGAAACCCAACGAACAGTTGGCAATCGCAAATTAGGTGTGACGTGTGCTTCCAACATGTCAGAAATCTATTTCTGTATTTATTAATTTAACGTGGTCATTTAGTAGATTAATGTTATGTCAAATTATACATGAGCTACTTCTTTTTGTATAGAAATTGGTAGAGTTACGATTGATATTTATTTATTGCGCTTCAATTCTTTTTCATAATCATATCAATTGCTTATTTATAGAAACCATGGCAACAAATACATGTCTTTGCTATGCTTTATTTACAAATGAAATTACAGGAACTTAGTTTTTTTTTCTGTTAATAGAAAGCAGCATTTTTGCCATTTAACGGTTTCTCTAGCTGCTACAGCTTCACATATGCTTATAAGCACACGAAAACTCATTCTGTACTTTGTCATTTTATAGATAACAACAGGAAATTACATCTCGTACAAGGTTAAGAAATAAGCAAAGTCGTCGATGGTTAAAAAACAATTGTACGACACAATCAAAAGTCAATTGAGAACATCTGATACTGCCAGATGCTACTTAAAGATATCCATAAAAGTTTATTGTAAAATCGCTAAGACGATTCCCGTTCCCTTAATGAGCTATAAATAAGTGAGGGTGTTCACAATGATTATAACGATTTCTACAAAATATAAAATGGTATTTAATCAATGATGAACGCATATTATAACAAATCATTGCGATTTCTCATAAAGTAACACGTTTATATATTGGATTCGTTCTTTGTAGATTATACAAATTGTAGGAATTTATTTATTATAATTCAATTTTCCCCCATCTGTTGACTGTAGGTCGCACACCCTCATTTCAACTTAACAAGCACATCGTTATAAATAAATAATGCAGCTTACGCTGCTTTCATCTTGTACCTTTATACGCCACAGGTATTATAAAAATGGGTGTCCCTTGCAGATGGGAATTCCGTAGGTCTACTAGTTCCACTAAGCTACTACCCTAACATGTTCTTAGTTTGCCACGACCGAAAAGTTTCCTTATTTTATTGGGGAGGCCAGAGTAACAACACCGGGATTTTCGGGAAGATTACTTCAGTAGACGAAGACAAAACTAATAATCAATTTAACGACGGAAAGGCCGACGCCAAGGGACGCTTGTGGGCTGGTGAGTATAGCAAGTTTTGAAAACTTCCTGAACTACGCTTAATAATATAGAAATCACAGAGTGAAGTTATTCAGAGGTAAAATTGGCCTGTATTTTATATAAACACTAACAGAATCTGTATTGTTGTAGGGACCTTGACCAGGAACGACGATCTCTCTGTGACTCCGAATGGAGGACGTCTGTACTCAATGGCAACTGACAATTTGGCATCCCCTAAGGTACAGATTTCACCTGTATCGATTAGCAATGGCGTAGCCTGGTCCAAGGATAATACAAAGTTTTTCTATATCGACAGCCAAACGCGAACTGTAGTTTCGTATGCCTTTAATCTTTCTACAGGGACGATAGGTGAGTGCATTAATACTATATTAGAGGGTTTAGAGTAATTTATCCCGCTTTATTATACTTTGTAAAATTCAAAGAGTTTTACTAAAGAAACTGACTATGTCATCATTATCACTAATTATCTTTATTTGCTTATCATAAATGATACACTTTTGATATCAAACTTATCGTTACTTTAAATACCGAAGAAGTATATTGACAACGACCCTTAACTTCTTAATATATTGCAATTCTCTTACATTTACAATGTAGATGCAGAATTGTTCATGGAACGTCTTTAGAATAAAAACAAATCCGACATTTTACAAGCATTTCTTTATTTGCTTCGGAAATTTGGTTAGGCACATTCATCATGAAATATTATAAAAATGTAATTTTGCAACACTTCACTTCACCTTTCTGGAAAGAAGGAAGAATGCCGACCAACAATTGGAAACAACAGAAAGCATGAAAATAGCAAAGATACTGGCAGAAAATTAATCGTTCTTGCCGTGACAAGGAAGCTAATTATGAGAGCACGGAGATTCATAAAGAAACATGGACCAGCCCCGATAAAAGAACAATGACATTCAGAGAACGAAAAGAACAATTAATCAAATCACTACATACTTGTTAAGGAAATTCATCTTCAGGCAATGGAAGAGAGCAGTTGCAGATAAGTATTACTTGATTTGATAAAAATTTAAACAATAAATACCAATACTACCCACAAAAAGCAAACGAAAAACCCTCAAAATAATTGTGAAAGAGTTGAAAGATAAATAAGAAAGAATTGCGAACACATCAAAGAACTGGAGAAAGAGATGGGGTAAATAAAAGAAGAAAACGAAGTCCGAGCGGGTTGGAGAGCAATTAAAGACCTAGTAACCTAATAAACAGTCATTTATTTCTACACTAGAAGCGCAGAAGAAGATGAAAGGAAATAGAGGTAAGTACGAAATAAATAAAAAACAGTACATCAGATTAAAAAAGGTGTTACTGACAAACACAATGGAAAAAAATTATATCAATTCTAGAAACAGAGGTAAAAAGCGGCTAACGAATGAAAAATATTAATACAAAATAAGGATGGAGAAACACTAAAATACGAGAAAGTAGCGTGTGAAAAGCTAGAATTTCAACGGACACCTAAGAAGAACAATGCCAAACAGAATAGGATGTGGTAAAGCTATCAGCAATAGAAGAAATCAGAACAATGGCAAAAAGGATGACAAATAAAAAATCCAAAAAGCACAGAAAATCCCAGCTAAACTACTGACGTACGAATGAGGTAAATTGACGGAAAGAATACTCATAAACGAAATATTACAAGTATTCGAAAGAAAAACTTAAAGAGATTAATAAACAAAAGCCAAGTATGTGATTATAGGGAAGACAGTAACTAGAAAATTTCAGCGTGAGACATGGGTAACAATAAAGAAAAACATAAGAAAAGATTAAAATCCTACAAAACATTTCTGGGGGCCTGAAACGTCTGGAAAAGAAGAAAAAACATAAGATTAGAAAAACTATTCAAAGAGCCTAGCCCTATAACAGAAATAAATCTGAGTAGATTAAAATGCCTGCAAAGATGCTTTAAATTAGAGGAGAAACGAAATTATCAGATTACCGTAAATAACTTGAATTTGTTGGTGAAGGGGAAGACCAAAGAGAATATGAATGCAGTGCAATAAAAAAATTGCAGAAGTGAATAGAAATAGATTATCAAGAAAGTCATATGCCCAAAAATTCTGCAAAGCCACTCTATATATACAATACTTTGTCTAAAAGATAATGTTCAAAAGATGCTATATTTGGTACCCGTTGATACATCGTTCTTTTCACGTGTGCGTTTCATAATTTTCAACGCCATTTAGTGCACTCTAAAATTGCTTGCATTGCAATTTCGTGCACTCTTCAGAATGAGAGCCCTTTCGACTGTTGTAAGTACTTTCGTATGGTAATTTAAGTGTAGGTACCAAAATTATTTAAGATAAGAAACATTCTAAGAGAAATTTTAAATTAAAAATATCTGCAGATAGACTTTTGAATATGTTTATATTATGCCAGTAGGTACCTTAATTAATGTAATACTATATTACATTGAGAAAATTAGATTAGGAGACATATTTCATTCGCATATCTTAAAACGAAAGAAAAAGCTAGCTCCAAAACCGCGAGAGTAACAGAAACTGATTGATGATGCCTTGATATGTGTACGAGCATAGATTAAGTAAACGTGTTTATCTAACAGTGCTAATTTTGGACTAAAGCCAACCACCTATATTAAAACGTTTATTTTATAGAGAAATCAAGAGCACCCGTTAGCTTCCGTTACACAATATTTATTTTAGAGATCAATCGTGTTAATTGCATATACGAGCATATGGAAATCAATTGATACTAAAATAACTTAATAACTATCAAAAAATTTGATGATAAATTTATGTTTTCCAAATATCGCGTGTGACACTTCGTACATAATTTTGAAACGGATCATATTTAGAAATACGAGGTAGCTCCGATTCAGTAAGTAAACAAAAATGAATGTGAAACAATTATTGTATTGAAAATATAGGTACATCTCTCAGCTACATTTCTACAAATAATCCCCATTTCGATGAAGACACTTATCATATCGTAGCTCAGGTTATTGTATGCCCTCCTCAAAGAAGGTTGCCGCCTGGTCATTCAGCCAACTCTTCACGTTGCTTTTCAGATTCTTCTTTAAACTTTCTGCATCATTTCGTAAAGCGCCATCACTCATAAACTTGAGTGGTCTGACGATTAATTTTAGCTGAAATTTGCCCTTCAGAGTTTATATTTTCACCTAAAAGAAAGCAAATTAAGGTGTCCTGAGCTCTTCAAGTCTGAACTGCGTGCCCTAAGCATTAATTCTCTTTCTTTTGGCTGAAGGGCATAATGCAATCGAAATTTATTGTCGACAGAGTACAGTTTATAAGCGACAGCTGTGTGCGAGAACGGTGCAGAAAATTTAAAGAAGCTAAAAATCAACGTGGACAGTTGGCCGAGTGACCAGACGGCAACCTTCTTTAAGGAGGACATACAAAAACTTGTGCCGCGGTATGAAAAGTGCCTTTATCAAAATGGCGATTATATAAAAATGTAGCCGAGAGATGTACCTACATTTTCTATACAATAAATGTTTCATATCTAGTTTTGTTTTTCTATTTCTACTGAATCGGAGGTTGAAAAAATAGCCCTCGTATATTCTCTATAGCAAAATTACTGACCGCTTCTTTACTTTATTGTGGAAATCTCTCAAGTGGCAAATGTCACATTTGCAGCTGAGTGTAATTATTGTGTTTATAGTGTTATCGGTCGTTTGAAGGATTTATTGGTTTCTGAAAACCAAACACACTTATGATCTTATGATAGCAGTGCTTTCTGATAAACCGCTTTAATTGTCGTCATTATCTGCCACCACTCTTGGATTAGCTATCTGCTCTGTAATAATGTAATAAATTGCAGAGATAAGTAGTGGCGTAATAATAATTTTTATGATGTCATAGAAATTGACTATGTAGTACTAATATAGTCATCTTATCACTGCTGGGCTAGTTCAAGACCTGTCAAAATCACTATCTACATAATAATTAGTATCAATTGTAGGTACGTATCGTTAGTCGTAATCGTTCTGACTGCATAAGTGAAGCAAGATACCTGGAATCCAACCTCAAAGGAATATGAATAGCTTGATGTACCATAATTTAACAGGATGAGTCAACATAGTCGTATTTTCAAATATCCACTTTTAGTAAAGCACTAATTTGAAAGTTCCATAATTTCCAATAGCGAATACTTCAAAAATACTTTAGAAATGAGCTATAAAAACAGTTTACCTTTGGAGAACTAACAGTTTGTTTCACTGTATCACACCATCTATCACAATTAGTGGCAAGATGAAGTTTTGGCCTAACACGTTTTTGATTATATCTGGGAGAATGTTCTCGGCGTCTCTTTCTAACAGTAATTAGCTCTATTTGTTCTTATTTGAGACTGATATGTCGGATTCAGGAATATACGATGTTGGAAAGGTTTAATTTCTTGCAATATTAAAGCAAAACGATGAGTACAGGAGATTTTCAACATGCACCTTCAGACCCATATCTCAAAGGCATGTATACGTTGCCTAACTTCTTCCTCTCTAACAGACCATGTTTCGGCTCCATAAAGAAAAATAGAAAATAGCAGAACATCTGATATTGGTGATTTTGATAATATGGTAGTTACGGCAAATCTCATTTAATTGAGTAGTTTTGCACCTGAGCAATTGGATTCGTCTAAGCATTTCAGGCTCACAGTTTCCAGTATTGTCTATGAGAGAACCAAGGTACATGCTGTTATCAACTACTTCATACTGACTAATAGTTCGAATTTCTGGATGGTTTTCGTTGTTGCTATCACTAACATTATGTTGGTTATAACGTAGCTGATACTTAGGCCATATTGTAAACTAATTTCTGAAGTCTACCTAATAACTAATAACTGTAAACTAGCAGCTAATACAGTGGTGTCATCTGCGAACCTTCAGTTGGTTATTTTCTCAACCCATTTGCGATGAACAGAATTATGTTGTCTACTTTGATCATGACAGATTTTTTTTCGTAGAGAAGACGAACAGGATATACCAAATGGTTTGTTGTTCGCATTTGAGACATAGTTCTCCAACTTAAACCTATTTACGTTGCTAAGAGCCTTGCGATAATCGACAAAACATAGATACCTGGGTATATACACGTCTTCGTCTAATTCAATTCAGAATTCAGAAGGATGAAATAGTTGATCTAACAAAATATCAGATATTAAAACAGATGTGAAGAGCGTCGAAATATTTATATTCTACACATTAGAGAAGTACATTTTGTTTGTTAAAACTAATAGTTCCAGTATACATCTGAACTATCCTCTGACTGCTCGAAAGTTTTTACGAGATTCGTTGCATGAATATTCAGTTTTAAACAGCCAGTTGTTATTAATATATAATAATTTAGCGCAGTGATTAAATTGTACAAATATATCTTATTATATGTAACAAAGCTATTTGGTCGGTTCAATGCTGTAGCGAAATTCAACCCGAGCAAACGCACTTCGTGTATTTACAGAAGGGCCGACGTTTAAATATTCGATGAATATTTAGGGTGTTAAAAGCAAGAAATCTGTTCACTAATTCAGGTACGAGGTAACTGAAAACACGGTTATCGTTTTATTTATATACAACCTAAGAGTTGTTTCGTCGCAGCACATAGCAACACTCTTCCAATTTTAGGAAATTCTAAATTAAGTTTATTGTATCTTTAATAAACAAGGAATTTTATTCGAGTGGTAAGTTTATTACAATATTAGAGAAGCAATGGTATCGGCCAACAACATATGTTGTTTATATAAATGTTGGGACTTTTATCAGCACTCAGTCGATGGATGCTTTATTATTCTCCCCAAGAGTTTCAATATAACGCGTGATCTGAATTTCAATGTGGGCGCACGGTAATCTTACAGAGTAATTCAGGGACTCTTCTTTAATTTTCACTGTTTGTAAACACAATATGATCTAGATATAGAAAGCAGACCACAAATATGTGTGCTTCTTATTCAACTGAACCACAGCTTCGGTTAATCGTTTGATTATTTAGAAATTCCTGAAATATCAATATTTATTTTGCAACGTGCAACAGCTTGCTAATTTTACATATCGATCAATTTAATTAACTTTTCTTCGACTAATGAATTTTTAACTATAGCTATGTACAAGATATATTCGATGAAGAATAGTTCGGATACAAACCACAAATTTACCTTTAAAATTTAATCTTGCCGCACAAATAGTCTCCAATGTGTAAAGAAGCAAAATAGAGCAATGTTAAGTAGTTTCTTAGAACAAACCTCGTGTTACGGGCTCAAAATTATTTACGACAAGTAATCAAGCCATACGTGTACAAAACTATCTTCAGTGGATACACGCTCGGGTTGAGTCTGAAAGTGTACATATTTGTATCTAAGTCAATTTCGGAGAGACGTGCAAACTATGTAATAATAATTTTCCAAGCGCCACTGAATCATATATTCTTGCCTAAGAGGTGATGGCCGTATCCTCAGAAACAGAAGGGCCATGGTGCCGGAATGTTGTTTAATTCGTTTATAAATTGTATACTGTTGCACAGAGTACAGGCAAACACAATGGTACAAATGAAAATTATATTGAACACACAATACTACATACATGTAAAATCGCCCACGGACCGCCCAAGCTGGCGAGCTATTCAATTTATTACTACTACGGGAAATACTCTATCGGTGACATCACAGGTTACAAGCTGTAATGTATGAAACAATCCTGTCTATTAAGAACGTTCTTTGCCCTTCCTGACGGGAGAGGCTTAAAACTGGTATCCGTAAGGCGAACACACGAACAACGGAAACATAAAAACAGTACCAGATTTAATTCTAAACACGAGATTATAAAATCTTTAGCTACGAGACGGAAAGGTAGATAACGTATGGAACTAAACGATCTGTAGAAACTATACAGAAACGAGTCTGTAGCTAGAAATAATAAAATTCAAAAAGGGGCTATCACCAAATGTGTGGGCCGAGCTGTTTTTCGGCAAGGTCGCGTGGACTGAGTAAAGACTGGAATTTAGCCTTGAGCACGACTGACCTACGAAAAAAATCGCCCAAACGGCAGAGGTTCTGGTAACTGGCGATGAAAGTTGAGCTACGACAATAGTAACTCAGCAGAGTCAAAAAATCTACAAGGCCCAGGTATTGCGCGAATGCGAAAAACCAGGGAAGCTTGCGCCCCGAACGCGTGCTAGTATTTTATCTTAAAACACTCTATTAAATTTAAATGAAGAACACCTCCATATTCTCAACAGTCTAGATTTATTCCAAAGCTGCTGCCACCTTTTTGGTTCATTGGAAAAGCATCAGAAAGGTTGAGATTAAAAATTTACAATGTGAGCAAATTTGTGGAAACTGAGTAGATGCTCAGTCAAAAGATTTCGATTTTCAGGTGGTATTAAGGAATTATCATGCAGATGTATAACGTAAAGTGTACCAAACAAATACATTTTTCAGAAACATATCTAAAGCTACAAAATTATATTTAGTGTCATATAACGAAACTACAACCAAGAATTGAAACACTGATTATAGATATTAACGATACAAGTTTGATTATGAGCAAACGCGTGAGGTAATGAAGCTCTTAACGATTATAAAATTAATTTGGTTAATAGTCTATAACAGCACGGATAAAGATTTTTTTTTTAAATTGATTGACGTTATGGTCCGTTGTTCTTCATTTGTTTGACCCTTTTTGTGGTATACAACAAAATGACTACGCGTCTGAAGGTTTATTTATTAAACAAACAATAACTTTTTATTAATAAAGCTAAAGCACAGCTCTATTTTTGGTCCAAGCTGCAGCAGTAATAATAAATCTTATTGCATTTTCAAAGTAAATATCGATAACACTGAAACTCAATTTACGGAATGTAGATTGAACCAATTAAAACTTAATACATCATATTTAAATTACAAACTTGGAGGATCATTTTAAAACATTAATTGTAATCTCGACGGGCGCTTAACTAATTTATACTTCGAAAGTGGTCGGTCTGAGCAACCACTGCATATGGCAACTTCATTAATTTATAGTTTAAATTTTAGAATTGCCCTCGGAGTGTTCATAACTTAAACACAAGGCAGGACGCTAAAAAATAAATTTTAATAATTAGATATTGCTGTGACAACCAAATTTTGATTTCATAGAACCGGCATTTTGCTCGTACGTTCTGTATTAAGCTTTGAAATAGTACAAGTGTAGCTCACTTTTCCCGAAAATATTGCTGTTACCCTATTTTAGAAGTTAGAAGAAGAAAAACAGAATGCCGCAAACTTAGTTTTATTCAAGGGTGCCTCGAAAGACTACCTGGTAGATGTTATATATCAATACACACATAAAGATTTCTGCCTTCTATATTTTCAGGCAACCTCACGCAAGAACGAGGTAGATCACAGCACTGTAAAATCTAATGACCGAAGTTGGTGAAAATCTAATTTTCCTCTTCAAGTGAACTGATGAAAGCTGGATATAATAGCGCGATTTTATTCGGTTACCAAATCCGCCAACTAAAATGCAGCAAGTCAATTAGCGAAGCTTTCAACCCAGCATAAAGAATTCTTTTTGGCTTTTAATAGATATCTAATTAAAATTAACGTTTATGTAACGAATTTAATTACGAACACTGGAAAGCAAACGCTAACAGTGTTTCAGCTTGCTGCGAAAGCTGGTTTAGCTTTAACAGGAACTGAATATCGAAGTCAAAGCTTTCCAGTTTCTTGTTATAACAAGTTATGATTTTTAAAAATGTGAAAACTTTCTTGAAACCTAAGAAGTTTTCATACCTTGTACTGTAAATGGATATAAGTATATTCTAGCAATTTCGTCTCTCGTGCTCCTCTTAATATCAAAATGAGATGCCATTATCTTTTATTGTGCTGGGCAAGGAACCAAGGAGAAATTTACTGGAGCCAAGCATGGGGTAAAAACAAAATAAAGTCTTAGCAGTGGAGACAGCTTTATTGCTGAGCTAGCGGTTTTGGAACAATTACATTTCTTGAGAAATTGCATATGAATTCTTTATGCATTTTTTCATCTGCTAAAAGTTCTTGCCAACAGCATTTTTATATAGTCCCTAAAACGTTGGTAGAGATAAAGTTTTTTGATAATTTAAAGTTTTACTCATTATTGAGCACTGCAAATGCTTATTCCAATTCCAGAGAGTCTCTATCTCAACCCGCTTACAAGATCTTTTACATAGACTTCTGAAAAACTCGTGTAGATGAAGATTTTAAAAGCATTAGGAAATCGTAGAATCGTATCCCAAACCATGACACCTACATTGATACGCATGCACAGCAAGGCTAACACAAGTATGCTTATTGTGTCTGCTATTCTTTTGTATTCTCTATATGTTACTTCATTTGTTTAAAACAGTATTTTCATAATTCTCTTTTATTGATTGTCACTGAAGAGTGTTTAAAACGTGTATTCAGGTTTTGGTAAATTGAAGTAGTCTTGTACAGTGTTTACATTCTAATTGTCTACTCTTTAAAACCATTTTAAAAATTTTAAAACTTTGATTTTGTCGACTAAAACCTATTTATTCTTTTCAATACAGTTACATTATAGAAAATCATTAAGTGTGGCGCATCGAGTGGCACGGTGGTAAGAGTGCCGGGCTTGCACTAGTCCTCGGTTTGAATTCATGGATTTCGAGTGTAAATCTCTGGTACTAAAGGCAGAAGTAGAAAGTGATAACAAAAAAGCTCTCAAGGATCCAGTTTCTGGATAACGACGACACCAACGAGTTAACACAATTTTCAAAATTTAACAATAATTCGACAACCACTTTTCATTCTTCACAAAAAAAATAAATGTATGGTCGTACAACAATTACAGATTAAGAAGCCCATTAAATGATTCTCTTAAACTTTGAACAAATTAATTATTAATTCACTCTAGATGACGAACAATGTAATAGAGCTGATTTGGGTACAACAAAGGCTTCATTCTGTATGTTGGAATCAAACTACAAGCCAGTGGTTAGCATGGCGTCCATCTCTCGGAATAAAATTGAAACCTTGAGTTCATCCGCATCCTGCAATAACCAGCCTGGCAACGCAGGCTACCATCTTAACGAAAATAAATGCTCTGATGGGATAGATATGGTGTAAATGATATCATTTATTATTTTATATCACTACAAAGAACGTAAAAACCAATATAAGTACATGTGTTTTATACATTTGGGGAAGACAAAATTGTAACTCTTGGGAGCCTCAGCTTCGATGATCACATGTAAAACTTCTTCAAAACTTATTTTGGGAACAACAACAAAAATGGCAGTTAGGCTCTGTTCAACTACCCAGAAAAAATCATAAATGCACTAAAAAAGCAACCAACACTCATAACTGGATGAATGGTTATCAACAACATACAGAAGATTTGAAGACGTGCAACCGACTTGAGTGAAAACATAATAATCACTAGTCCGAAAAAGAGCTGTAAGACCTTCACCTGCTCCATAGATTACCAGCAAATTCAAAAGGTCAACCTAAGCTGCTGAATAAAGGACCCTCTGGATCCTGACAAATAAATGAAAACCTTAATGCAAATAGCGAGAGCAACATATGATAAACAAGATCAAACCCTTTCAGATGTAGACTTATTCCGAATCCTTAGCATCTTCTGGATCCAACCTATTTTCAATGCTGGAACTTTAAGCAGAGTGGGAGAAGAAAATAGAGAGCTCTTCAATGTCATTAAGAAAAAAAAAGTGCGAATACTTAGCACATATTCTCCTAGGCAACAAATCTGCCGTCCTACAACTAAATCTTAGCTGAAGAATTGAGAAAAGGCGAGCGATATCAGCAAATAAATGTAGGTAGGGTACAAGAGGGACCCGAAGAAGAAATTGAAAACGTATAGGAATTCGACCTTTGCTGAACTGTGACATTCCAGTGTGAGTGCATTTAAGTAGAGATTAACAAATCGCTGATTTCTCGCTATTTCTAAAAGGCTACGATTTGAATGATTGGCAATGACAACGTCTCTTCTTGAAATGTAGCTTTGAAGTGCTGCTCTACTGAAATGATGTCCTATTTTTTTCTAAATTCATATTAATCATCAGTTCCATTTTTAAATTTCATAAAGAAGTTCTAAAATGTGTGTTTTTACAATTATTGAAAATGTAATAGCATTACACTTTGGAGATCTCGAACAAGTCAGTTGCAATGCTGAATCGAACGTAACATTTCACCTTCGCTACTTTTACTCAACTCATAAGTGCATTTTGTTCCAGCATCACCCCAAGTCCTGTTCGATCTGGAGGAACATCCGAACCTACAAGGCATTCCCGACGGAATGACTATCGACAGGGATGATAATCTATGGGTGGCCTTGTTCGGAGGCAAATCGGTAAGAACTTCAATATCACTCGATTAGAACGCGCGCTTAAACTAAACACTCCAAATCTGCTAGGATTCGACGAAGTGCGTGTAGAGGCTAGATAACAATTCCAATTTCCTTGCAGGTCATTAAAGTGAATTCGACGTCTGGAGAGCTGCTGCTTGTCTTGCCAATACCAGCGACTTACGTAACGTCGGCGACATTCGGAGGCCCCAATTATGACATACTTTTCATCACCACTTCCAAGCTGAAACTTACCTCCGAACAGCAGATTGAAGAACCTTTCGCAGGAAGCGTGTTTGCTGCGTACAATCTGGGAGCGCGGGGATGGCCTGCCAACTCCTTTAGGTTCTAATGGCAATATTGCAGACGCCTGTAAGGAAATCATTTTTATATAATCAATCATGTATTTTATGTATGAGTACAACCTAATTGAAAATCGCTTTATGTACTGCAGATTTTACTGTCAAATTAATACCTAATGAGTAAAAGAAATGTTGTTCATATTGGAGTTGAATTGTTGCAGAATATTTTTAAAACACAACGTCAAACCAATTAATTTTATATAAATTATAACTCCTGAATAAAGCAGTTATATAACTCTGAATTACTAGGATGGAAGTAGATTTTTCGGCTGCTTAAGAGTTTTTGAAATGGAAGTGCTTTTAAGATGCACAAGAGGGCTTTATTTGGTCAATAAGTATTAACTCTAAAAGCTAATTACGAAACCAAATTTTACATCTAAGTAAATAAAGAGTGTACTTTCACAGACACGATAATGTTCCTAAATATATCCTGAAGTGGATCAAAGGCTGTTTGGTTTTCTGTACCTATGTATTTCATTTTTACAATTAATTACTTAATACTAAATTTAAATCCTGTGATATTTGTCGATTTTCCAAGTAATTCATATTACTGATTTACATTTTTAATGTAGTGTTAATATGGCTGTGAATTATGATTTTAATAAAGTATCGTTAGTTGAATATTATTATTATTATCGTTTTGTAATTGTACTGAAAATGTTCTTTGTAAGACAAATTATATTAAGTAGTGAATCAACGCCGTTAGTTTTTAACGTGAAAGAGTTCCACAGCAAATAGTTCAAAAGCTTGACTAGTCATGACCTATAAAAAGGTAAATTAATGGATATACCAATGTTTTACTTACATGCAAAATTACTTAATTCTTCTGATGTATCGCGTGGCGAAGACTTTCTACTTTGAGTTGAATATTAGTAATGTGAAATACGCGAGGCAGGTCGATAAGATTTTATTAGGATTATTTAAAAATTGCATACCGGCATCTTTGGCGCCTAAAAAGTAGAAATAAAGAGGTTAACATTTCCGCTTGGTTGAGCCTGGCAAGCTGAAGTCAGCAAGGAGCAAGTTAGTTCAATTTAAATAGTTGACTACCAATCACCACGGTCATTTTTAAAGTTGATCAGGGAGAGTCAAGTTAAGGCTTTTGTGGTTGTGACTTGAAAGTACCGTTCCGTATTAGCTATTTGGTGAAGCCATGCCGTCACACTTTAGCAAATTTTCGACGGCTGTAACGTTTGCGTCCTTGCAATTTATACATTTAAACATAATTAAAATGTTAAATTTGTACGCCGCAACCTTTAAACACAATAGACATTTGTCATTCGCCGCCCGGGAACTTAATGATTCAGTGACGCCTCGCGATGCACTTCGTATAGAAAGTACCGGCAGCACATCCCCACTCTTTTGCAACCAGAAGAAGATCAAAGTAGAACAAAGCTCAAAGTGGCATAAAGGTACAATGCCCGATCTATCTAAGACACTTTCTGGTCGAGGTTCAGCCGGCAAAGAAACCAGCCCGAAGTCCAAAAAGCACCAGGGAAACCAGTGAGCTCAACTTTATCTCGAGAACTGAGCTTTCGCCAGTCCGAGAGAATGAGTCGAAATCTCCAGCAAAGGAAGGCTTCTAGTACTACAGAACTTTCCTGAAGACATGAACCTCTCAAAAAGCCGATGTTCGGTGGCGAACAACCCTTAACCTGCACTCTATCCTCGTTCTGCCAATAATGGTGGCGATCCATACCTAATCTACATTCCCTTCGCAAGCCGACATCCAGCAGAGAGCCCGTCCTGGGTCGAAAACCAACGCCGGCAGAGGAAACGTATTCAAATACCATGCGTATAACATGGTGAAAAAGATCGTCTACGACTCAACCTGGAATATTAAATTGACGCTCGCACGATAAATTGCCACTTCGCCAAGAACAAATCTTAAGCGGCCAGGGAAGAGCTCTCACACGTCAATTAGGTTTCTCGAGCACAAAAATCATCACGAATAAACTAAAAGGTCTTGGTGAGATAAGCGGTGTGTGTGTTGTTACCAACTACATCCTTCTAGAGTCGCAGCGGAGTGCATGAATTTAAATGTCGTGTCGGCCAGGCGTTTTGGACCTTACATGCCGTTTCTTTATTTTTACATTTCTGTACCTATGTTACTAATGCAATGCATTTTAAGTTTAATAATTGATTATACAGTGCGAGTGTAAAGTCTGGAACTATCGAAATAGAACTTTTATCAAATGTTTTTGAAAGAAATCCTCGAACACGTCAATTTTTATTTTAAAAAATACATATTTTACTGTAATTGTCACATTTAGATTGCCTTTTGTTTTTGAGTTATGACGTTCGCGATCATTTTTTTAAATGTAAACCCCAAATTTTTATGATAAATTTGGACAGAGCATGAAATTCTAAGACCAAATACGCTAAAAAAGTGTGATACTGTATTATGAAATTTTCGAGAAAATCGCTATTAAAGTATTAAAACAAAAATCGAATCAAAATCAAGTAGCCATGAAACAATGAGTTAGCCCTAAAATTATGACAGTTCTTCATAGTTTGTTTATCTGTTTTTGTTGTGTGCTCCTAATTAAATAAATAATGCTACAATATTTGAGTGAAAAAGGACCAATTGAAATTTTAGTATTGAGGGGATCTGGTAACCGTACGATTTTCTCGAAAATTTCAAAATACAGTATCATACTTTTTTTAGAGTATTTGGTCTTAGAATTTCATGCTGTGTCCAAATTCATCATAAAAATTGAGGGTTTCCATTTAAAAAAAGTATCGCTAACGTCATAACTCAAAAACAAAAGACAATCTAAAAGTGACAATTACAGTAAAATATGTATTTTTTAAGATAAAAATTGACGTGTTCGAAAATTTCTTTCAAAAACATTTGATAAAAGTTCTATTTCGATAGTTCCAGACTTTACACTCGCACTGTATGTAATAGCTGTTAATAAACCGAATCTAATTAAATTTTCTCAGAATAATTAACCAAACAAACGTGGAATCCTCAGATTTTTTGTCACAAAGGGGCATTTTCAATTACTAAAAATCAAATTAAAAGCACTTTTTCGTTGCACGACTGTCGTATCTACTCAGCTTCTTAAAGAAACCATTATCGTTGGTCGATGCTCTATCGCAGTCATCCCTGCATAGCCACGCATCCCTAAAGAAAATATTCCGTTCATCAAGTATGGATTTATTATTATTTATTTATTTATAGAAACAAACAGGCACAAAGCCTAATTACATGTTTCTTATACATATAAATTATAAACGTAAACTTAGCTCTTACTTATAAAGTATAAAATTAAAAATAATATACTAATATCTAGTAATATATTAAACAGAAAACAAACTTCAAATTGAAATCAAATAATGATGCAAGGGGGAAGGAATAAACAAAAAAAAACAATCACTAAGATCTTAAATTCATGGAATCTAATATCGATCTCAAACGGTTTATTGATGCTCCAAATAAAGCAAAGTATTGGTAATATTTATTAATAATGGTGCACATATTAATAACAGGTGAAAACAACCGGATATTAGGTCTCGCCAGCGGAATATAAAAAAAAGTAGGTCGAATTCCGTGAGGGGGCACCCGAAATGCAATTTCTGAAAGTAAATATGGGCAGTCTATGTGATGATCCAAAATTTTATATGCAAAAATGATTATTAATGACGTTGATAAGACTCAAATTCAGGACCAATGCCAAAAAGTACATAGATAGTATAATTAGAACAAAGACATAAAAGAGAAAACATCAACCAAAAGGGAAAAGATCGGCAAGGCCGTTTTTCACTGTTCCCTATTAAAAAATAAACAAAACAAAATCGGTTATGGTCAGGAGCGGACTGGCTAGGGATGCCGGGATGCGATCGCATCCCGGGCCCTTGAGCCGTCCGGGCCCGCAGGCTTTAAACTAAAATGCAACACCACTAGGGCGTTTACACATGCACATTTTGGCCCCGAGGCCCCCGCCTCGCAATTAGTTTGTAATCCATGTATTATTAATGTAATTAAAAATAGCTTTTTAGGGGCCCCAAAATCCTACAGCACCGGAAATATCTTATTGATGTAAATACTTTTTTGTGTATAAAGAATCCAAACCCCACTCGATTAGTATTTGAAATAGCGCGCGCCGCGATCGACAGCCAGAAAGCAGAGAACAAGCCCTTGCGTCGACAGTGGCAGCAAACTCCTCAGTAAAATGTTGTTGAAGTAGTTCAATTGGTAGGTACTATATAATGTATTGTTATGATATTGGTACAGGGGTCTAGAAATCAGATTAATAAGATTAAAAGAATACAGTATTAAAAATTATAAAGATGAATTTAGATGTGAAATGGATATCAAAATTATTAAGATTAATTTAGAAAAGAAAGGCAATATAATTTATAATTTAATTAAATGGGTTACATACAAATTGCCGGGCTCCATAGCTTAGTGGTAAGCATTCTGGCTACTGATCTAAGGGTATAGAGTTCGATCCCCGATCCCGGTGAGGTTTTTAAAAATAAAAAAATGCGGATGAAAGCCTCTACAGAATGCCATCATTCGGAAGTGATGTAAAGTCGTGGATCCCATGCTACTACGATGTGTAGCATGTAAAAGATCCCTTGCTAGGGTTGGAACTTTTTAGTCTCGGCAAAATTCTAAGTAGGACTAAGGTACAGTTGCGGCCCCTACAAACTCAGACATCTAATTTTGACACATTCTGTGATGGACAAGAAATTTAGGCCGGCCTGTCATTCGCTTGGCACTGTCTATGTCAAATCCGAGATTAGCAGGTTAGGTTTTGCGCCAATCTGTGTCAAAACTGACGCAAAACCTAACCTACTAACCTCGAATTTGACATAAACTAACAGTGCCACCAACATAAACAGTGCCAAGCAAATGACAGGCCGGCCTAAATTTCTTGTCCATCACAGAATGTGTCAAAAGTCGGTGTCTTAGTTTGTAGGGGCCGCAACGGTACATGGTACTCTGCATGCCTAGACCTTGTCCATGGGGTTGGCAAAAAGGGCCTATGAAGGCCTACTTGCTAGACATGAGTTTCCCCGAAAGTACTACTGCTACTACTACTACATACAAATTGGCGTGATGAAGAAAACTAAAAACTAAAATATTAAAAGAAGAATATGGGAAAACTATATAGATGAAGACTAGAATGTGGTGAGAAAAGCAATTTAATACAATTATAATCTACAAAGACAAATAAAAGTAAGGGAATGTTAATTGAGTTTATTGTGGAATTATATTTGCATTGACTGAATTGGATAGCAAGTAACGCTTTACAAGGGACGTGGATAGCATCGACACCATTAGCAGAGTCAGTAGATGTGTGGGGCTTGTCAAGTGTTATTTGGTGGCTTGCCTCTGGTCAAAATTCATGGTGCTGGGTTATAGCAGAATTCATATGTGTGATTTGATTGAACATTAAAGTAACGCATCTGCGGCTGAGGTCTATTTTGATGCTTACTGTGGTGAAGCTGTAGATGCCGATTCTTGTGGCGAGCTGGGTTCCTGTGTTGATTTGGATCCGGAGTCTGGACATCTTGGCAGTTGGTTATCAGTTGAGGCCTTCGCCGTGGCTTTGAGTGGACCAGTTTTTTAGCGTGGTCAGTTGGAAAGTTGGGCGTATTGGGTTTATCAGCGGAGAGTGTTAAGTTTAATAAAAGATAACAGAATTCAGGTAATTTAAAATAAGAACTGAAAGAAACTAAAGAGTAAAGTGAGTTAATTTTAATTAAGGAAGTACTTACTATTGGAGATTGTCGTATGACAAATGTAACGATGAAGTATTTGTAATTGAATTTTGTTTGAAGTGTCAGTTGACAGAAGTTTTGAGTTGCCATAATAATATAGGAACATCAAATTTCAGAATATAAGCAATCTAGATTAAAAAGAATCCGATCTGATTTTCAGTCAAGTGTATCTACTGAGGCTAGCAGAAAATAATTTTGAATATCCAAAATACATAAATAGGGCAATTAAATTAATTAAAATTCACTTATAATATAACATAACATAACATGGGCACACAAAGTGGAGCTAATCACCTTTAACAGTATAGATAACAATAATAATCCCAGTTTAAATTTTAATTGAAAAAATGATGTTACTTACACAATGAGGATGTACATATATTCATTCATATATATTTATATATTGTTTGTTTATGAAGTATTTTTGATGATTCTATTTCTGTTTTTATGCCTTAATCTTCTTGAGAATGAAAGCCTAGTCTTTCGAAACGTAGAGGATGAGAAAAATAAGAAAGTATGTAGTTTGTTGTTACCATAAACTTAAAAGATTAATACCAATGGATCACGAAAGGCTGCAACAAAATATAATATATACATCAATATATCTACCTATTCAATAAGATGATTATTAGAAAGTTATGCAATGCATGATTCAATCAACATGTTCAGTACACTGACACCCGTATTCATAGCCGTTCGCCAGCGACTCGCCGGCGAAACGCCGGAGTTTTGCCACGCCCTTTACGAGAATTAACATTGCATAGTCGCTCGCGCATGCAGCGCTCCGCCGAAAACCATAGTAACGCGCATCCTTGGTTTTACCGGCGAGCGACTATGCAAGGTTAATTCTCGTAAGGGGCGTGGCAAAACTCCGGCGTTTCGCCTGCGAGTCGCTGGCGAGTCGCTGGCGAACGACTATGAATACGGGTGTGAGACTCGCCGCTGTCGCCACCTTGCCCCTTGCCAAATCCACTCACAAGCTCGCAAGTTCCGAGTGACAATTTGGTACTTGCGAGTTACATTATTGGTCGTAGGCCTTCCTTGAATATAATTTTCGCAAGATTTGAATTGCGCGCTCAGGTAGTGTTACTAGTAGGTGGTAGTTAGGTAGTTACTAGTTGGCGCCTGTTAATCGCATCCTAAAATAGCGTTGTAGGCCATAAAATGTATCGCACCAGCGAAAACATTTTTCGGCTTCGGTGATATTGTCTCCGGCGGCTAGGGCTTCGCCCCAGTCCCGAACTATACCGCACAACCTCGTGCGGGCCGCGGGCCCCCTTGGCACCCAGCATCCCGGGCCTATTAGTCCCAGTCCGCCCCTGGTTATGGTGGCATAAGCTATTAATGACAAATAGTAACAATAATAAATTCAAACTAACAAACCACTCTGAACATTTGCCACACATTCTCGAAAAGATTTCCTAAACCTGTTCAGAGTAGGTTGCAACCGGTTCGCAATAAATAATACACGGTCAATAATTGCGAAATAATTTTTATATTACACTAGAAGTCTTCAGCTAAAGTGTGTGCATATTTCAGCCGCTAATATTAATAACTGAATGTGCAGCAATTTAAAAAAGAAAAATTCTGCGGCTTCTATGGGTCGTACTGTATCTTTTTTTAATTTCGGAGAAAATTGGCAGCTATCGAATGGTGCTTATGTAATTTCGGTACAATTAAAATTGACAAAAATATTCAACATTTTGTGCGCCTAAAAAAAGATCACTTTTCAAATTACATTTGCGCATATTTGGAAGTGCAAAAAAATTGCGCTCATATTGTGTGTGGTAGTATAACTCTAAATGAACAAAATAAGCATATTCTAATTACTGTACGACTTCTGCAAGCTGAGTAAATCAATTTCTGCGAAAACGTATTTTTTTCGAAAAAGATGATTTATGCAAAATGTAATCAACATTTTTGCAAATTTTAAAGTCACGCGTTTTCTGCTCATCGAGTACTATGCGTTCTGAAAATTTCAACGTTATATATGTTTTTGTTTAAAAGTTAAGAACAATAGAAGAATCGGTCATTGTTAGCGGTTTTTTAGCGATAACTTTTTTTTTAATGAATTGATTTTGACCGTCGACAGCTTAATTTATTTGTTTTTTTAAACTACATAACCCTATTTTTTTTGGAAAAAATTCATCGCTCTTTTGCTCTTTTATATGCAAAAAACCGTTTTTTTATTACTTTGACAGCAATTTTGAATCACTTCTCCACTGATTCAGCTGTTACTTTTCAGTTCATTCAATTCTACGTGATTTGTTCTATAAAACTACATGCTCACTTTTCAGGTAGTTATTTTGTCAAGTAAATATCTAATTTGACTGGCCTAAATAGTATACAGTTATTACGCAAGCAAAGAACAAAGTTTGGACACAATAACAACCTTCGGAATCGATTTGGAGAAAGCTTCTAAAACCTTAATTAAAGTGAGCATTAGCTGGAGCATAAAATAGTTATTTTTATACAACCACTAGTGTAAATGATTAAAATTGTACATTTCATAAACTGTGTCACCTGTTCTTACGCACAGTCGTATGTAAAACGGATCGATCGCACGATGAGAGATTTAATGACTATGTTGGTAGCAACAGTAGTTTTTGGTTTTGGTTACTATAATCATATAAATAAAGAAGAACGATCCAGACGTGTGCGTCACGACAATTGTAGACGCGATGTTCCCCATTTGCGTTTGTATGCCTTTTGCCGTCGCCTCGATTTTGCTGCCGGGGCGCAGCCCCGAGGGCCCCCTTGGTGAGGGGCGAAGTCCCGAGGGCCCCCTTGGTGAGAAGCGAAGTTCCGAGAGCCCCTTGAAGAAAGGCGGTGCCCCGAGGCCCCCTTGAAGAGAGGCGGAGCCCCGATGTCCTCTTTGGAGAAGGGCGGAGCCCGATGGCCCCTTATAAAGGGGCGGAACCCCGAGGGCCTCTTGGAGAAAGGCGGAACCCTGAGGACCCCCTTGGAGAGGGGCAGAGCCCCGAGGGCGCTCTTCTTTGGTCAGGTGGATGGCAGAGGGAGGCAGGGGCGGGGTGTGTAACAGAACGGAATGGCCCAACGTATGTATATATATGTATTTGCGGATTGTTTACATATTTGATGAGGTTTTCCGCATTCCAATCTCCACGCTTTCTTATCTTCCCAGTCGTTTTCTGGCCCAACGTAATAGGCCTAAAAATGATGGTAAATTGAATAGGATAGACTGCGCAATAGCGCTCGCAGCCCCGTTTATTACGTATATTTTTTATTTTTTTGTTTGTACGAAGCGTTGCAAAGAGCAACAGCTGTGATCGCAACCGCCTTGTTTTTAATGTCCTGTGACAGCACTGATTAGACAATTCATACATTTCTTTTTTATTTAATGGAATGAGTGTGGTGGTAGAACAAGTATAGTACGCAACTCGAGCTAGAAAGCAATTACGCACTCGTGGAATTACGCACTCGCCGTTATGCGGCTTGTGCGTAATTTTCTCAAGTTTTATTAAAAGGCCGCCGAAACGACTTTTTAAAAAACGTTTATTTTTATTTTACAATGAAATATAACATTGGAAGCACACAGCTAGCCGCCGGACAATTTCTTACATCTAGCTATGATACGAACACAATGGAACTTATCGACTGACTGGAGCTTAACTTAGAAGTGCAAGCTACTAGTATATATACTATGCCTAATCAGCTAAGATAAGCGTTATCTCTAAAAGGGAGCGTGAGACAGGAAGCCACGTGCGTTCAAGGTTGCAGACTTGCAATTCATATAAAGAAGCTATTTATCGTTCAAGGTTGCAAGCTTGCATTTTTACACAGGAGACCATTGTCTATTCATAATATAACACGTCCGCCGATAAAATGTTCAATGGGTGGTATTCAAATATGCCTCCATTGAACTTACAAAGAGAAAAGAAAATTAAACTTATGCATTTACGTTAACCGGTTCAAAATCTTTATTTAAAAATCTAATAAGTTTAATCTTCATTGTGTTTCTATTATAATACAAATACAATATAAAAATTATTAACATAAGAATAGTACACAGAGTAAATATAATTGCAGACACACTTAAATTATCAGATTTAATATAATTAACAGGTTTTAACAAATTTTCATATTTATTAAGTTTAATTCGGTCCTCAACCAATTTCTGGGTGTCAAGAGGTATCAAGTCAATCTTTGAAACATTTATGTGGTTGATTCAGGAATTATTAAGCGGTCAATGTTTGAAATTTTTAAATTAACAATTTCATTTGAGGTTCTTTTTGCGGTGAATAACATGTGTTTTGATTTATTGAAACAAGACAGTCTGAACTGAGGTGTAAGAGGTTAGTGCCAGATATTCCTTTTCTAAAATTCTGATTTTTACATTTGACGTCCAATATTGCTTCAGATGGGGAAGATATTAACCATGTCGCAGGATTTATTTGTGATATTTTGATTTCTGTTAAATTGAATAAATAAGGGATACATGTTTTATTTTTATTAAATGACAGAAGTTGTGTTTCGCACAATTTGTCGTTGGGGATTTCAAAGTAGTTATTTTGATTACAAAAGTAGGTGTCTAAAGTTATAAGTTTACAATGACTTATTTCAATGGGAATGCTGTTTTTAACGTTAAATAATAAAGTACTATAAGTAGGTATAATCATACGAAATTGATAATTTTGGATAAAAATCGGAAATGGTATTAATTGTATCATTTGATAATCGTTAGTTTTGGAAGTAAGAGGTATTTCGAATATAAATGTAATTCTGTTTTTAACTTGATAAACTTTTGTAATGATAATTGACTCGTATAAATGTAAATACTGTAACTCTGCAGGATATGGAATAGTTAAAGCTTTTTCTGATATGCTATTGAGATACGTCGAAATTTCATTTAGATTTCAATTAAATCGTCATTATCAATTAATGACATATGCATCTGTTGATTTTGGGCAAAAGTTAATGCATTTTCTAGTTCCAAACAAGTGTTAATAAGTAGTTGCAAAATTGAATTGCTTCTAGCAAGACTGTTTTTAAGGAGTATGTAGCGAGATTTTTGCCTAATTCCTCATTTTGTAAAATTATTTTATTTATATTTCTGTCTAATAATTCTTGACTCTTTGCTATATCATTGATTACTGAGATGGTATCATTTAAAATTTTAGTTTGTTCTAATATAACGTCATTTTGAATTTTATTGCTTTCTTGCAATTTAGTAATCATAGATTCATATCTGACTCCATCGTTGGCGTCGAGGTTTCCAGTTAAAAATTTGAAAGCGGATCCAAGTCCATCGAAAAGTCCTCTTTATTAATTTTGTGTTTAACATCAGGAAATAATTGACTTAAGAGTTTATCTGTTTTTTCAAGATATTGTTTTAATATTATGAGTAAATTGTTATGATTGATAATAACATCATCAATCCTTTTAAATTTTGTATATTCAATAACGTAACTTTTATTTTCAAGTAACGGTATTATTTTCATTAAATTAGTTCTAAGTGTGTCATAATTAACAAATATAGGGGTATAGTCTATATTTCTAATAAGCGTCCATTCGCTTTGTTTAAGCACTACGTTTCCTAAGTTTAGAGGATATAATCCAGGATTATCTTTTAAATTTTTAATAATAATATCGCTCTGTATAACTAGTGATTGAGTCAGCAGGGTACAGGCGATGAAGAGTGTAGTAATCCTGAAAAAGAGAGAGCAATAGTTCCTTTTAGTCAGGGTGTTTTATATTTCCATATTTTTTTAAAAAATTAGATTTAATTTTGAATTTCAATTTTACTTCTGAAATTAGTTCTAACAAATATTTTTTCATTTAATTGGAATGTTTGATTTTTCCGAATTGGTTTTAATTTTAAATTTTATCTTTACTTCTGAAATTTATTTTAAATAATACTTCTTCGTTTAATTGAAATGTTTGATCTTTCTGAATGGGTTTTAATTTTAAATTTAATCTTTACTTCTGAGATTTGTTTTAATAAATACTTTTTCGTTTAATTGAAATGTTTGACTTTTCTGAATTTGAATTTAATTTTAAATGGTTGTAAAGGTTTTTCTTTGTTTTCCTTTAGCAATATCAATTATAAAGGTATGTTGCTGTGAACATCTTAGTTTTAACGCGAGAAATATTGTGATTATTAAAATTGTAAATACTAGATTAATACAAGCTTAGGTCTTGTTTGTTTGTTAAGTATAATTTTTATTTGAGTTTTTTTCTGATTTAAATGATTTTAGTCTTAAGTTTTTTCTTAAGATGTTATTTTTTTAAAATACTTTTGATATTTGAAGTTACTGATTTATTTATTAGAATTTATTTGTAATACTTAAAAGTTTTTCAAAAATTCAAGGGTGTGAACAATCTTATTTTTTTCTTTAAACACACGGTTGAAAATTTAGTTATTTTGGCAAAATTTTTGATAAATGTTCTTTAGTAGACTATTTGGTTAAAAATTATTTTATTTAGATTTTTAAGTGCTGGGAAATTTTGATTATTGAATTTTTAGATGAATCTGATTTTATTCCTTCTAAAGTAGTAGGTAGCTATATAATCTAAATATTTTACAGATTTATGTTTGAATTACTAAACCTTATGAGTTGACTTTTCGTCAGTTTTGAAATTATATGTGCATTGGTTTTAGTCTTAAATGGTTTTTTTTTTAAATTGTTATTTAAAATAATTATCTAAAATACTTTTAATGTTTGGAGTTTTTATATTAAAGTTGTTAAATCTGGTAGACTGATTTTTGTTGAGTTCATAATTTTTATTTTTATAAGATTAAGGATTATAAATATTAATTTCTTATATTTCATTTAAAGGATTAATTACGCCTGTTTTAAATTGATTATTGTATGATTTCAATTGCTGAAGGCTTAGTCATGCCTTTTTCATTAAATTTTAATTTTGGAGTTATTTTAGTTTCATTTTTTTTTATGCTGATAAATTTTACGGGTTATAATAAAATGGTATCGTAGCTCTTTCTGTCTGAATATGCATCCATTTATAATCTATTCGTGCGGATAATTTTGAAAATAAGTCGGATCCAATAAGTCCTATATAGTCTGGGTTAAAATTATATAAATAACATGTATGTGTTCCGTTTTCATAAAAAAGACTGGGGATTGGTAAATCTGCAATTAAGTTATGTTGAGAAATTCCATGAGATGTAATTATCTCGAATTCTGTTTCATAAATATAATTTGGAAAATGTTGTTGTACAAATTCTGGAGAAATTATTGTTTGTGAGCTACCTGTATCAATTAATAATTTATCGCCGGTGGCGGGAATTATAATATACGGAAGATCTGATTTTGAATTTATATTAAAAGTTAAAATATGCTTTTCCGAGGCTCTTAATAAAAATTTTCGGTATCGTCCGGATCTGGATATTCGAAATAATCTGGTGTGTGATCTAGGTCTTGTGAATTATCAGGGTCAGAATATTCCTGAAGGTTTTCGTTAAAATTTTCTGGAGTTGAAAATTCTCCATTTTCAAATAAATTTTCGGCTAAGTTTTCATATTTATCCGGAGGTTTTTCTTGATGATAATTTAAATGATTAAAATTTCTATTAACGTTTTGAGAGTTTGCTCGATATTTATTAGGGAAATTTGTTTGTTGAGTAGCTGGTCTTTTTATAGTGCTAAAGTCCATAGGTTCTGGTTTATTTGTTGGTGAAAAATTTGGTTTTGGTGCAAATGCATTAAAGCTTGAATTTTTAGTTATTCTAGAATTATTAGGATTGTTAAAATTTGTTGGACTTTTAAAATAGTTGGGATTTTGATTAAAATTACTTCGATTTTGTTGAAATGGTCTTTGCATAAAATTTGGGTTATTAAATTTAGGTTTATATGAATTTTGTGTTTGAATATTGGAAGTTAAATTTGATTTATTTAATTTTTGACTTTGAAAATTATTTTGATTTTGAGAATATCTGATATCAATTTCTTCTTTTACTATGCTTAACGCTTGTTCTAGTGAAGTTGGATTTCTACTTCTTACGAAGCTTCCTAAATTTTCATTTAGTCCACTTGTAAAAGTGCGAAGTGCTAAATCTTTGTTAGCTTTTAATTTATGAGTGATAATATCTTTTGATTCTTGACTCAGAGAAACTTTTGAATTATAAATAGCTAAATGAGTTCTAACTTTATTGAAAAATTCTATGGGAGAGTCTTTATTCTGTTTTAATTTAGTTAAATCAATTAAAAGATTCAATTCTGACCTTTGGTCGCCAAAATTTTCAATTAAGACATTTTTTAAGTCTTTCCAAGTATCATACTCGTAACCTGTGATTACTTCTAACGCTTGACCTTTTAATTTATTCCTTATCGAATTTAAAATTACTTGGTTGATATAATCGTTTAAATTTTCTGTACAAAATTTAGTTGCAATGATTTCTGCGGATCTGACAAATTCCGAAAGAGTGGCTTGATTACGATCATATGTGGGAATTTCATTTAATAAAGCTACATTAAAATGTGGGGGAAACAATGATGCGTTTTGATCAACCATATTTGGGTTGTTACAATTATTTAAAAATAAAATTCTAGGGATTGAATTCCTTGGTGAGCGTGATCGATCTCGTGACATAAAATTTTTACAATTGTTTCAAAATATAATTACAGGTGTTTTAACTAATGATTCAAGATAATAGTGATCTAAACATAAAAATTTTATAGACAAAAATTAATTTTGCTTTATTTGTTTCACTTATTTTTAATTTTTATTTATGTTAGTAAACAGTTTAATGACTAGGGGATGTTTAACAGGGGTAGGTATCCTACGCGCAAGAACGCAAGCACAAATGCAAATTAAGCACACCTATTATGTGCAGCAATTGGTCTGGCTTACTACGTTCTGCCTAATATTATAAATAAATATTAGAACTATGTTAGTATAATTTTTAAAACTTTATATTAGTTAACTTTGTTGTTTTAGGCGAACGCTTTAATAATTATCACTTTTGAAAATTATATTACGTTACTTTGTTGCCTTTGAAATTAATTATTTTGCTTTTTCTTTAAAACTTAAAAATTATTACTTAGGCGAACGCTTTAATAGTCGTTACTTTGTTGCCTTTAAAATATACCTTTGCTTTTTCTCTAAAGCTTGAAAATTATTATTTTTAAAAATATACCTTTGCTTTTTCTCTAAAGCTTGAAAATTATTATAAAAATATGCACTTACATTGTGCGTTAAAATTGACGAACGGGCGTGCGATCAAGCTACGTCCTGTTGTCTTCAAAAAGGATGCGTCGATCCTATTGATGTCGGCTGGCCTGCACAGAGGTCCTGAAGTCCGACTTGGATAGTCCAGCTTTGCGCTAGAGCGTTATCCAAAAGTTGTCCTGGGGTCGTCGTTGTTGACGTTGCCAATACCAGAGACTGATCCCAATGATCAAGAGTGGTCCCAATGACCAGATGGTTCCAATAACCACGGAGGAGCAGGAGCTGGGTCGACGGGCGCTTCTCACGATCGGGCGATGTTTGTCCCTGTTGGAGATGTCCGAAGATCCGCTGGGTGGTAGGTTTCGATTTGTGGCAAAGAGCTGAACCTCAAGGAAAGTTGCTGGTCGACTCGATGTTTGTAGTTTTCCAGGTTTTCCTCCACAAATCCGAACGACTGCGCCAGTTTTATTAAAAGGCCGCCGAAACGACTTTTTAAAAAACGTTTATTTTTATTTTACAATGAAATATAACATTGGAAGCACACAGCTAGCCGCCGGACAATTTCTTACATCTAGCTATGATACGAACACAATGGAACTTATCGACTGACTGGAGCTTAACTTAGAAGTGCAAGCTACTAGTATATATACTATGCCTAATCAGCTAAGATAAGCGTTATCTCTAAAAGGGAGCGTGAGACAGGAAGCCACGTGCGTTCAAGGTTGCAGACTTGCAATTCATATAAAGAAGCTATTTATCGTTCAAGGTTGCAAGCTTGCAGTTTTACACAGGAGACCATTGTCTATTCATAATATAACACTCAGCTCGCGCGTAATATGCTTCTGACAGCTCCTGTTTTATGTAATATTCTATTGCATAACAAGTGTCAAAAGTCGAATATTATAAACGAACGATATTAAAGCTCCATACGTAGTAGAAAGCTATAAGAAAGTAAGTTCTAATAATGACCGATTTTGGGCAAAATTATGTAAACAAAAATTTTGTACTACTAGTTGAACAAAACGAGATTGGGGAGGCTTATGTCCAATACTGGAATGAAAGGGGCTAAGAAGAGAGAGAGAGAAAAATAGTAGGGTAAATATAGCTCAAAAATTGTCAAAACTACAACATAAAAAAAGTTCTACCCTGTGTCAAACTGTATAGTACTCTCATCTTAGTAAGTGATAAAAAGTTGCACGACCTTGCGGGTCGCCTTTAGGCGGGAGGGGAGTGGAAAGGAGGTAAAATGGTAGGTTTCAACAGTTCGAAAATATCTCGTTAACTATGAGGTTTAGCGCAAACTTTATCCTATACAAAATTAATCCAAATTTAATTTACAATAAAAATGGTCTTCTGCATTCTTGCAGTCCAGTAAAGGATTATGGAGATATGGAGATGGTAAAAATGTAACTTTTTCTGTTTTTCAAAAAAAAAGCATGAACGCTTATGAACTCGTAATATTCGCTCCAAGTGTATTATATAAAGGGTTTAAAAAAGTGGGGAGGCCAGATGGTTATAGTGAAGAACCCAGCACAAAAGACGAACAATATTTGCACAGATCATCCACTACTACACATGTTGAAGGGAAAGTGGAAGATGCAATAGATGTCACCCTTGGACAAGCAGAACTTCTAACTAATAGTAAGAACAAGATGCAACTGCAGCAAGCTGGCTGCAGTCATTCAGGCAGAAAGTGATGCTGACACCAAGATCGTGTTTACTGTAACTGACGAATCAAAAAAATGAAAAAGAGACTATCGTGATTGGCAATGACACCGATTTATTGGTCTTGTTGGTTATTCATGCTCCAGCCAACGAACAGTTAAAGATGGCTGTACCAAAGAAATGTAACCACGAAGAAAAAGCCAACCCAATGCAGACCCAGATGCATCAGTAGCTGATGTTGGAAACCATTTCTTCCTTTCGATATTTGCATCAACAAATGCAAATAATTTGGATACTCTGTGTATGTACACAAATATTTCTGATCAGCTGTACTTCCCTCCACTTGAGCAGCTGCACAACAACACTCTTATATAGTTTACCATCAAGTGTAGCAATAACTCAATGTCAATAAAGATTCACTAAAATGGGGTTGGAAAAGGGTTGGTAACGGTGACGGCATCTATAAAGATGATCTTCAACATGAAGAAGATGTCAAGCCATTTTATTTTTTTTTAATTCCTATAGCTACGTAACCATTTCGAACAGTTTTGGTACAGAGTTGGCGAGTCTGCCTGTATATCGGGTCCGTTTCAGTCATACTTTATTATATAATACTTCAGCTTTTTGCATCAAACAAACATTCAAACACGCACGTGGATTTTGGTTGTATTTAAAGGTTTAACTTACCGCGCTAATCGCTTTGCCGCTGCACAAAACCTGTTTGCCCCCATCGCGTGTAAGAACGCTTGTTTTCAGCATATTCAAAAACACAATCAATGAGAGCAAGCAGGATAATTTCAACTTTTGTCGCATTCTACCGATAATGTGTTGTCGAGTCTGGCGTGGGATGCGTTGTGATTGGTTACATCTGGCACGCGCGAGATAGGCAGCAAGGGCCAAAAACGTGGCTTTTGGTTTTCTGAGTTAGACGTTGCTTGGCGAGCTGTGCGAGTAGGTGTTTTGTGCGTCTGGGTGTTTTGTTTTGTTGGTGAGGGCCGTATCGATGGTGTGTGCCGCACTTTAAGAAATTAAGGAAGCCTGTTAGGCTTTACACTCCGACTTCTGGTCGGGACCAATTCTCCCAAGTGTGCCACATAACCGCATCGTAGACTTCTGTGGTCGCCAAGAGGGCGTTACACAGTTTCCCGAGTAATTAAGGGGATTCTTTGGGCGTCGCCGAGTTTCACCCACACTACGTCGAACGACAGCTGTAGCGACACTCACCGTCTGCCTGCTCCAATTAACGCCTACGCACCGAGGCCACACCGTAAAATCGAGGTATTTTATGCTCCTCTATTTGTACACTAAACGTTCATGTGATGCCGCCAGTTGGCCAGTTTGTGTGACTAATTAAACATATTTGCTAGTGGCACTTGCTCAAAGCATTGTATGTTCATTGCTGCATTTCACTTTTGTGTAACTAATTAAACATACTTGCCAATAGCATTTAATCAAAGCAGTGTACGTTCATTGCTGCATTTCACTTTTGTGTAACTAATTAAACATACTTGCCAATAGTTGTATTCGCCGACCACATCGGCGCTACTGTACATTTCGGCCATGAATTTGGTCTAATAGATCTGTTTACTGTATTTGACTTATGATTATCCCTGGTATCTGTGCATGTCTATTTACAGGGTGATTCCGTCTCTATGTCAAGATCGTAGTAAGGTGAGGCCTGGGAGCGGTTCTTAAGTGTTGCAGGTAGGTCGACGCGCTTGTCGCTACACTGTTGTCTCCAGAGTTAGTACTTGAGTATTCTACCCCGTTTGGCTTTCAAGGTTCGGTTAAGCGTGGGTTTTCTCCGATTGAATCTTGTGGCGCCCATTTATTTTGTAACACCCTATACATACCGTCACGTTTGCTCTGTGGTGTACCGTTTCTAGGACCACGGTCATCTTCCTGAGCGTATTCGAGCTGTGGCCTTTAGCCTGTTTTGTGCGATTTCCAGGGTAAGTGTGGACGTTTCCATGACAGGTTTAAATATTTGGCACTTACTCACTCGTGAATGTCGTTAAAACAGTTTGATACTGTAATATGAATCGGTGAACAGATCAAATCAACAAAGGAAATCTGCGTCGCCAACTAAACGACGATGAAACAAAAGAACAAAAACATCTGTTTAGCGAAACGCCACGATCCTGCACAAATTTCAAATAAAAACCTCTGCAGAAATAAAACAATAAATTACGGCATGCCAGTTTAAAAGTACAGCGAATAACCCCCATAAAACGTCATGGCAAAGGGACCGAAGCACAGAGCCCATCAGCGCGGCTCAAATTCGCCGCAATTGGAAATCGGGAAAAAGGCCAAATACAGCAGGCGAATGTACAAATATTACAAATTAAATTTTAATTAGCGGTAGGAAGAATCAAATGCAGGAGTATTTGGTATCAAAAAACAGAAAAAATTAGCGCGCAAATAATAAAAACCAGAACTTTTTAACACACTCAGTAACAATAAATCGGTGTCATTGCCAATCACGATAGCTTCTTTTTCATTTTTTGATTCGTCAATTGCAGTAAAAACGATCTTGGTGTCAGCATCACCTTCTACCTGAACGACTTTGCAGCCAGCTTGCTGTAAGTGTACGGTAATGAGAGCAATCAGTTGCATCTTGTTTTTACTATTAGTTAGAAATTCTGCTTGTTCAAGAGTGACATTAATTGCATCCTCCACTTTCACTTCAACATGTGTAGTAGTGGATGATCTGCGCAAATATTGTTCTTATTTTGTGCTGGGTTCTTCGCCATAACCATCTGGCCTCCCCACTTCCCTGCATGCTTTATATAATACACTTGGAGCAAATATTACGAGTTCATAGGCGTTCATTCCTTTTTTGGCCAAACAAAAAAGTTACATTTTTACCCCCTCCATATCTCCCTAATCCTTTACTAGAACGCAAGAATGCAGAAAACCATTTTTATTGTAAATTAAATTTATATTAATTTTGTATACGAAAAAGTGTGCGCTAAACCCCATCGTTAACGAGATATTTGCGAAAAACTGTTGAAACCTACCATTTAACCGCCTAAACCCGACGCGCAAGGTCGTGCAACTTTTTACCACTTACTAAAAGAGGGATACTAAAGAGTTTTCCGCTGGGTAGAACTTCTTTTCTTAATGTTTGTGATAAACCCTAATTTTATTGCACTATACCGATTTTTTTTAAGAAATAAAAAATGATTAGCGTTGGTCCAAAGCATAATTATTTGATGGGTGCGTTCGTTAAAAGTATTGCGGTGTGGTAGAAGTAATTTATGAATAGAGTGTAATAGATATTAACGATACAAGTTTCATTATGAGCATCTTAACGAAACGTGTATTGTTCAAAATTTTATCTTCATCAATAAATTCTGGTTTAATGTATTTTCTATATAATAAGACTGCGGTAATATCCATCTTAACGATACTAAAATTCATTTTTTGGTGAATAGTCTATAACAGCACCGATAAAGATAAAATTTTAACAGACTGCAAAATATTTTTTCAGATAATACCACTAAACGACAAATAAACCAGTTTGGAACATTAGGAAGCAGGATGTAGGCCATAGATCGACAATGACTCGGTAATTATAAACACCGCTCGCCCAGAGGGTGACGAGATTGGTGTAACAAAATTGTCACATATAATCTCATAAGAGCATGAATTCTTTCCGGAAATTTTTTGAGTGCGTTCCAACAGCGTCGTATTAATTTTCCCGAGCGGGACGCGAGGGCAAATTAGGACGTTGTTGGAATGCACGAAAAATAATTTCCGGATATGAATTAATGCTCGAATGCAGATTTGGTAAGAAAATCGTAACGACACAAACCCTAAAAAGAAGTAATGTCTACCTACAAAAAATTCCAAAAAATGTTTTTAATTGTCTTGGTTAAGGCGCGCGAACTAATTTTTCTATTGGTCATTAATGAGTGTCGTACAATTTTCCAGCTAACTCATCGGGAAGGTCGTAGGTTACTTATATATTTGATACAGCCGGCAAGCGCTTGATAACTTAAAAGGGGGTTTAAATGCCGTAGGCGCCATCGTCTTTGAGTCGGTAAAATTGGACATTTCTTAAGACGGAAATAGAAGGAAGCCCTAGGTATGCTGACAAGTGTTGCAGCGACGTCCATCCAGGGTATCCCAGAGAAACTTACCTTTGGTTGTTCATTACCGCTAGAATTTTTTACACACAAATACAAATAAAGGTCGCATGCAGCTACCATCCGATCAAAATAAAAACATTGGTTAATTTAATTTTATTTATTGAAGTCAAAACTCCAAAATTATGCTTTCACAATGATCCCAACTGACTTATCAATGAAACCTATTCTCTACAGTCTACATGACGTCATGGAGTTATGGCAAGCTGCTAAGTATTATCATTGGTAATTATACTTAATTATCTACCGGGATTACTAATTCGTGGAACACAAATGAATGTTTTTGCCTCATATGAACACTATGCGATGTCTTACAAACGCGCGTCACTTCGATTACTTTGCGGCACTTTCCATAACGAAAACGATACGGGCGTGAACTATAATGTAAATTACACATCATCCTTTAAGATCCTGGTGGTGTTAATGGTTAATGTCCCTTCGGGAACGCGCTACTACCTCTGCTGTTGTAGGTGGCTGCTGAGCAGTTTGCTAAAAGAGGGATTAAACGAGCTTGGCTGTGTCGGAGCGATGGCTTGGAAAAAGGGGCTGATCCTCCAAAATGAAGTCTGGGCGTGAGGCTAACGAGACGATAATTCCGGCAACGCACTCCCTAATCGACCTACGCTGACATAGTTACGTGACTAATCCGCAAGAAGCGATATGAGGATGTCTCCTCCGATAAGGTTCCGAGTGGTGTAGCTTGATCAAGTGTCCACTTAGATCAGTAGAGATAAGCAACGTTCTTTCTGGTCAGAAATTGGATGGGAGTTTCACGGCTGCTTCTATCGGCGACTCGTGGTACGGCTGCCACGAAAATAGTTGGTCCCGGATGACATAATAACATCATGATAGTCGTTAGAAGTTGGAAGTTCCCATAAAATTTACAGCGACGCCTATAATTGGCCTAACGGCTGTTGGCTGAGTACAAAATGAAATACAAAAATAAATTAAATAATTGAACTGTCCACGGCCACAACACGTAAAACCACTCGATACCTTTCTGCACAACCAACTCCTGGAAGGCCTTTCCGAAGACTGCCCAAAACCACGATACGGCACAAAAGGAAGCGATACGGCACCAAAACGAAGAGGTACGGCATAACAAGAACCGCACCTGGGGCTGCAAGAACTCTGAAGAACTGACTAACTCAAAACCCACACTACGGTTGAAAATAGCTGAGCGGCAGTAAAAACAATCAGGTAATCGCATCGATTGGTTAAAACAAAACACGCTACCAAGCGGCAACGCTGATTGGCGGAGACCAGATGGGGTGATGGGTGGCGTGATATAGTTTTCGAAAACGTTAACTCCACCGTTTTTATGACTCAAAACTTCATTTACAATGACAATTTTGTTATTGCTTTTTATCGACCAGGCGAGCGGAAAACCCAAGCTATGCCATTGCATCTATGCCGGGCGGCAATCGGGATTTGTGCTTAATTGCACTAGCACGGAAAATTCACTGAAACACAATATCAACCTAGTCATGATTGAAGTGGTGCTTGTCATGAAACCTTTTTATGCGTTCGATACCGTCATTATGCCTTAAATATGGCTTCTTTTGTGAACATGTTATAAAAGTCAACTTTTGAAAACCAATGAAGGTGAGATTACAACAAATGTTAAAACATTTGTGCGGTAGAACTGTAATTCCGGCATCAAGATATGTGCATATTTTAACATTTGCGATACCAAAGTACAAAAAGCTTTTTATTGACATGATTCGCGTATCTCATCTCAGAGTCGACGAGGTCTCACCTCAATATGACGCGTTTGTAACTTTTACCGCATTAGAAACAACTGGATCTTCGCACCGTCACTGGGTGGGTACATGTCTTGGCAATTAAAAGTTACAGAAAAACTTCAGAAAAATATACAAACCAAATAAAATTGGTCAGCAACTGATGATTCTTTACTAAATATAAATTGTCAAACAAGTGAAATTGGTAAGTAATTCGAATAAATTTAAAATATGCAATAAGTAACCTCTAATGCAGTTTTTTAACGCAGCTGAAAGCACGAGGGTGGTAACTGCGCCCCCGGGAACTCATAAGGTGAATATAAACAACCCAGACGGTCAATCATCGATCAATTACGTTAAAAGATCGTAAGAATCGGAATTACGCTAGAACGGTTTCGTACCACCAGGTGTTATTATCTTTTCCCAACGCACGACGTGCAGCTCAGCATACGGTGGGCACTAGTGTACGGTTCCTTCTGCATTTGAAAATTGTAAAGAAGCAGACGAAAAAATAACTTGGAGAACATCAGGTTACTTGAAAAAAAAAGGTAAAGGCCTGAAAATAAATTCGACCAAACCTCAGCCCACGTGAAGGTAAAGATAACAGTGCATACCTAAGATTGCTAACGGCGTGCGGGTAGCTTTACTACTAAAGCATACAAATCGTAAATTCAACAGCAATTTCATATTCTTTAACACCAAAGCTGCACCTGATTACTGATACTTTTCGGGATTCCGTTTTGTAATTGTCACCAATAGAAGCTCCAAAAATGCACCTTGCAGCATTGGAAGTAAGTGTAATACACAAACATTTCCAATTAGAAACCGGAAAACATACTTGCACTGATGTTGCGTGCCCAAAATTCTCAATAAAAAGAATGGCAATTGCGAATCCTAACAATCACGGAAACTATATGAACAAAATGATACTACATACTACGTTTAAAGTGGCTGAATGTGAAATCCAAAAATCACCAAGTATTACAATGAACATAAAAATGCGTATAATATCAGTTGCTAGATAATTCCATTATTCTTTATGACAATGTATTGCGTAGAAATTAGTAATTTTATCTTTAGAGGGAATTAACTTTTATGCGATGTGTTATTAGAATTTTATAACATTTTTAAAGGAGCCTGCGGTAGCTGCTAACGACAAAAGCTTTAAATTCGAGTGACTGGCTTAATGGCTCATGAATCGTATAAAGACGAGGAACAGATATTGACACTGTTTCAGAAACCGAATCGCCATCATTTTTCTATTTTAGAAATATCGTAACATAGTAAGTTGTTTTTGTTATAGTATTGTAGCTATCAATAAGTATTAAATATAGTATCTATAATAACTACACAGTGGGTCAGAAAAAATTGTACAAACTTTATGGCCTCGTATATTTGTTAGGGCGTCAGGCTGCGGTGCTACGGTACTGGGTTCAATCCCCGCAACTGGCTGATGGCCCACCCAGTTGTTTTAAAAATTGGGTACCGAAACCACAGTTGGGGAAGTGGGGAAATTAAGGCAGTCGTCGAAGAAGTAATGCTAACCACATCACCCAGTACGCCGTTAACGTGTGCCAGATTGACTGGGTTTCGGAAAGAGATATTTCGGCGACCCTGACTCGCCTTGTCGCAGGCCATGCTCCTATATGGAACGAAGTGCCCAAACTTTTTTTAATTTTATATTTGTAAGCCATTAATATTTTTGAATGGTTATTATACCATCGAAAAGCTCAATCTTTTTAGATTGAAATGAAGCACTTTTACTTCAAAGAGATCGTAAAAATTCAAAGTTGTGCGTGGTTAAATATAGGAATACAAAAACTGATGTTTTTAGAAACATTTATTATTTGGAACTTTATGACACATAATAATAACAAAAACGTTCTAAATAATTATTAAATATGCTATTTAAAGCTGTGACGTAATATGCCTACCATTTTTATCAACAATAATTTGCAACCGTATTTGCCAGTGCCCAATCACAGAAGTTATTTGCCTCTGAGGCAGCTGATTCCAACACTCAATTATGCCTACCATTTTCCTCAGGACCTCGATCAACCAACAACGAAAACTAAAATGACAGATGCAAAGTGACCTCGACCAAACAAATGAAACAAAAGTCATTGGTTACTTAATTTCCTTACAGATTTAATTTCACATTAAAGCGACGTCGACCCCATGTTATTAAAATCACCCGTTTGCATATGCTCTTTTTGAGTAAAATAAAATCGAATTGAAATGTATTAAGTATAATAGATAAGGTATGTTTTCAATCTCCGAAGTGTAAGCATTTCATTTTTCGAAATAATATGTGAATTGACCTGAAAATACGAGTATTATATTTTGTACCGTTTTTTCTGGCCCCCTATGTATATAGAAATAAGGTAAACAGTATAATGATGGTAAAGTGATTACAAATAATTACAAGCACATCTGTTTATATTCTTAATTTAAGACATAACTTTTATACGCTAGAGAAGAAAGGGGACTTCCAAAGTTTAATATTTTGTAACAAATCGATAGTGATTATGAATCTATGTACTCCAGTTAAACAGTCAAATAGATGTTATCAGGTCCTAGTTGGGGTTAGAACAAATTATTCAGTATTCATTATCGGATATTTACGCATTATATAGGTTTTCCATGTTTGTACTGCTTTATTGCCAGGGTACACTTCCATTACGATTAATGATACACATGTTTTACTGGCTGCTAAGTTTCATTTAAAGTTTCTAGCTCTTTAGGTGTAGCAAATTGATTTCTTTTCAAGAAGCAGAAACCACATACAGAGTCAAACATTTAGGAATTATTAATTCCTGTTCTAATTTTATTTTTAATCGTTTAAACCGCAAGTCTTTAATGTTAATCGGAATTTTGGCATTTTCTTGTGAAACTTTAAATTGGAATAAACTCAATAAAAGCTTAAGACCCTTGCTATCCAGTGTATATGAACACCCATGTTCAATTCACTTCCCACAATCTTTTATTTGTATTATGATAAGGCCCTTCATCCTGCTAAAACAACATAACACGATATATTTTTAGTGCTATGTTACTAGAATACTAATCAAATGTCGTCGCAAGAAGTTAGTCGTATCGTTTCACATTCAGCGATTATGGACAAATAGAGACACAATACCGTAACACCTGATACACCGAACTATGGAATTATAGAAAAGGCCTTGTTTAAAGCTGGGTCTACACGTTGGTATTGCGAGTTCAAGCTGAAGGCAGTTAAGTTGGTGCCAGTGGGGGCGTTCGCAAAGTTCACGTACCCTTTGGCCCCATGTATACTATCAATTAATTTAAATATGACTCGCTAGTCCCGTAGCCTCAAGCGGAAAACGTACAAACACACAAAGCAATCATGACAAAGAGCCACCCACGAAAGGGGGAGAGAGGATATGCACCACACCCAGCGAGAATTGCTAGCGAAGTGGCCCTTTACAGGTATTATTTACTCCCGCTAAAATATGTTATACGTTGTAGCATCGATAGCATGTAACGATTTTTACGTTCTAGTATCTTCCGTCAGCTGTCAATATAACACTAGTAAACGTAATATGGACATTGATAAAGAAAGCGTTATGTAAATATGCTATTTTAATCAATCTGTAAATATCATACGATTAAATTAGTTTATTCAACGTGTGTTTGTTGGGTTATGTCCGAAAGTTGAATTTGCCAGGATGTTTGCTCTAATAATGTGTTGTTACTTTGTGTTTTAGTTGCATTGTTATTGCATTTATTATAAATTTTGCTTAATTTTTGAGAAAAGCATTACACAAAGCAACTCTTATATGATTAAATTATGACGCAGAACACAACTCAGCATAGACACCAATATAAAATTAACTGAAAATAATATTGGCATCAATATCAATTATCTTCAAAAGTTATAGAACTGGGATGAAATGTTTTGTTCTATAAAATTTATAAACTACAATCAAATATCTTAGGAAGCATGTTACACAGCCGTTTTGTTATTCCATAATCCGTATACTTAAACTTAAAACTGCACGCCTTTTTAAAATTACTCTAATATAAGTAGAAGTTTTAAGCAGCAGGTATTTAATTAAACATGAATCAATTTGCTTAAATTTACGAACTGTGAACAAGAAAGTGTCTATAATTTGATATGGGTTGAGAATATAAATTCAGATGCTAATAATTCAAACTACGCTAGTTTTACTGACAGATTAGATATTAATACACCTGAAATTTACTACAAACTAAAATTTCGCACGTCTGCTTCACGCCACTGATCTTGAGTGTGTTGCGCCTTGACTGAAATAGTCGCAGATTGAAATAGATTACGCTAATTTCAAAATTGCCCTACTTATATTAATCATGCATGATAGGTGCAATTTTTCAGTGTTATTAAACTGTCGCTGAACCAGGGGCAGCAAAAATGGCTTTTATGTTGTGAACTGGTTTATTAATCTTTCAAAAGAAAACTTTCATTGAACTATTTTCAACTTCCTCTTATTATTATTATAGGATATCATACAATCATACGCAATGGTTTTATTTCCTTTAATTTTTACTTCCCTCTTCTAAAGGACGAAGAAGTATTGTAATCGCGAAAAAATCAAGTTCCGGGATTTCTTCAGATCTTCACGCTTCAGGATTCGTAGATGACGAAAAACAGATTTTCTCAATTCCGTCTGTCTGTCTATCTGCTGGCGGTATATCTTAAAAACTATTTGTTGAAATAAAGTATATTTTGCATGCATATTATACGTCTACGTGGTATGAAACCGAAAAAATTCGGAGAAATATATAAACTTTGATTATTTTTGCTTTACCTGAAAAATAGATACAAGTAATAATTTGCATATAGCTCAAGCTTTATCATTGGCGAAATTGAAACCTAACAGATACAGGATAGGCATCACAATTGGAAAGAATAGTATGATGCTTTATAAGGCAGCAGAAACTCGTCCGCTTTGAGTGGCTCAGTTATTTTAGAGACGGAGTGCTGTGTGCGATGCCAGCCGACTACAGTTTTACTTTTCTCATCTAAAAGACGAAGACATTTTTTATTTTCAAAGGATAAAAGTAATAATTTCCATATACAACAGATACAGGATAAACATAACAAATGAGACAGAATAGTATGGTGCTTTATAACGCAGCAGAGGCTCATTATATTCGAACAAGCCCGTGGCTCAGTTATTCTAGAGTCGGACAAGACACTGGCTTTCAATATTCGCCTCAAAGCGGATTCTTATTATATCAATATTCTCGGAAAGAAGTGCCAGTACTATAACCCCTTCTCCCCTTATTGTTGAAAAGAGATTCACTTAAATTATTAAATAATATGTTACAGAAATTATTAAGAAACCAAACTTCTTAGAAAAACCACAACCATGGTAATTTTTTCTGCTCTTGCATATTTACTGTGCACCTCAAACTACACATAGGCCATTAAACCCACAATTCACATTTCATGTCATCTAAAAACTTCCCTTCACATTGCAAGCACAAATTGTCGTCGTTTTCAAGCTCTCGCTCATCAACTGAAAGTTCAACTAAAGATTCAGAAGAGCCAGATGAGCGTAGATCTTCTGCAGACTCGTAACTGTCTGAGTCTTTTTGAACTTATAAGGCAAGGATCTCTTCCACGATCACGCCCACGTCCATGACTAACTCCAGAAGTAAAAGAAAGTGCCTTTTTATAACGGTTTCTAGTAAGAGCGTTAGATGGTTTACGTCTACGAGCTGGTCTCACCTGGATTTTCTGGGTTGATCAACCCATTCACTAGATATGAAGATCTGACAGAAAACTAACAATGCATGACTTTCATCCTCTTGGGACGGAATCAATGTTTCCTGATAACAAATTATGAGGTTTTTCATGCAGGTCAACAACAGAACATGAGGTTGATATGTACAAAAAGCATATAGAAATAGCAAAAATAGGATTTTCAGGAGCCAGTTTAGTCCTGATTGTGTGCATGAGCCTCCATTATTGTCTCATGCTCACCAACAACAGAATCTACACCACCAACTATGTGTCACCTCACAGATTGGCCCATTGTTCATTAATATGTTGCTTATCTGAGAAAATAGAGGAAATTCTTGAATAAATCTAAATAATATTTTCAGTAATAATAGGACGCCAGGTCACAATTTTGCCAACAATAATTTTTGCGATTCAGATACTAGTTTCTGTGGCGACGAAAATAACGACGAGTGCTTGCTCCTCGAAATATTGTCACATATAATCTCATAAGAGCATTAATTCTTTCCGGAAATTTTTTGAGTGCGTTCCAACAACGTCGTATTAATTAAGACTTTGTTGGAATGCACGAAAAATCATTTCCGGATATGAATTAACGTTCGAATGCAGATTCGGTAAGAAAATCGTAACAACACAAACCCTCACAGGTCTACCTACAAAAAATTTCCAAGAAATTTTTTAGTTGTCTTGGTTACGGCTCGTGAACTAATTTTTCTATTGGTCATTAATCAGTGTCCTACGATTTTCACTAAAATAATCGTTCGATTGGTAGTTTATTTTTAAATTGAAGAATGCCATTGGTTGACAATGACACCAGTTAAATTGTCAGTGCAATAACACAAGCACATTTCGTGGAGAAGAAAATAAACGCCTGCGCCGCTACCTGCTCATTAATGTCAAGTTTCGCTAGAAACCCTTTTTCTGCAGACATCCACATGACCGGCTCAAGATGTCTTTGTGTCATTGTACTTTGCAGACGGCTTTGGATTGTCTTCAAAACATAGAACGACCGTTCACCTGCCACATATAACATAGCATTACCAGCAACTGTTCAGGCTCACTATTACTGTCTTCCCATAGACTCTTCCTACCCACTATAAGCATCTGCTATTGATTTTTTCAATGTTGACCACATTTCTCCAAAGTTCTATCAAATTTCTGCAAATGTTAATGCGACCCTTCCGTGGTTTCAGATGGCACTTGATCGAAGTTCCTAGAAGAAGGAAAGGGAGAAATCAACATACACTGATCTTTTAGACGGTTGCCCAATGCTGCTCGTAATAGCTTTCACTGTTCAGCTGTACACTTCAATGTATTTCTTTGCTGGACCAGGAGCTAATGTAGCCTCACATACGGACAGTTCGAATTTATTGCGGTAGTACTTTTTTGCCATTTTATAGCAACAAACTTTTTCATTAGAGACTTTACATCCATTTCTACCAACTAGTCACTAGCCCATTAAACAAATTTTGTAGTTGCATCATGACAAGCTTGGAAGGCATCAGGTAGCATCTGCACCTGGTGCACAGTTCGCAGATCCAGTTAAACAGTTTGTAGGTAGTTGGAAAGTTATGTAGTATGAAGGAATACTTGCAGATATACCTGTTCTCAAAATTGTTTTAAACTGTTAATATACCCCTTCAATCCCTTTGCCTTGGCCTTACGAGCTGCTTGAATCTTGTCAACAACTAGTACGGCATTAAAAGTTGTGATAAATGTTACGGAGAGTGCCGCAGTTGAGTTGTTGAGTGGACCAGAAACCTTCAAGGTGACATCTTTTGGTTGTTATCTAGTTTTATTTCACAGTAGTGGAGTGTCCACCCAAAATTTTCATTCTCTAAGATTCCCGAAAGAATATTGCAGTATCGGTATTGAGAACAGTGATGCGCTAGTAACCAGAATAGATGTAGCTTCGTACTGAAATCTTTATATGTTTGTTGCACCATCATTTGAATTTCCAACATAGCGCTTGAGGTTAAGATTTAGTCCTAATATGACTTCCGAAAGAAAGTACATAGAAGCTTCACCAGTAGATTCCTCACACTTCGCCACACTCACTAATCTTTATTTAACAGTACCAGTGCTATTAACATATCTAACAACCACAGAGCACTGGTGTAGTGTAGAGATGTATTGAGTAGTATCAATATCTAAAGGAAACATGTATGTTGCTTTCTCAGATATCCACTGTTTAAACTTGATTTAAACACACATAAATTTGATTTTCTAAAATTTACGAAATCCAGTCGCACGTTCTTAGATGCAATTCTGATTTAATAGCAAGAAGTTTTTAATGCCGCAATCACCAGTCTTTGTCTCATTTTGCTAAATTTAATATGTTTGAATTAGATTAAACATATATAAAATTCAGTCCAAATTTACGGAACATTATTCATAATTTAAAAGCCAGTGTTATTTCGCAATTAGACGAGTTAAAGACCAGGAAAATTGCAGATCTGCACCTCATGCACAAAACCGACCTACAGCGGCCGGTTCAACGGGCGACCTTCGCTCCAGCAGGAAATAAAACCGCTGAATTGCTACGTTGCTGTTTTGTAATTTCAAACGCTCTGTGCCAGTAAACTGTATATTTGAACTTTGATATTGTTACTTAGTTAAGCATTCTTGTTATGTATAAATACACAGTTTATTTTCGGAATAAAACAATCTGCATTTAATGTTTGATTCATTCACTACCCCTTCTAAGCCATAATATTTATGGGGCATGAGGCTGTGTCCCAGGGGTATGTTATTGTCGTCCCTTTAAGTGCCATTGACTAAGCTGGCTTAAAGCGTAAATGCAGTCTCATTTACGCGCTTAAAATTAGGGATAGAATCAGCGCAAAGTAACGGAATCCTGATCCAGCCTCCCAGGCAATTCTGTTCACCACTGTCATATTCTATTCCGAGTAACTGTCTGTAGAAACAGAATTCACTGTACTTTTTTACATAGCAAAGTTACTACCAAACGTCACCTCGTGAACTGTTTGCCTTCCATTGCTGCTTCTTACTGTTCTGAAGAATGCGAGAAAGATGATCGGCTGAGCAGAAATCATATTATACTTCTAAAACTGTACTATAGTCAATCTCCCCATTGTCAAATGTGTATGCTGCTTCATCAGTACTTCCTCTGTAGCTCAGTCTCCTCTTGAATTTAGTGGACCAAATTCACTACTAGATTGCAAAAATTTACAATGCTTTGCCCCTGGATATTAAAACTTTAACACCAGCCGGGTTTCGGTGCCAGCTTAAGAAATTACTTTTAAATTGTACGTTGCGTGCTATCTCGTAGTATCTAATGTTGTGTGTATATTTGTTCCCTCAACTTAGAATGTTTTATTTTAATTTAAATCTACGTTTTTTTTTACATATGGTCTCATGTGCGGTACATAGGGCTTAGGTTTAAGTTTTTTTTTTCTTCTGCGGGGTTAAGTGGAAGAACGGCCCAGCTATATTTGGTAGCTGTGCTGAATCTCGCCTCGCGCAAACAAAATAATATGTGTTTGTTTTTATCATTATCAATAAAGGCGATTTATTATTATTATTATTATTATTATTATTATTATATTCTGCAGCACAGCTTACGTCTGCTCGACCGCTACCAGTACGGCACTAACAGACTGCTGAGGACTAGAGGTGTATTCTCACTACTCACCGCGTTTCAATTTCCTTTCAACTTTTTGTGCAGCGGTTATAACTTTTTTCAGCTGTTTTATACCCAGCCCAGCGACTCATCGGGAATTTTCAATGCCAGTGTTGCCAGTCCATCTCTGCAGCACTGAACAGTCAACAGTCACCTTAAATTCATTCGCAGCATTGGTTTACCAAAAATATATGTGATGTCATATGGTCCACACGATCTATCTTGGTGAAATATACATTGTGGTATATTTTCACAGTAATGTACTTTCAAAAAATACATTAAGTGCTGTTCATGTGTTTTTATTATTTTTTTTTAATTTTTATTTTGTACTCAGCCAACAGCCATTAGGCCAATTTTATTATAGGCGTCGCTGTTAATTTTATGGGGTCTTCCAACCCCACTAACGACTGTCATGATATCCGGGACCAACTATTTCCGTGACAACCGTACCACGAGGCGCCGAGAGAAGCAGCAGTGAAACTCCCATCCAAGTTCTTACCAGAAATAGCGTTGCTTAACTCTACCGATCGTAAGTAGACCCTTGTTCAAGCTACACCACCCGGGACCTTGTCAAATTGTTTATCGAGAACTAGTAAAACTGGCGCATTCTCAGTTGGTACAGTAAAATACTCAAACTATTCAGCGAAAAAATAGGTAAGTCTCTACTTATCCAGATGGATGAACCTTCTCTATTGAGCCAAGGGAGCGCATCTCATTACTGTGCCTGTGATATTTTTGACTAGTTGAGCAGATACTTGTAATAAGAGACCGACTGCAGCAGTAAACGAACATACCTGACGTTTCCCCTGAGCTGCAATTACTTGAAGAACTTTTATTTGTACAATACCCAGACCAAGTTTGTCAACATTCCACACATGGTCAGGTAGATACCTATGTTTTTCGTACTTCGAAAATTCAGCAATTCGAAAAAAACCTTATTCTGAGGGAAGTTTAAGATGTTTAAGATGTTTCACTTGGTTTACTGAAAGAACTTGTTTTTGTGGCAACGAAGAAAATAGTTCTACTTGCACATTGATTTTTGCAATTTTTTCTGCATGCTTGTTCTTATCGCTAAATAATAGTCCATATTATGGTAATCCATACGAGTGGAACTGTAATACTTTGAATCCATGAAAAGTCAATACGGAACTAGTTCCTTTTCTAAACTTTAAAGGAGTGCTACCTTTCTTCCTAGTTTCTTTATGCCAATAGCTTCAGGTGATATTTTTGTATCTACAGCCAGTCATTACAGGGTTTTTCTAGAACTGAAAATGTTTGGCTACCCTCGTTAGCCCGATCTTCTCTTCTCTAATTAGGTACAATAACTGCTTCTTTCATCTTATGCCCTTATCCCAAGTCTAGCGAATATTAGATTTATTAGGCAAATACGAGTTCGTGCCATCTGTAGAAAACAATAAACAAGCCTTGCATCGGTAACTACAAGCTAGTATTGTTCTTTTACATAAAATATACGTATATAATATCTGTTGTTGATTTGTACGTAAACTTGGCTTTTTATTTTAGTAGATTTTCGGAGATATGACGCTTCAGCTTAGCACGGCAACTTTTGGCTTCATTCAAACAAGGGTTTTTCCTAACTACAAGCTAAGCTAAACAAAACAAGAGAACTCATCATAAAAACTGAAGAGGATGAGACACTGTGATACAATTTTGCGTTCATTGAATGGTCGTCGAATTACATTCTTTCCTAATGTGTATGCAATACGCAACACGCATTCATATAATCTGCACCGCAGGGATTGATACAACAGCCATTTTCAAAATTATTAAAACCTATCACAAAACGAATAGAATTCGAACATGAAATCGTTCTAAAAATGACCTTTTAATCATATATACTTCTGTAAAAGGCTTTACTTAGAACTTCCCTCGCAAGTGGACGTTGTGACACTAAACAATTTTAAAAATTAAAGGAAAATAAGGGTCAAAATATCTTCACGTTCGTAATAATACTGAAACAATAAAAGTAAACACTTGGTAATGCAAATTAAATCAATTTTAAATAAAATAAACATTACAGGAGATGGGATTCGAACTACAGTGTTTGCAAACGTAAATTTTAATCCGGTCTTCTAATCCACGGGCTCATCGAGGACTTCTCTCGACTTTGAGATAGGGGGCTATATTTAACAGAATGGACTTATTGTTGAAACTTTCTTACTCTTTTACGACATTACCCTGAATTTGTTGGGTTCCATTTTCCTCAAGTGTAAAGCCTAACGTACGTGCAAATTATTATTTTTATCCATTTCTCAGTTAACGCAAAAATTTAAAAAAAGCTGCTCACCCTGTGTATATTTGTCTGAAATTGGCTCAGTTTTATGACAGGTAGACACATAATCTGCATGCAAAATATCGTTTTCCTGCAACAAATAGGTTTTGAATTATACCTCCAACAGACAGAGAGGCGAACAGACGGAATTGAGAAAACCTACTTTTCGTCATCGACCCTGAAATATGAAGATCTGAAGAAATCTTAGAAGGTGATTTTTTAACAATTACAATAACTCCGTCGCCTTTTAAGCGAGGGAAATAAAAATGAGTTTTGATATACCTCTCAAAACGTTTGAAAATCGACGAATGGCACAATACTGGAACATCTAACATAACAGAATTGGCGACTGCCTGTGGGCCTTAGGGCAATTTAATAAGCTAGTTCCAACCATAGCCACTAGAGTACCTACAGCTAAATAACACCGGATTTCCATTGTATTGGATTACAGTGTCTTATTTCTACTGATTATTGTTTATAAACTATTAAACTTTGCAGGCAGCTGAAGGAAAATGTTGACGTCATACTTTATTTTTTCAAATAATGAATGACTTTCTATATTTACACTTTATGAATGTAGGTGTTTAGATTTCATATTCATTCTGGATCTCTGCCACGCAATTACTTTATAATACTTTACGGAAGGAAAGTGAAGGGTATTAAAACTCTACATCTGCTTCAACAGTAAATAGACATTTTTCTCCATGCTTTTTTTGTATTATTAATATTTATCTGTATAACAAAGTAAATTTTTCACACGCGACGTATTGCATGAATTCTACTGGACCAGGCAATTTAAATCGTTGAAAGTTAAATAGTTCAGTGGTTAAAATCCGGCGGCTTTGAGGCTTGAGATCTGTTTTCCAAATTACTTTCTTATTTATAAAAGTAGTCTTAAACCTTGAGCTAATTTTAAGTTATTTTCAAAAATATCTGGTAAGCATTGTATTTCATTCTTATGGCACAGATCTGCATGGTATTAAATTTACCTACTGAATTTGATCTGAATTTATTTAAAATACTGTAAGTACGTAAATGACGTCAGCATTTAAGAATTTGGAAGCAAATTCAAATAGAAGAGATTCCCACATAGATTACATTCTAAATTTAATATGGAAAATAAAAACTAAAAATGATTTCGAGTTGGAAGTTTTTAATTTTTATTACTCATCTTGCAAATCTCCAAATGCTCTCTTATTCTGTTAGCTATTAAACTTTAAACCAAATATTTAACTCCGCATGTCAGAGCTAAAGCTTTTGTACATCGCCGAAATGGAAAATCGCTCTTTCATGAACCATTACCCTACGTCCTCATGACACGTGGCTCCAGAAAGGGAAACGTTCAAAATTATGTTTTATTCATATAAGTAAGCTGCTAAATTCTCATATGAATACCTGCTGAATATTGCATATTTTTAAAGAAATGCTACTTGAGTAAATTCCCGTGTTATGGAACTTATACGTGCCTAGCCATACACTAGTAATTTTTAGATTTTTTGAAGTTTTATTGCCAAGTTTTTGAAAAGTAAGTTGACATCTTTCTACTTCGTTAATGCGTAGGTGTATTTCTTATACCCAGAAATTGCAAAACATTAAAATCACTGCTAGTTTCAAGACTCCCCCCCTCGCTGTTGTGGTTTCTAATTGCAATGTACTTATAGATGCAATACTCTTAGGCTCCTCTTTCTATTACAACTCACACCGTTTGCACTAAAACCCTTACTAGCACTTGTAAAACCTCTCAAGACAATTGCTGACCTACCACGTTGAAACGTTATACCGAAATTAATTTCTTGAGATAATGAATATTGTATGCAAAGGTTCCACAACATACTGGAGAGTATTACCTTTAACAAAGTAACCTTTGTAACGTCCACTGTATCCGTAAGTGAGCAATTGTGTAGACTTCGTCGTAAATGACGTAAGTTACAGCATTCTCTCGTTAATTTGGCATTTAAAAAATATATATGTCATACTAAGCTGGGAAGAGAAGATATGTACATGCCTATCATAGGGCAGTTTAATTCTTTTTTATACATAATAGAGTCAAACGGAATGGAAATAAATGAATAAAATGGACCATAGTTTGACCATTATGAGCACCTACTTCCAGCATAAAAAGGTACATAAGGGGACAAAGGCCCCTCTAGATGAAAGAATTATAAACCAGATACATCACTTACTCGTTGAAAATAAACAATACTTGGGTACGAAATTAAGGTCTTATAAAAGGAGGATATATTGGATGTATACAGAGAATAAATCACACCAAAACTAATAAAATATAATACAATCGGCACCATGGAGAAAAACTGTGAAATAGAAAAAGAAATGTAGGAAGCTGAATAACTAATAGAGCGGCGCAGCACAACAACAAATAAGAAAATAGTAAAGACAAAATATAAAAAATCTGGTGTGATACACGCACACAACTCCATTTTACAGTAATCTTATAATTTTTAATTTTTAAGCATTTGTCAAAAATTTTCAAAAATTACAAATTCTACAGAAACCGTACAAAATAGAGCATTAGTTGAAGAGATAATTTTTTTAATAAAATTTTAAGCTGAATTTAAAAATATAATAATATACCGGGTGTTTTTAAGATAGGAGTTAATAAAGAAATAGAAATAAAAACAAAAGAACCCCATTTTAGAAATATTTAACTGGAAAATCACATATCTCACATCAATACACTTTAAAAATGTTTTAAAAAATCTAAAAAACTGAAAAATCACAAAAGTAAACATCATACTTTCAGTTATGCGATTTTCTTCAAAAGCTTGCAGTTGCATCTAGATAGTACACACAACTTATATATGAACTTTCAACGCCATACCTCTTTTCGTTTTTGAAATATTCTGTTCACAGACAGACACACAGACCAATGAGCAAAAATTGATATGACTGAATAGAAAAAGAAAACAGTAATAAGATTTTTTTTTAAAGAAATGCAAAATATATCTGTACATAAGAAGAGAGGCTACAAGAATGAAACATGCAATATTATTTTAAATCTACAAAAAAGAGAAAAGACGAAGATTAACATAATGCACCAATAAAATCGCAAGAGAATACCAGAAAGGATTCAAGAAAAGCAGAACGTTAGTTGATCAAATAAATACACTTCGACATATACAGATGAATTTCTATGAACATGGTCAAGGGTCAATCTAATCTATGTTGACTAAAGCACAAAAACTATTCGAATAAAAAATGCAGACACCGAGAAACTCATACAACTGGTTAAAGTAACATACGCCATTCAACATACAAACAACAAAGTGAAGGTGAATAGGAAAATAATAAGGGAGTAAGGCAATGTGATCCACTCCATGCGCTAACATCATCCTGGGAAAGTAATAAATAAAGCTGATAATTATATGCACTCAAATGTACGAAAATATGCGCATATATATGCATACATTTTGTTGAGTATATGCACCCAAAGTTATAATATATGCATATAATATGCTCTATTTTTTTTAAATAAGTAGGAGTATTCTAAATAATGTAAAAATTTCAATTATTTTGTGTGAGTATATTTATTTCTCTAATCTTTATTCAAAGACGTCATTCATTTTAAACTTTGACTATATAAACATGGACTGCCAACACCGACTTCACGTTGTAATCAACATAAAAATGATATTTCCCCTAACACCACTAGACTGTTATTCACCCAACACTCTTGAAATGGATTTTGTGTTGGCCGATTCCTTATACACTGCTTCTATGGGAAAAATGGGGGTTGCTGGCAATCTATGTTTATATAGTCAAAAATTTTAACAGGGACTTCCCCATTCCTCTGTTAATTTCGATATGCACACTGCACTCCAGCGGCAGAAAGTAAAAGTATATATCTCAGTTGTACATAAAAATGTTATTAATAAATTTAATAAAATAGTAAATTTTACAAAAAAAATCTCAAAAAGTTCTTGATACATTACAAATTATTGCTAAATATAACCAAATATGCAAAATCCATAAAATATGCTCAAAAACGTAAAAATATGCAAAATATGCAAAATGAAGCTTGGCTTAAACGATTTGTTTTCACATAATTAGTATACATATGCAAAAAGTTTCGCCGGCATATCAATTATTCAATATATGCATTTGCCATATAATATCAGCTTTAGTAATAACAGAGAACAACAGAAACAGGGCAGGAACGATGTACCATAAAAGTCATCAATACGTATATTACTTAGTCGGATGATTGCTTAATATCTAGAACAAAAATAAATCTAGTTGAAAATGTCAAAGACTTAGAACAAAACAGCACTAATTATGAGACTAAAAATTAATTGATGAAGAACCAAGTATATAGAGATGGTTACAGAAAGAATAAAGAAAAGGAACAACAACATTTATTTGCAAGGTGAGAAAAAATATATAATTGAAAAAAAAAGGGATGTGAACAATGTTGTCCAGTTAAGAACGTAGGGTGTTATGGTCGAAACTAATAACATGTAAAGTTAAGAGTGTACAAAACGGTGATACGACTAACAGTGTTGGGCGCTTATAAGTCACAAATTTTGAACAACGTGAGCAAGAGCGGAGAAGAGTATAAATGAGCGAAAAGGAAATACTAGAAAAAATCTTAGAAGCAAAGGACGAACATGGCGAATAAAAAAAAAGAACAAATAAATAATTGTTTGAACTGTATGGAAAGGCAAATATTAGCAGCGTTATGCATGTATAAAAGTTGAGATGGCTTTGTCATATAAAACGACTGACACCAGACAAAAAAATTAGGAAGATATTAGATAGGACAAAACTGGACACCAGAAAGTTAAAACCTAGAAACGTGCTAGGTTAAAACGCGCTACGATTCGGAGGAAAATTAATTTTCCGTCTTCTTCATGCCATTTTCACTGACCCCGTTCGAACGTCTAATGTCTTGCTTGTTCGAGGACACCGAACCCGTTTGGGGGCCTTAGCCGTTTATCGATCCGTTGTTAGGCGTAAGCAAGTCGTGTCTTAAATGGCTTGCAGTTGTTTCTGCACACCTGCACGTCGTAGTTTTTCACATCGCCCACTTTCCTTCACTCTCCTCTGTTGACATCACTTGAGCCATTCACACGCATTTACTTCGTTGATAACTTTTGATCTAGTTTTGGTGTATCGGATTATGACTTAGAAGGCCAAAGTAGTGTCTTTGAACTCACTCTCTTTTCCGCAGGTTTATATGCTTTAATTTAAAAAAGAAAAGTGGGTATTACCTACTCATCACACTGTATTGCGGATTCATATCGGCGTTGCGTATCAAGCTCTGAGATGGTGAGCTGAAGAGACGATCTTGAACTTGTTAGATTTGAGCTGCTGGTCTGTGCTGTTAGTTTGCGACCGGTTTGCGGAGCCATTGTTGAGTTCCTAATTGTTAGGTGAAATTTGTTTATTTATCGCCGGAGTCGCCAAAAACGCGCTTCATAGATTTGCAGTTGTCTGCCGAAAGCCTTTATCGAGCCCCTGTTGTTTATTCGAGAACTTTGTCTGGTAGCTTATTGTTTTCGATTATTGCTTTTTGCCCACGGTGCCGCCTCGTATCACTTCTGGAAGTATTGAAATACGAATCTGTGCTGTCCAAAGTAAAAACGCATGTTTTCTCCGGTAACCCTCAATTCACCTACTAGTTGTGCATTTATGAAATAAGCAAAATTTTTAAGTATGCGGTGGTATATTATTATTATTCTCCTGCTATGTTTGGTTTATGGCATAACTGTAAACTTGTTATAATTGCTCACTAACTTAACCTGTTTCTCTTAGTATCCAGAGACCTGTTAACTATTTAAGTGTTTAACTTTGTTACGTGTTATACTAGTGAAATTTACTGAGTAACTTTTGTTCGTTGCGATTCCGCAACCTATTACCAATGCTTTTGAGCTCCTGTAATATAGTGCCAACAATTGAAAAGACTATATATGTAGTGTTTGCCCGTAGTTTTGGTTGCATTCCTAGTGTTTATAAATAATCGTTGTACAAGAATCACATTTATTAATATATACCTATTAACTTTGGTTTTTGTATAGGTAATGTAAGCAGTTTGTTTAATAGACCTTTTTGTTTTAGGTAGTAGCGAATTTGGTTACGCAAGCTTTAGTGAGTTTAAGAGTTTTCGTAAGCTAATAGACTTATTGATTGTATCAAAAGACTGGTTGGCGCCTTCTGGTAATATAAATACCCTCTGATAACTATAGGAAAAAGCCGTACGACGTCTGTACTGTGCCTAGTCGGCTCTGTGATCCGTCCATGTTGCCTGAACGTTTGTTTGGTACGATTTGAACCTGGTTGCAGTGACTGAGTTTATTTAGTCTGGGACATGAGTCTAAAATTTGCCATTTGTCGCAAACACATGGATGGATCAATACAGGGATCAGAAAAATTAAGGATAAAAACAAGAAACAGGACCTAATGGAGAAAAGTGTAGAAACAAGCAAAGCCTTCAAAGCTATATATGGCCATGCATGATATAGAGTTTATTTACTTTAAAATAGCTGTGCCAGAACATATGCCCTTATTCAATTTGTTTACTATGAGTTTTATTTCTTTTCTAACTCCAGTAGAACATATCACTCTCAAATCAGTTTAGGTTCTTGCTTTATAAAATATAACAAATTGTTTTCATGTTATTACTAATTGTTATTGTGTTGCTTATCAAAATTGTTAAACTTGATAGTGCTTGTTAGTATTATGAGAATTCTACAACTGTCAACGTCAAAATTATGAAATGTGAAAAATTTGTCGAAATCATATTTGTTACAGTTATTATTATTTCAAACATCGACAAAGATAAGTAGTTCCTTCAAATATCTTATTCACTCACTATTGAAACTTATTGCTTTTTAGATCTTTTAACAAATACCTGTAATTTACTTTACCCAAGCACTCTAATCAGCCTTTTCGTCGAACCAAGCACACTCCGCCTGCTCACCGATGTTCTGGAACGCCCATGTAAGTATAGCTCCTTAACTAGTTGCAACAGCCGTTGTTCTTAATTGCTTCTTATGTAGTTCCAATATAGACACCAACACTGCAAGCTCCTGGTATCAACTGCGCCCAAGTCCAACTCAGGTGTAGATGTAACTATTCACCAGTGACTGCAATGCCCTTTATCCAAATCCAACAAGATATTTCTAACCTCTAATACGAAGTTCGATGACGTCCACCGCAAACAAGAAGTTAGATGCAGTCCACCTCAAAATCCAATTCAGCGGTAGATGCAACCAACCAACAACAAGCTCAATGCAGTATCCTCAAATCAAATTCAGGTGTAGATGTCCAAATGAAAACGCAGACTTCACATTGTCAGTTGAAAAAAGACTATTTTGTAGATTGCAGCTGTTGAACTTCTTCTTGTACTAACACCATTCAATTCCTTTTCCGGTAGTCAATTATACAGTTTGTTTAAATATTCACTTTTTTTATCTCGTTAATTTAATCTTTAATACCCCCTTTTATATACCAATTAAATAATAAAGATCATTTAATGAAGGCGTTTTTATTTTGAAATTTTGCTTTTATCGAAAATACATGTACATTTTAGAATCAAAATTTTTGTTGTTATTTTAAAAATTAGAATTTACCATAGTAATATCTATTCATCCATTTTTTAACACTCCTGGATTACATTTCAATACAGTTTATTTATATTAATTTGAAATTTTAAGTGACGTTTTCAAATAATAATTCGACTTTTGCGTTTCACCTTTATACAAACTAACTGATGTTTATTCTGATTATTATCTAATATCAATTATGACTTGAACTCTGACATTGACAAACAACTATATTTACTAATTCAAACATTATTTAATCCATATGTTAGAAACATTCTGTTAAAATATTAATTGCATTGCTGTGTTTGAATTTAATCTGTACCTAATTTATTAAATACAGTTTGAATAGTTATACTGTTCTTTTACTACTTAAATTTACCTTTGTACGTTTTAATAATTAAGTACTTTATGTTTCCATAATTAATCCCTAGCTATGATTAACTTTCACAAAAACAAAATTACCAGGCTTGAGATGCTACCACAACAGTATCTATACTATATATAAAAATGAAGTTGTAACCACATTTATATCTTGTATAAACAATATGTACTTTACCGAAATAGCACATTTTTTAGCAAGTGAGCAGGAAATGAATATTATAATAATTAAAATTGCAGTTATAACTTCACTGACCAGAACGTTCGACTTTTCTCAAATATGTAGTTAAACTAATTATATTTAGTGTCCAACACTATATCAGATCTTTAAGGCACCAAGAAATGTACTTGTAGGCTTGTTGACATCCCCATTACTTTTTTTGGGAAAGCCATTACCGTATAATTAATTCCAAAAATGCACTATGGTCCCTTGTGGATATGAAGATTCCTTCTAACCTAACAACTTTGGTTAGACGTTATAAATATAATCTGGCTGACCTATTTTTGTAATATTATTAACCCATATTTCACAGACGTCACAACAACAAACATACAGTTTTATTAAAATAAAGTCAGACATGTCGACGCCCTTGTGTAGATTGAGTGTATTTCCAGCATTACAGTTTAACACTGCTCCAGAAATGGATTGGAGATACCAAGTCTGTAGTTTTTTTGGATGTAAATCGAGTTTCTTTTCGAAATTAAAACAGAAAAGAGTAGTAACAAATGTCACACATGTTGGATAAAGCAATTTTATTAAGTAGAGACATGGAAAGAAGGGAAGCAAGTGAATGCATTTAAATAGCGAACTATTCCATTCGTTCATCACAATTACCTAATTCAGCCTGTCACCGTTAATAAAGAAGCTGTTCTGGAACGGTCTTATACCTATCACAATACCCCATTTCCAAATTTTAATCAGCTGTGTGAATTACAATAGCAACGTTCCACTGAAAATATCAAGGTTGCCAATTAGAACCTCATGGGAACAATATGAAACTGTTCCAATTACTTATTGACAGTTGTGGTAGTTAAAATAGAAGCACAGCCTTAATAGGTGGCAATCACCTTACAGCACTCGTTGCATCCACGTTAATTATATTTGAAAACAGCTTAAAAGCGATGCTTGTAAATAATTGACAGTAATCAGCTGAAGGGCGGAATCTGTTATAAATTCTAAATGTTGGTAATTATAGCCTGTTGAAGTCGTCGATGAGATTAGTACGTAACTTCTTTTAATATCCGAAATTATGCTGGACGTGGACTAATTTTATTGACGTGTTACACTGTTATGCTTTATCCTTATATCGTATATCGGTACTTCTGATGTTTTCTATCCTGATATTGCTTCACGCAATTTAAATATAATTTCATATTTTTTCTAACGCTTTAAATACTAAAACAGGTTTTATTGGAAGTTTTTCTCTTATTCTATTCTTTGCTGAATTTATTATAAAAGTGACGATTGCCACTATAGGATGTTAGTAATGATAGATATTATAACGTATGCAACAGAATTTAACAATACAGTCCGTTGAATTAGCTAAACAGAACAAAGACATTTTTACCCAAAGATAGTCCAACAATAATCAATTGAATAACAAACTTCAGATCGATACAGCTCTGGAGACTTCATATTTACTAAAAACTGCCCTAATCAGAAGAGTAAATAAACAAAAATATCAATCAACAAAATCTTATATACGTTTTGTTGACTACTACTTATGTGGATACTGGATACGTACTTAATTGGCTTTTGCTATTTTACAAATACTTATTCTTTTTTTATTATGAGTGACTGGAATATTGCATATAATTGCCAAATTATATTACAATAGACCAGTATAGTGAGAAATTATTGAAACTATTGAAATTAAAGTGTAATTTAACACTTTACTCCATAGTTAAAACTTGGAATAGTTCCGTTACGATCCGAAGATCCTACTTCGAATTTCCGTAGCTGTTGCTATATTTTCGTGTACTTCCGGTCGCCCAAATAAGTTTTAGTGACTCTAGAATTGGCATTAGTTTGTACGTAGTCTCAGGGTGGAAATTCTTTTCGGCATCCATCTTGAATGTAGGAAATTTTAAAATTGTTTTACTTACGTGGTTAAGTCAGGTTGCGATAGCATTTCGGAAGTAAAACATATTTCGACCGGACACAATTCAAAGTAGAGTTTGGTGATCCCAGCTTTAGCATTACCCCAGTCAAATAATGCAAAATTAGGGCAATCGGTGGAAAAAATTCCTAGAGAGTTGAATTTTTTTTTAAACGCTTTCTTTTCATTTGGGTAGACATATATCAAAAGTCCCCGAGGGTGGGGGGTGAGCTCGAGGAGGGGGTGGGGGTTAAAGGTACCATGTTTCAGTTTTTCGCTTAAATCTCGAAAACGATCACTCCCATCGATTTTCATTATTCATAACAATTAAAGCTAACAAAATTTTCTACAAAAATGGTTTTATGCACTTTTGTCGTAGGACTAACCGCAAGTAAGCTACGGGCTTTTTAGTTTGGATTTTAAAAAATAGCCATTTTTCCCCCACGGATACAGGAATATGCGACAATTTGGCAACGCAGCACTCCTCGCACAACAATTTTCTCCGCGCTGTCGCTAAGCCCTTTATGTTTTCGGTTCGGACAGTATCTCGAAGAACATCGTAGCGTTCACGTGTGGCCGTTTTGTTGCTTTGTTATTTAGTTTCGTGCAATCGCGTCGTGCTGTGTGTGCCGAGATCGTGACTTTAGTTCCACCCCCGCTACATCATGGCTGAGAGGTGCTTGGTATGTGATGTACCTGTTGAGAGTGATAGGAGTGTTGTGCGTGAGAAAGATATGGAAGGACTGTTTAAAGCCAGCATTGCAAGAAAGGATGGCAAGAGCTCGGTTTTTCAGAACAAAACACATGGAATTGTTCACAACTCCTGTCGAAAGCGTTACACCAGGCCACAATCTGTTGCTTCCGATTTAAAAAACGCAGAAGAAGTCGAGTCCCACACCTCAGCAGGGAGCTGTCGACGATCCAAGGTTCCTACATTTGACTTCAAGACTTACAGCCGTATTCATAGTCGTTCGGCAGCGGCTCGCCGGCGAGTCGCCGGAGTTTCGTTATGAATAGTATGTTGGCGGCACTGTACGTCTATGTCAAATTCGAGGTTATCAGGTTAGGTTTTCCGTCAGTTTTGACAGAAATTGACACAAAATCTAACCTGCTAACCTCAAATTTGACATAGACGTACAGTGCCGCCAATATACTATTCATAACGAAACTCCGACGACTCGCCGGCGAGCAGCTGGCGAACGACTATGAATACGGCTGTTAGTGAAAAAAAAATCATTGGAAAAGCGGGAGGCAGTATTTCAAGTGCGCAGTTTGGAGATGAAGAATAACATTTTAAAAGTTGCATGTGAAAGGGACGACGACTGGGGACAACAAGTATCAATACGAGTTGGGACCGTCTGCGATTAGTTTGCCGCTGAAGCTATTTACCATGACCTGTGCTGTGTCAATTTTTTCTCAAAAAAGAGTGGTACTGGTGAAAAAAGAGGACGTCCCTCAGAGGACTACGTGATAGCTGCTATGGCAGATATCTACACTTTTCTCGATCAGGCAATTGACTGTCAGTACTCGATGGATGAGGTTATGAGCGCAATTACGGGAGAAAAGCCAACATTTAAAACAGTAAAAGAAAAGCTGCAGGAAAAGTATAAGGAACGTTAAATAATCAGTCAGCTACATTCCCACAAGACCGTTCTGTGCTTTAAAGAGGTTGGTGACAAAATTTTAAACTCAGCCTGGTACGAAAGTAGTATGAGGGGGAAAACGGCAGAAGAAGAACGCCTTAGAGTAGTTCGAGCCGCGGCTGCAATCATTAAAGAAGATATACAGAGCCGAGCGTACGACACCAGTCAATACCCTCCAAGTGAAGATTTTCTTAGTGAAGTTGAGGAAACGATCCCTCCAACTATCTTGACTTTCTTTCAAACACTTCTAACTTCAAGGTACCAAAACAAAGAGAAAACCGAAAAAAAATCCGTGTCTCTCTCCCATGCTGTCATAACTGCTGTACGTCCTCGATCCTTCATTTTTCCTATCATGCATGGCATAGCCTTTTTTATACATAGGAAGTATGGAGCCAAAAACCTGGTCAACTTGCTGGCGAATTTTGGTTTCAGTGCCTCTTACAATAATGCTCAAATGTTAGAGATGTCAGCTATTCACAGTCCCCAACAACCTATGCCACATGGGGTGTTCACCCAATACGTCTTTGATAACGCAGACGCACCCCTGCAAGTAAGCTTCCTCCTCCCTTGAGAATAGAAAGACTGACAAAGCCCCTCCAGCGTCATCCATAGGAACGCTGGGAGTCATACCGTTGGAGACATATGAAAACATCGGTAAAATAAAGCTTAAGGCTGATTTTCCTTTCCCCAAACTGTCAGATGTGTTATGGTTTGCTGGTAAATGGCTCAGACTGGAAAAAATACCCGAGTGGAAAGGTTATATCCGGGGTCTCTATGACGGAGAATCTCCCGATAGGAGTGCTGTAGTGCCACTGCCATTTATAAATGCATCCCCGAGTGATAACGACACCATTTACACAGCCCTTAAATATGCTGCAGAACACTTCCTCCGACACGAAATTAATACGTGTTATGCTACATTTGATCAACCCCTATATATCAAGGCCCGTGAAATTGTAGCATCTAGCCAAGATAACCCTCACATAAAATCTGTTGTCGTAAGACTGGGTGGGTTTCACCTTTCAATGTCTTTCTTGGGGTGCATTGGGTTTATAATGGCTGGAAGTGGTCTCAAAGAGGTGTTGTGTACTGTGTTTGCAGCACATTCAGTAGATAAAATGCTTACTGGACATGCTTTTAGCAGAGCAGTACGAGGACACCTGCTTGTACAGTGTGTCTTAGCTGAAATTATTTTGAACAGTTTGGAGGTCTCAGATAAAGAGAAGGCTGAACTTACAGAGCTGTTGTTGAAGCTCAACGATAACACGCTCTTCCAAGATATAATGAAGCAGAATAGCCAATTATGCCTCCTTCAAACAAAAATGAAGGATGCACTGTCATCCTTTGAAGCCCGTGGGTCCACTGCTGCCCTGTGGGTGCAATACTTTCATATGGTATCCCTGATGAAGCAGTTTATTGAAGCCGAACGTTCAGGGAACTGGGAATTGCATCTGTGCTCAGTCCAGCAAATGTTGCCCTTCTTCCATGCAAGTGGCCACTTGCAGTATGCGAAGTGCGCGCATTTATATCTGCAGGATATGCGTTCTCTTCCCAATACTCATCCACAAGTCTTTGACGATTTCACCAAATACTTCGCTGTGAGCAGATCAGATTCGCCCGGGTCTGGAAACTGGTCTGATATGACAATAGAGCTCACTTTAATGCGTAGCATGAAGGGTCTAGGACATTTCGCCGTCGCCATTTCGCCGTCGCCGTTTCGCCGTAGCCGTTTCGCCGTCGCCATTTCGCCGTCTGCCATTTCGCCGTCGCCACTTCGCCGCCGACCACTTCGCCGTCGCCGTTTCGCCGTCGACCATTTCGCCGTCAACTTGAAAGCGGAACAAAGACCGTGCTGCCAAATAATTATACTTTAATTTATTTTTATACTTTAATGTAATGCAACCTTCACTTTATTTATTTGGACATTAATTTGTTTGCTTATAAACTATCATCTTTGTTAACTTAATAATATAACTTAATAATATACTAATTGTACTCCGTTGCCGGAAGAAAATGCATAATAAGTTTAATAATTTCTATTGTACTTAAACAGCAAGTATACAGTAATATTTAAATTGTAAAGTCACATATATACAGGGTGGTTCAAATTTATTTCGGGAAACTTAAGGAATACACAGAACACTTCAAAATAAAGCGGAAAACGTTAATCAACTTATATCGAAAACGTATAATAAGCGAGATGTAAGACGTTGAAGTTGAGTTAAAAAATCTAGTGTGATACACTCACACAACTTCCTTTTACAGTGATCTTATAATTAGCAAAAAATTTGATTTTTAATTTTTAAGCATTTGTCAAGAATTTTCAAAAATCACAAATACTACAAAAACTGTACAAAATAGAGCGTTAGTTGAAGAGATAAATTTTCTCTAAAAGTTTAAGCTGAATTCAAAAATGTAATAATATACCGGATGTGGGTGTTCTATTTCAAATAGGAGTTAATTAAAAAAATAAAAAAATAATAAAAGAAACCCATTTCAGAAGTATTCAACTGGAAAATCACCTACCTCATATCAATACACAATAAAAATGTAAAGTTTGAAAAAAGAGCTGATCACAAAATCATCATAACGGTCATACTACCATAATAGTTATTAAGGTACCAAGGGCATTATGAGTAAAATAAGAGCCCAAGATTGTTAATGTACTAACCGAGGGCCTTTGGCCCGAGGTGTGTACAACAATCGCGGGCTCTTAGCTCATAATGCCCGTGGTGCCTTCAAGGTTTTATGTCCTACCAATTTTCTTACCTAATTCATATTCATATTCAATTCATATAATTACTATGATATAGTATTTAAGATTGATCTAGTTAGCTGATCTAAGTTAGATTTGTGACATTAGCTGAGCTGTCATTAATTTTCATTGTGACAGTGGTGCATAATAAAGTTGTATCCATGGAAACAAATACTGTTAATTTTTTATAATAACCCTAGTGTTCTTATGAAGAAAATAATTGCCCTGGAGCTTTATTTTGTATCTAAGATACCTTAAAATAGTGTCATTAATATTAATTAATGTACTGGTAGGACATAAAGGGAATTTTCTAATCCAAATCATTATAATGACCACCATGTGCATGATAAAAGGATTAGCAAAAAGTAACAAGTATGCTCATTACCATCAACAACTAATCAGACGGTTTAATGCATATAAGAAGTGTAACTTTAATAACCTTTAACGTCTTCCTAATGGGAAATAAATGTGAATAATATTTTAAAGCTATTAAATATTTCGAACATGTATCATTTAAAACATGTAAAACTTTGATTCCATGTCTTGCTTAGATATAGATAAGTGAAAAAGTGTTTTTTTAAGTCGGAAATATAAAATAATCTACGGCGAAATGGCGACGGCGAAATGGCGACGGCGAAACGGCGACGGCGAAATGGCGACGGCGAAACGGCGACGGCGAAATGGCGACGGCGAAAGGGCGACGGCGAAACGTCCCATTCCGGGAAAGAT